>JAUMTR010000024.1:4793225-4876352 GCA_032270685.1 Microctenopoma stevenorrisi
CACTGTAAAGTGCCTTGAGATAACTTTTGTTGTAAAATGGCGCTATATAAATAAAACTGAATTGAATTGAATTGAATCTCTTAGGTTTTGAAAGAGGCCAATCAGAAGATAGTGGATGAATTTGGTTACTGTCTGCTGGACCATCACAAAGAGCGCATCGGCAACTTTAAGATTGAGCCTCCTGGACTGTTCAGGGGCAGAGGAGAGCATCCCAAACAGGGTCTGCTGAAGAAGAGGATTCAGCCAGAGGATGTCATCATCAATTGCAGCAAGTGAGAGTGTGACATTGTACTGATGCATAAGAAAAGGGTCGAAGGTATTCACGAAAAGCAGGATTAAGAAAAATCATTCGTTATCATGTGTTCAAGCCTCCATACACTCGTACGCAAATGTCACGACTGCTTGCACACACTTTTTATTTCTTTGCTTTTTGTGACAGAGAGGCCAAAATTCCTGTTCCGCCGGCTGGTCACCACTGGAAAGAGATACGACATGACAACGCTGTGACATGGCTGGCCAGCTGGACTGAGAACATCCAGGGCTCTATTAAATACATCATGCTTAATGCCAACTCAAAGCTCAAGGTAGCCTGTCAGACTGGTGCATAATGGGGAAAAAAAGCCTTTTCTTAATTGGGCATAGGAACACAGGAAGCTGCCACAACTTTGAAGATAAATGATTAATTTAACCAGATGTCACAGAGAATACGTTTTATGTTCTGTTTCACAGGCAGGCGGATTCTGCTTTACAGCATTACTTTACATGACTCAAATCTGTCATGTCGTTTGACTTCAGAGTCATACCTATTACCACAACACCTCAAGTCTCCCCCAGTAAAATGTTGCAGTAGCAGCAGCAGAACTCTGCTGCTTTCCAATAAACCAAAATGTAGCTTTAACAAAAATGTTAGTAAAGGTTGCTTATTAAGCTAAAGGAAGTTTCAGTATTTTATCATATGACACAGACATGAGGATTCAGCTTTATTTTTTAGGTCTGCCTTTTTATTTACAACAATTGAAAAGAGGAAAAAAGTAAGTTGCCTGTTACGTGCACCTTTTTATTAGACACATTCTGTTTGCATCGTTCATTCAGTCATTTTACAGTGCGTACTGAAGGCTTCTTTTGTTTCATTTGCCAGCCTTCTCAGCCATATATAATACTGAATGAATAATACTATAACATCCCTCAGAAAGACTCATTCTGCAGAATTAAAACAAATAATCCATTTAATGACAAATATAGTGATACATTTTAATGCTTCACAGTCCAGTCTTTCCCTTTCCAAGGGAAAAAATTAAATAAATAGTTCACAGATTCTATATATAGTTGTTAACCTTTTGCTTTTTTAGGCAGGTTTGGTAATTAAACATTCAGAAGGAGTCGTCTCCTTCTGTATAGCACCTCACACTGCTGGTTTTAGATTAGAACCGAATGTTAGATCTTCACTGTGTAATTACAAGCAACCTAACATGCTTCCTTATCGTGGTCAGTAAAGCCAAAGTTTTTTGAGTACGAAATTTGCATTTAAATACCCAAATTTTTTCTTTTGTTTCTGAACTATTAAAATTCCATAACGGTTTTGTTCAAGACTAAATGGCAACTCGTGTGAGTTATCCAGAAAAAGACTTGTGTGCGATGTGTGCTGTTATTCAGTACCCTCATTTCTCTTTCCTTCTTCTCCATTTGCTCGCTCTTCCTTCTTTCCATCTTTCATGTGTAAAGGTTAAGTTATTCCACTGTTAGCCACTATGACTGTGTGTGTATGTGTTCACTGGCGGGTTTAATTGTGTCTTGGTCAGAATATATAACCATCAGCAAACATGGGACAAAAAGGAATTTGTCATTGTGGTTGTGTTTTTATTTTTTTAATGAAATAATGAATTATGTCATTACCATATTGAAAAGTAATTTGATCTGAGACTGTTCAAGGAAAAAAGACCGTTTTACCTCTTCAGTAGTTTCGTTACTTTTCTCCCCTTTCTCTTCCTACTCACTCTCACAATCTTTTTCTCTTTCCATCATGCTACAAATGCAGGGGGAGAAGGACTGGGAGAAATACGAGGTTGCTCGGAAACTGAAGTCATGCGTGGACGACATCCGTGACCAGTACCTCCGTGATCTCAAATCTAAAGAGATGGGTGTTCGCCAAAGAGCTGTGGCCTTGTACTTCATAGACAAGGTCAGGTTCTGAGTCAAACTGTAACGTAAAGATGCAGAAACGCTGATAGCAAATGTTTGTTCACACAGATGTACTAGAAAACAAACTGCTGTCAGTGTTACATTCTTCAACACACTGATCTGGTGATCAATGTTTTTTTCCTTTTTTCTCACATAACTAGATGGAAAATCTTTCATAACAATCGAAGTGGATTATTTGTGGCCATTTTCTTTCAGTGAGCCCAAATTAATTATTTCATTCTGCATTGAGTAAAGTGTTAGCGTGCTTGATTGCTTATAGCTCGTGTCAATATTATTTCAATTCTGAGTCTTTGATTTGTTTACTGTGCACTTCTCTATCTATCCTCCACATCATAAATGTGTTTCTGTATGCTGGATATAGTCATCTGATTGGCGTGTTTACTCTGTGAATGAAAGGGACGGTGGTGAAAGGTGCTTGATGTGTATGTTCGGATTTGATGTGCGTTTGCCTCTGTATCTTCTGACCCATGAAGCTGGCGCTGAGAGCTGGTAACGAGAAGGAGGAGGGGGAGTCGGCAGACACGGTGGGCTGCTGCTCGCTACGTGTCGAGCACATCACCCTGCACGAGCAGCTGGAAGGCAGTGAGTGTGTGGTGGAGTTTGACTTCCTGGGTAAAGACTCCATTCGCTATTACAACAAGGTCCCAGTCATCAAGAAGGTAAATAAAAGACACACGGGCTCTGCAGTCATTTTGGGTTGCTTGGACTGTGGAAATGTGAGAAAGTTCAACAGTGCAATCTGTCCATTCTCAAAAGACACCAGTGCAGGGGGGTAGATATAACCGTTCAACCCCTGGCAGTTCCTCCTGCCCCCGTTAAGTGGGTTGTTAAAGGTGGACAGCCTGGTGGACGTGTGAATTGGTCCTGATTTTCCTGGGGATGGATGAAAGGGCAGCATGATAGGTTGATGAGTTGTGCCTGAGACTGTTGAGTGAGGGGTTGTTGATTTGCACATGTAGAGCTTCCCTAGAAGTTGCCTGTCCTTTTTCTCTAGTCTGCTTCTTTTTTAAATACATCTACATGGTGGGAAACATTTAACCCACAAAAACTCCCATAATGAGATATAATTGTATGTGTGTTAAGACTTGTTATAATGTTCAGTTTCTTTGCAGCGTATTTACACCATCTACATAGCGTAAACATACTAACAAGATAAGCTGCTTACATCAGAATAAAAACAACAACTGTTTGTTGTTGGTCTATGTTAGGGTTAGGCAATACTGGTTGTAGAGGACTGCATTCCTTATTGCCTTCCAACTATCCCTGTCCTTCCCAAAGTTGATTACCTGGATCAGGTGTGCTCAGGTGTGCTGGATGGTTGGACTAGACTAGACGACTAGAACTCAGACTCTCTAGGCTGTGTGCTACAGTAAATGACGATGCAGACTGTAATGAGCAGGTCAGCCAATTCCACAATAGAGGAAAACAGAATGTGTCTGAACGTTTTTTTTTTAATCTTGTTTAGTTGTCTGCAGTCTGTCAAACAGCTGTCACAGTTTTGTGTGTATGTATGCATATGGAAATTTTCAACCCCTCCTCTGGTGTCGGGCCATGCTATCTTCTATTCCAGAGATGGAAAAAGAAATGTTAGCACCTGACAGCCAAAGTGCTTTGTTTCTTGGCAGAACATAGAATTATTCAAATGAGTGCATTCAAAAGCAACACATTAGCTAGAATTAATTAGTCCCTTGCATATTTTTGCATCATCAATTCCCAGGGAAATCAGCGAGATTGCTACTAAATGTCACTTGGAATAAAATTGAACAAGGATGGAGGGATGGGTTTTCCATTTTTAACCTCGGGATGGTTTGGAACCATTGAATCGAATACTTGTAGTTTTATGTTTGTCTTCTATTGTGTAAATGCATTCAGCTCTTTACTACATGGAGAGGACAGAGAAATTATGAAAGAATCAAAAGTGACAATGAAGTGGATCCATGCTATGCATGATGTGTGCTGCAAGTACTCTATGTCCCATATGTAATTTGATGGGAAGACAGTTGTGTTATTTCTCAGAATAGAACAGGGGAATAACCATTAGTGTAAGTGCTCATATGCATAAGCCATCCATGAGAACACTTGAGTGCCTTTCTTTGTCTTTCCCACCCATGAATTCTTCATCAGCGTGTCAATGTATCTGTTTATTGTTTAAAAACTAGCACCTAGTTATTATTGTTACTTAATATGAACACCAGTTTCAATGCTGAATTACTTCATCAAACGGAGTGTGAGGACACCTGCAGCTGTATAAATCTATTGTATCTGGTACTTTCACTCTGCTGATCGTTTATTTTCTAATGATTATTATCATTAGACAAGACACAAACATACACGCACCCAAAACACATTACTAAACCAATTAGGCAAGCTCACTTTAGTGTGTCTGCTTCTCTGAGACTTTTAAACAAATACCGATTTACATTTTCATCCCACAAACACTTGCACTTTCACTTTTTTTTTCTTGTCAGTTTATCTGCCAAGGGGGGGGGCACAGTTGCCACAAAAACCAGCCAGTGAATATGTCATTGTGTTTAATAAAGTAACACATCTGTTGCTGTTAATTGTGTGTGTGTTGCATATTTTACGGGTTTATTTGGGGAATGGTGGCTCTGTGGAGCCCACAGTGTTGCTGGAAATGTCAGATGTAATTGTGCCAATTTTACTCCTCTGGCTTTGCTTGGGAATAGACTTGCATTTTGTATCTCTAAAATGCCTTAGAATATGTGTAGTTTTCCATTCATAGTGTTTCCGACTTTTAAGCCACTGTAGAATTGCTTCAACGTTTTGTCTTTTCTGTTGAATCTACTGAAATAAAATTTCACCTCATGTTTTCCACCCAAATTATCCAAAGTGCTCCTGGCAGCCATGTTGTCTTTTGAAAAAGGATTTTGGGCTTTGCTGTTCCCCAGTGTTTGTTTCAGTGCTTCTAAGCCATACTGATGACTTTATTTGTATCTTTTCAGGTTTTTAAGAATCTTAAACTGTTTATGGAGAACAAGCAACCTGGAGATGACCTCTTTGACCGCCTCAATGTGAGTGTCCTACTAACTGTCCTTCAGAATACCTGAGGTTTTTCTTTCCAACACCGTGTTAAAAGCGTGCAATATTCGGGAAAAAAGGAAGAAAAAGCAAAATACAATTACATTTATGTTATTTTTCTGAGGACAGAATGCTGCAGTACAGGAAAAGCAGGGACTAAATTGTTAGGTGTAAGAGATGTGATTGAATAAGGATGAACCATTGGTCTGACAAGATGAAAGGGGTAAAGTGAGAAAACGGGAGGTGAGGAGATGGAAGAAGAATATTGGAAACGGGGAGAGTGAAAGCGGAAAAGGAGTTTCAAAAGAGAGAGGGGATGGACTCTGGCAGATAAAAATGAAACTGCGCAAGTGAAAATTGAGAGTGAACATGCTGAGCTGATGAATTTCCACACATAAAACTCTACCATCGACTAGCTGCAGGCAGCAAGGCCACATAGAACGCAGCAGTTGTACACATGGTTAGTTCACTGCGTGGAGATTCTGTGCTTCAAACAAGACCAACCACATTATTTGTCTGTTTAAATCAATACCCCAGGCCAGTAGATTGTCCTTGATGGGGAACCATATTTAGAATCACTCTATACAGGTTTAGTGGAGTGGAAACTACTGTAGCTACTGCTTCATCAGCTCATGGCCTGTTGACCTTGGGTTAAGTGACAGGATTGCTGAGAAATGCACTGAAGAAGACAGGGTTGTACTTTGAAATGTTTGCATTAGATATATGGACAAACCAAAGGAGAGGGGTCTAAGAAAACAAAGAAAGCTAAAGCAGGAGAAAGTTCTGATCCATGTGTGGGTATAGAATGACTGAGACGCTGGAAGACAGGACAAGACTGGAGGGTGAGATGAAGAGATGGAGCATGTGAAGTAATACGCAGGCTCTGCTCTTTGCCCTCTGGTGTGTCAGGAAATGTCAGGGTGTGTTGGAGGTGGAATGGTAATGGCTGCTGTGGGCAGGTCTGATTGACACTGGAAAAGGCCAGGCCACTGAGAGAGTAGTGTGTGGGGGTAAGTACAGTCATAACTGGTCCAGGTGCAAGAAAGTTAGGAAGGAGAAGGTAGATGAAGGGAAATGTACGAGATGAACGCTGGAGAGAAGCAAAATGTAAGGAGGCAAAAATAGGTGACGATGATGGTATTGTGCTACAAAATTTAAAATAAAACTTGACCTGTGGAAGGTGAGTGTCAAGTGTGCTGCTATTCTCAGTGGTGTTTCAGAAAAGGAAGGCAGAGGGTGCTCAGAAAAGACGAAAATGAAAAGCTGGGACTGAAAGCTAGAGAAAGAAAGGTAGCAGAGTGCTTTATACCATTAACAGCCTTGCTGACGTTTGCTTCTCAACCAGCTTGGCTGCAGTGCTTGGTCTTAATTGCTCCAGTTACAGTTTATTAAAAATAAATCTGAACAGTGTCTGCACACATTCTGTATGTTTATATATTACTTTTAGTTTTCCTCATATTAATTAGCATTATGCTTCTGCTTGAGCTTTTTTGTGTCTCAGCAGGGGCAGTGAAATATTTTCAACATACAGTAGGGACAGGGACATTTAAAATACAGCAAATTGGAAATCAGCAGTCACCCTTTAAAAGAGTGATACGTAATACATATTTACTCTTGGTAATAATAAAATGTCCATAGTATGTCATCAGAGATTAAAAAAAACATGCAAAGTTGAAATACTGGTTTCTCAGATCGTCACATCCTATAAGCTCTCTGTCGAATTGTTCAAGCAGAACAGCAGAACATCTGTTTCTGCTTTGACCTGCTCGATCCTGCCCGCTGTTCATTATCTCAGTAACATTTGGACATCACAGGTTGCCAGACACAAAACAGCTTAGGGCCCAAAAGGATTTTGAGAAGGACGCAGAGTTGTCAGATTTTCTTCTGAACAGGTTAACATTGAACTTCAGCTAAAGTTAAGAGATTTAAAAATCCCCTTTTTCATATGACGCTGCTAAAGTCTTACTTGCATTGGCTGCCGCATGATGGCTACTAGGTTTTATTCTGACCTACTGGCTTTTTTTTTTTAAATGCTGCATCGGGTGTCATCAGGTGGCGTGGAAGTTCGTAACTGGCCATCTGTCTCACCGACCGACGAGGGTTAGTTCAAATGTCCATGCAGAGTTCAACATATCTCACAGACGGTGTTTCTTTAGCTGTGATGAAAAATGAACTTTGACAGTTATGGGCCAGCAACAGACTTCAAGAAATGTTTTTATGGATACTACATGGATGACTGGTTTCATAACCTGCTGAAGGGCTGGGGTGTTTTACTGGGTATGGTATGGCCCACAGGAAGTCTTCAACAAGCTGGCCAATCAGAACAGATTGACATGAGGCCAAGGGGAGTCTTGAAGACACAGTAGCTCAAACAAGCCCTTTTAGTCTCTTCTGTCCTGGCACCGGCCATGTTTACAAAATGCCAAATCAGTTATGCAGATTTTTCCTGAAATATTGTACAATAGAGCAGCTAAACCCTTCACGTGGCCCTGTTTTCCAACTATCTACAGACATCATTGTACTGAGTGGCATTTCAGAGAGAGAGGTAGGGAAAAATGGTGCTCATCCTTAACAGATTTAGAAATTTTCAGCTATGGTAATTGTGGTTTTTCTGAGCCTGCATACTCTCTCACACATATACGTCTCTGATCTGAGCTAAAGACTTAAAGGTGTTTGTCAGGCTTGTCTACCTGCCTTCTCTCTCGATTTTATGTCACTAGAGCTACAGTTTACTACCCGTCAGTTAACTGCAGTTAGGTTACATGCATGATACTACATCTCGGTGAAATAAATTAAGTTATGTCCACCAGTTTGGTATAGTCCATAACAACTGGTTTGGCCAATTTTCATTGTTTTCCCTCAACTTTTTATTCTTCTTCACACAATTTGGAGCCAGATCCTAATAGATGTTAACAATGCCAGCGGTCACTATTACTTGCCATTGACTCAAACTGGTTAATGATAAAGTCCAGTACTGTAACGTCCTGAGTTACAGACAGAAAATTAGATCTGCAGTAATGACTCAAATGCAATAGGAGATGACGTGGATGACACACACAAACACACTCGTATGCACACATAACACACAATGCCAAGGGAGTTGGGGGTGTGGGAGCTATCATACTTGCCCCTCAGACTTGCAGACACCTTCATTAACATTTCAGGGGAAGAGCTGGATGGCTCATTAGCAAGGAAGACACAGCAGCAGAAGAGAGCGTGTGCACATGTGCACCTGTAAGCTCACACAACACACAAATCCATATTTGTCACACTAATATGGTTCAGATCACCATATACATTTTAATATTACACTGAAAGAATACAAAATGCTATTTTTAAATGGCCATATGTGGGAAAAGTGGTGATTGACAGTGGTGGAACAACCTTCCTAGGAGTGGCCAGTCTAGCAGAATTACTGTAACGCACTTGAGTTATGCAGCAGGACAATGATCTTAAACACACAAAGTCCACAGTCTACCACTGGGTGTCTTAAAAAACAAAAATCGGTTTTAGAGTGGTCTCGTCAAAGACTTTAATCTGACTGAGATGCTGTGGCATCTGCAAACAAGAGTGGACCAAAATTCCTCTGCAGCGACGTGATAGACGCCTGTTGTTGCAAACCCTTGGTTGCAGTAGTTGTCGCCAAAGGTGGCACAACCAGTAATTAGGTATATGGGGCATTACTTTTTCACATAAGGCCAGGCAGTGCTGAATAGATTTATCCCGTAGTAAATTAAATCTTTTAAAAAAATTAAATTTAAAAAAATGTTCTTGTTTTTTTTCTCCTCGTTTATATGTAATATTAAAAATTGACAAATAAGAAAAAATAGAAAGAAAAATTAGGAAATAGGCAAATATTTTTTCATACAGGAAATCCGTTTCTCATTCTGTTTCTAATGCCCTTTTGCATTGAGACACACACAATTATAGTGTGTGGCCCCAGACAGCTGGGTCCTGACCTCGCACTGATTAAACCAGCCACATCATTATTGTAATCTTCATCAGAATAATTTCTTTTTTGCCAGAGCTCTGAGTGCACCAGCAAGCTGACCTGTTTTTTTTTCTTCCCCCTCCACATTTGTGTGCTTTCATCTATGTTTAGCTATCCCACATATTTGTCCCTCATATCAGTATGTGTGCAGTGAGCATACATGTTTATTTTGTCACACCAGTGTGTTTGTGTCTACACTGTGAACTCTGTTTCATCTCTTCGCTCTTCTGTTGAATCTGCAGCCAGTTGACAAGAGCTAATGGCCATCTAAACACGGGCTACGACAGTTTTAACTTGTTATAAAACCTATAGATGTGTTGGAGGGGAAATAATACTGTGAGCTTTTTAATCTTCATGCTTTAATGAATGATGGTGATAATGAAGGCAGAGGTGGAATTTTATGTGTTTTTATTTGTTGCCCTATATTGCAGATGCTTTCAGTGTTGCAGTGACACAATCCCACAGTGCCACCTAGTGGTAGAGAACACTTTTGGATGTTGGCAGATGATCTAATGATGACTACCCAGTGCATGATGTACTCCACGGTATTCTGATGTGTTTTTCTCTTTGTTCGTCTCCTTTCTGCTTCTCATGGCAGACAAACCTGATGAACAAGCATCTAAGCTCTCTAATGCCAGGTTTGACTGCGAAGGTCTTCAGGACATACAACGCCTCCATCACCCTGCAGCAGCAGCTCAAGGAGCTCACAAACCGTAAACCACACACACACACACACACATCATAACGAAAAGCGGTTTAATCTGTTACATAAATGACTTTAAAACAAAATTTTGAAGGTCCTGGCTCATATTCCATAGCTTCTGGACAGTTCAGTCGGGCTCTTATCATTGTCTCATTACCTGGCTGCTTGTGTCAGAGTAAGATGATAAAACTGCCATGCTTGTGACATTTTTTATTTTTAGCTTGCTTGATTTAAGATACCCTGATGTCACTCAGCTTTTCCAGCCATGGCAGCAGTACATTATCACTGCAGCCAGCGCAGTGCGCCTGCCTTACTCTTATCAGGGCCCCATTGGCTGCTTCTGCCACACTTTTTACAGATAGAAGTGTCACACTCTCTCCTCATTTTTGGATTGCCACTGAGAGCCAATCTGCAGGCTGGCATGTGGTTGCAGTACTTATTGCGTAGACCCCAGGAAGAATAGATGTAGCTAATGGAGATCTGAATAACTTAAATGAAATAGTAGCAACCTGTGAGTGTGTGTGTGCGCGCATGCACACGTGTCTAAGGTGAAGATGGCTAGTGGGAAGTAATAACGTGTGGGATGGCTGAATGATATTATCTTTTCAATTTTTGTGCATAATTCAGGTTCATGTTCTCAGTGTGATTTTGCTTAAATAGAAATGATTGTTCTGTCACCGTCCACAGAGTCTGACAGTGTGGCAGAGAAACTTCTGTCCTACAACCGGGCTAACAGAGCAGTTGCTATTCTGTGTAACCACCAGCGGGCGCCGCCAAAAACCTTCGAACAGTCCATGGCTAACCTACAGGTCAAGGTAAGAGTGGTTTGAATTGACAGATTAGACTGATTCATTCATCACATTAACACTTACATTACAGCGATTCAGCAGGGGCAATGACATTATTCTTCTTTTTTCTTAGATTTTAGGGGTCATTGCTAGATTTACAAGTGATTTTTCAGTCACATCAAGGTCATCGTGAACCTGAGCATATTGCAAAAATAAAAATGTGCTGATGTCCTCATGTACCCCACCCAGATTGATGCTAGAAAGGAACAGTTGGCTTTAGCTAAGACGGAGCTGAAACAGGCCAAGAAGGAGGCCAAGGCCAAAGGCAGTTCTGACCCCAAGCTGCAGACGTAAGTATTACAGTTCTGGAGATAATGACAACAGAGTTAACTTCCTCAGTGTGATTCATGAACTAACTGTAGGTTCAAAGCTGCACACCCATAAAAACACAGCCTAAATTGGGGATTTAATTTAAACTAAAGTGTGTGTGACTATTCTGCACTTCTACGCTTCCCTTTTGTAATCTTTCTTGCCAGGCTGGTGGAGCGGAAAAAGGCAGCAGTGAAGCGCTGTGAGGAACAGGTGCTGAAGATGGAGGTGCAGGCGACTGACAGAGAAGAGAACAAGCAGATTGCCCTGGGTACCTCAAAACTAAACTATCTGGATCCGCGCATCAGCGTGGCTTGGTGAGTAAATCCAAACATGGACTTTCTAAATCACCTTGATGTTATTCGACCATCAAAGAACTTGTGAACATCGCAGCTTTATTAGTTTTGGACAGAAGTTCTGCATTCAGTCTAATAACGGAGAAAAACAAATGTATTTCTACATTTTGTAGACCCGCCTTACTTTCTGTAAGGAGTTTTCTGCTATAGATATAAAGTACTGGAAACATTTGGCCACCGTGATATTTTAATTATTGGGTCATTCTAATAGAAAAGACTGAGATATGTTTATTGCTGTATATATACTTAATATATTTCTGTTTGTTACAGGTGTAAGAACATGGGGGTACCTATAGAAAAAATCTACAATAAGACCCAAAGGGACAAGTTTGCTTGGGCCATTGACATGACAGAGGCAGACTTTGAGTTCTGAGTGGTGTCAGGAACTACAATACTTTGATGCAATCACGGAACCATTCACTTTATATTACATACAGTACTTAAATGTTGTATTTTTAATAGGTTCAGACTGCTGATGTACTAGACTGTGTGACATGCTGTGTTGTTTACTGCTGTTCATTTATTTTTGACACTTTAGGCACTTTATTTTGACACTCTTTGCAGCTCTCTGTTGATTAGTTGTTTTGTGTGTACATTTCATTTGCATTGATTTGAATTAAAGGTTCCTATTAGGCAGGAAAAGTGTGGTAAGTTTGTGAGTGGATGTGATTGCAAATACCAATAATATAATTTTAATACATAAAAAACAGAACACTAAGATGATACAGATAATTTGCATCATAAAACTCTTGCTTGAAAAAAACAAGGACGCTTGAGCACCTCAGAGTTGATATATTTTTAAAAATTCACTCAGCACCTGGCCAAATATTTATGTAATACATGACAAACAGCATTGTATTAAATAGCGTTCATAGAAGAAAATCTGAATTGGAATGCATCCCACACCTTTGTAGTAGCAATGCTACTTGTTAAATACTGCAGACTGAAGATGTTCACAATGCCCATTTCCCAAGCTGGAAAGGATGGAGGTTCTAGCGGCTTATTAAGCTGCCAGTTCTTCTTGGCACAGACTAGGGCAAAACTGTCCCTATCAGCCATCATCTCAATGGGCTTGAATTAATTATGATATATAATGTCACCGAACTAACGTCCAGGTCGGCATCCTAAATCCACAAGTTGCATTCGTGCACATGAGCAAGTTCTGAAGGGCATATCACTATTCTAGCCTACAAGTAACGTTCAACTGTTCAAGTCATTACATAACTGTTAACCGTTTATCACAATACTCAATATATAAAAAAGCATTTCACACAATGACACATCAAATCAAAAGAAATCATTTTTAGAATGGAAAAGTCTGCTGCTCCTGAATTTAGGACTGACTTCACACCTGGTAACAGGAACCTGTGGAATAGACAAAAAGTCTCATGTTATAGCAAACAGACAAACCTATTATAACCAATAAAAGGTGAACTCATCAACACGGTAGGCGCAACCTTCTCACCTTCATTAAGAGCCTTGACCCTCTTTAGCCTTTTCGGGTGCTGCCTCGATCTCTTCAACACCAGCCTGGGTCATTAGGTCAGCAATGTTTTTCTCCAAGTCGTCGATACGTGTGCTCATCTCATCAAGTGGAGAAACCGTTAAGGCACATAACCAAAATAAAAGATCTCACATGTGCAACATCATATCTGAGTTACTCAGCACTGTATAGTGAGATGATTCTTGTATTTATTTGATCAACAAGACATCAATGCATTGTTGAATTAGAATACAAGTAAATTTAAACAGTGAATGTCAATGCATGCAATTAAATAAAGGATATTCCTCCCTATGATCTGATCTGACATGGTCTGGAACTTGTCCTGCATCTGTTGCAGCAGAGTCTGGACCTGTGAAACAAAAAGCAAAAATACAATGAGAGTGATAAGATGATTCAGAATCAGATTTACCAGTTTAATTTGTAAATTTGGATAATGCCAGTAGGCTATTCAGCACAAACTTTTGACAGAGCACCACTCCAACTCTAATGCACCATGGCTGTTCTGTATAAGTGATCTGAAAAAGCAGCAGGATGATGACAACAAAAAGGTATCTAGTTTCCTTGACAACAGTGGTAGCTGAGTAACCTAGTAACCATAAGAGATGTATCTTTAATTCACTGTAACCAGTATGTCCGCAGAACCATAAGGCACCATACATTCACACTACTTGTGCATTTTATGTCTGGGCACCATATATGGTTTTACCACAATTGTTTAGAAAATGACCTTTATTCCCTTAGACAAATATATTCCTCAAATATATACATGTTTTTACAGACAAATGTTGGGGACTAGCTACCGACGTGCACAGAAAATATACCTAAAGTAAGGGTGTGGGGAGTATATAAGTGAATGAAACTCAACGAGTCTTACTTAAACTCATCTCCATGACAACACCAAGAAACACTACCTCAGCTATCTACCAAATAAAAAGTGCAATAAGTTATCTCTGAGTGTTCAATGTAAAGGGAAATGCCGTTGGCACATTTAATATCGTAGACATCTGTGCAGATATAACGTTATACCGCAGAATAAAGCTAATGCTCAATGCTCGGCTTATTCGGTTGTGATTTAGTGATGTCATTTATTAGACCGACTGAACATTACATAATGAAAACGTAATTAAGTTAAACAAGAGTCAGAACGGCTTAGCCCCTACAACGAGCTTAACAACCTGAGTCCGTTAAGACGTCGTAATGTACAAGTAAATGAATATCCTATACTACACTGCACTGTTGCTAACCTTAAAGTGTTAACTAGCTAACGTTAGCGTACCACTGTTAGCACGAATCAAACCATTGCTAGCTAAGCCACTGTAGCTAACGTTAGCTCAAAAGCACGATCATGACTCACCACATTGGTCAGGTCCTGCACCGACTTGGGGTCTGTCTCTGCCATGTTGTAGCGTAAATGATTATGAGCTCGTAACAGTAGTACAATTTAAAAAGCAGTCAAGCGATTATTTTGCTATCAGGTTTGTAGCAGTTAGGAAATATATAGTAGTCCTTCGCACCACCCACAGCACAGTCAGCTGTTCAACATCACGCATAGTCTCGCGGGATCTCAGTCGGGCTGCAAAGTTTTATGGAACACTGAGTTTTTAGTGGAAAGCGACTACAGTACTCAATAGTTTTGTTTACCTCCCATATCATCAGATACAGCGCGACCGCATCAGCTCAAAGCATTAGTTTATCAGAGTTAGACTGCATCCCATTAAATGCACCAACAGTAACGACTTAATAGGTATTTAATTCTGAAATAGGGTAAGTCTGCAAAAGAATAACCGTATATGGATCTGTGCTCGTGCGTGAATGCGTGCTTTCTGGCGCGTGCACGTTTCCTGGCTTCCTCTCCTGGGAACGACTTGGGATTTGAAAGTTGGAGGTGCCGATGTGGTTTGACGCTGGAACTTTGGAGTGACTGCGGGTCTGTGTTATGGGAAAGTGAATGAAGGCGACTGGTAAGCGAAGTTGTCCACCGTTTTCAAACTTTTAATTCTGCCACTCATCCAATCCACATCAGAAGCGGCTAATATTAAACCGGTTGGCATTGCGCGTGTTGTGCGGTATTTAAAATATACTCAATATTAATAAATGTGTCGTTTTAGAGGAAATATTTACGTCAAAATAAGTGGCTTATGCATTGCAAACATTAAACCCACTATTCACACTCATACTGGTGTAACCACATGTGGTAAAAACAGTTTGATTGAGTCCAGTTACAGTAGTTGCTGGAACCCAGTAGTTCCCACTTGATGCCTGGAGGTTCAGACATTTTAGCCCAACCCCATGAAGCTATGCTCTGCTTGCATAACTCAACGCATTTAGGCTGCTTACTGTAAGTGTGATGGTTTACTCACAAGCCCCAGCAGCAAGAACTAGTTAGAGACGCCTTGCCCAATAATGTTCAACTTTAGGAAACTTGTAAAACACACTTGTGCTGTATTGACATTTAATTGCTAAAAACCTTAAATTGACTGAATGTTTTATGATATTTGGCTGCCAAGCATGTCAGCATGGGGAACCAGGAGTTTATATATATGCAGGTCTTTAGAGTTGACAATGACAACAGTAGTTACACACAGATTATTGCACAGCTACACCAACCACAAGTCACATTAGAATCACGCCACTCCAACACGCTGCACTTACAAAGAATGTGTGGGTCATGACTTTGTGTATGTGGTGTGTCATAATGTACATGGTCACATGCAATTTCCAAGAAAATTGTTTATCTGTATTATAATACCAAGATGACTGTAAAAACCACCCTGTTTCTTCTGTATTTACCTCTGGAGAATAAGGAAACCAATAAACTTGTTTCTGGCCAATCAATGTCATTATACCCTTAGAAATAGCTTAGCGCAAATCACCACTATTGCAGGAATTAGGGTACTCTTTGAGCTAGTTGGAATGCAGATAAACAGCCTGATAATAAAAACGTGTTGTTGCACTCTTACTTTTTACCGTGTTATCTCCACACAGTGGCAGCCAATGCTGACACCTCCCACTTTGGGCACGTCTGCGGTGCCCCCCAATACTTGGCTTGTCATCTCTGCCTTCACTGGATACTGACTCTTTAACTTTTACCTGTATTCCATTCTCTATGGGAAAGATCTTTGACTTCAATTCCCCACCTGTCACGCTGATCTGGCTCTGCTGCTGCTGCCAATTCATAAAACACGTATCTGTTGCTGCAGCTGATTTAAATGTGTCAACCTATACGCCTGTGTCTTCTTTATTAAATAAAAAAAGAATAGTAGAGAGGGGTGGAGGGAGGAAATAGGAAATACAGTGGTGACAATGAAATAAATAAACTAATAAATAAATTCTTGTCTGTGGAGATATTGTGGCTATCTAAGAAAACAGATCTGTTTCAGAGCAGACATCCTCACTTGTTATAGAAATGACAGCACATGCGCTTCTAATGACATTAACAATGACTCCATTTTATCCAAGTGTCACAGTAAGTCAGTGTGATAGAGAGCAGCATGCAGAACACCAGCACCATGGAATTAAATCAACTAAATGGATTTTACCCATGACTGAGTTTTATTTAAATATTTTTATATTAATGTTTACTACACATGTCGACATGTTTTATATTGGATTAATGTCTCATTCAAACTTTATTTCACATCAATGTAGATTCATGATTGTCTGGCCATTGTAGCCTTCGTGTCTTAGTTATTGTGTTGCTTTTATTAGATATTTTTGAGGTCAGTGTTGTTAAGTGAAGTTGGGCAGTAATATAAATGTCAATGATAACTGATAAATGTTATTACCTTTCTGTTTCCAAAGTGTAATCTTTATAACTCCTGGGCAGCCTGGGCTTCTCTCTGAGGGATGGATGGACAGGTGGTTCTGCAGGAGGAGGACACAGAAGGGTCATGGACGCTGCTGTCCTGGCTGGCGTCCTGCCTCATGGTGTTTGGAGGGGCCCTGCCTTATCTGCCACAGTTCCAGGAGATCCAGATGAGCAGCAACACCGACGGCTTCTCCACAAGAGTCTGCCTGGTACTGCTCTTAGCCAACATCCTGCGTATCTTCTTCTGGTGAGGATGAAAGAGATTTCTCTCAGGCACCATTTGTAAGCTCATTCCTCCACTCCGTTGTGTCACTGTGCCAATCCAAAAGACTATATAAGGAATTTAATCACTTTAATCACTTTACAGAATTGGGTTAAAACATAATATGGTTGGTAAGTTCTCCTAAAGCCCTTGTAGCATATGTTGTAAATTTAGTGAACGGTTATTCTAATGGTCTTTTGAAAGTATTTTACATGTGCAGAGCTCAGCTCAAATACAAACTCTATATGTAAACTCTAAAGTGTTATATTTATGTTGTTTCGCTTGTGCCCTTTGTAGGATAGGGAAGCAGTTTGAGCTGACCCTTCTGTTCCAAAGCGTGGTGATGATCCTCACCATGTTTGCCATGCTCCACCTCTGCTGCATGGTTCAAAACGCCAACCGAGTGAGCACCAAGCAGCACCGGCTTTTAGGTAACAAGCGTTGTTCCAAAAACACCTTTGCAACTAACCGTATAAGAATAACAGACAAAACAACATTAGTATGTCAGCAGTTCAGATGACAAGCGCTTCAACTCTTGCTTCTTACCAAAAGAGGGTGCCATTGGAATACCTTAAATAACAGGAGCTTTTTAAATGTCTTATCTTTGATGGCCACTTATTTCTCTTATCTTATTTTCCTTTGATTCTCTTAATCTTTTCTGAAGGTACTTAAGGGTACTTGTGTTTTGAAGGTAACTACATGCTACTTTGCAGTACTAGTAGTAAAGCCTTAGGAGTATCTAATATAATGGTATCATTTACATTGCAACATGTAAGAAAGTGCAAAGCAAAGCACTAACGTCCTATGGATGTATTAATTACCGTACTGTGAACACATGAGATCAGTCTATTTTGAGTCTGTGTGTATTCTGTTTATGTGTGTGTGTGTGTGAGGATGAAGTGGCTGAGGCATCAGGGAGGAAAGAAGCTAATATTAAACAGCATCCACTGCACAGTTATGTGTATGTGTGTGTGCCCCGTGTTTGTGAGTGGAAAAGAAAGAGGCCTATTTTCAGGGTCAGTCTTTGCGGGGTTCTGTCTTTTATGGATAATTGTGTGTTTTTTTAAGAGACATTGGAGTTGATTGCTTTTGCAAATTGGCTGTCAGAAATTCAATCTAAGTGCTGTGTTTTTATTAGATAACAGCCCGCAAAGTAAAATTGAATGGTGGGAATCTTGTAACACTCCGATCACGCGGAACAGAATTTGTTAGTAAAGACATAAATTATGATAAGCGTGTGATTTTGTGTTGATTTTTGTTTCACTGTCTGTTTCAGATGTTTTAAATGAATATTTGATTGAGAAACTAGAGATTGTGTGTCTGCGTGTGGACATGTGTGTAATGATCGGCTCCATATCAGGCATCTGTGCTTGTCTTGTCTCAGCAAACAGCTGGTGTATTACTCATCAGCCCTTTTTCTAATGAAGCCCACGCTTGAACTTTTTTATGACGAATAAAATATTATATGATGACTGGTGCGTGATTGTCTGTTTTCTCTTAGGGCGGATTTTTATAGACCTGCCCATAGCCATCTGTGCTCAGTATTTCTGCACATGTTGTGAGCATGATAGACGAAAAATTAGACTCTTTGAGTGTTTAGAGAGAGGTGGTCAATGAAATGGATGGTTCAGATGTCCATAACAAAGTTTGTTTGCTGTTACCCTGTCTCTTAAAACACAGCATGACCACGCTCCTACATTAGGACCCTCTCTCCTAAGGGCAAGCCCGAGGTCTGGTTACAGAGCGCACGTAAGATGGGGGATGGTGGGTCCTAGACTAGAATAGATTAGAACAGCCCTTCGTCCCAACTGTCCACTCCTTCCACCGTCTCTCCATTGCTAAGTCATTCCAACAGATCAGGGTCAGGTCTGTATGAAGTTGTTTCCTTTCCCAAGATGCACATTTGCATGGTTCCCAAAGATGTACAGAAAATATTTATGAGGATCTTAGATGCTGAACCATATTCCCTGTAATTATTCCGCTCTTCATCTTTCTTACATCCCCACTTCTTCCTCTGCTGTTCTTTGTCTGCTCACAGTCTCCAGCCTATCCTTCTGTTGCTATTTCATCTGCTCCCATCTTATCTCCTTCTCTTCTTTCCCCTAACGTCCCCTTACAGAAGGGGTCTCTGAGGCTGCCAAAGTCAGTGTGTGCCATAGCTGGGTGATCAAGTCGCCTGTCCCCTTCATGCTCACCTCATTTTCCACTTCCTCCACTTCCACAGAGAAGCTTGTCATTTATATGCGATTATTGGTTATGCCTGTTATTCCTGTCTGTTACAAGCTGTTTGTGCCTTTGTGTATTTCCCTGCCTGGGTCTGTTCTGGTTTTGTGAAGGCATAAACAATATGCGTGTTGAATTCTGTATATTGCCTAAATCTTTTTTCTATTATACTGTTTTTTAAATCTGATTTTTTGGGGGGATCCAACTGCACACACAGCGGTTGTTCAGCAAAATGCAGCTGGCTGTGCATTGTGAAATTCAAATGCACCTAAAACTGTTATTCAGGCCCGTTTGATAATGGGTTTGTGTACTGTTATAGCCAGAAAACAATGCTGGTTTGCTGTGTGATATGTGCTAGGAAAATGGACAGCAAAAAAAACAGCTGGAGCCATGTTAGCCTGACTGAAACCAGTGTGGTCCACAAAGACAAAACTCCATCTCCACAGTCTCTCTAAGAAATGAATGTTTTGTTGCATCATGTTTGGCTTAAAAGTCATTGTGCTCATGTACTGAATTATTTTATCTCCACGGTTTTTCCTGTACTCACTGCAACAATCAAATTGTCATGACAGGCAAAGCATTATATTGTGTCCAAAATCATATACAGTTGTTCAGGAGAAGTCATGCACATTCTTTGTCCATTCGTGTGTTTGCATAACTACATTATTACCTCCCATATTTGAATTATATCATTGTTGTCAGTATGATATTCACTTCATGTCCAATAAGCTTAAACATAAATACAATACATACTAGAAATGCATTTTATTTGCAGATATGGCTATGCAATCACCATAAGTTGTACTATCCTAAACTTAAAGAAACCAACATATAACCACTGTAGAAATGAAGATGTTTTTTTTTTCTTTAATGTTGCTGTTGTTGAAAGATTAGTCTCGAGTGAGAATCAATATAATAGGATTAGGAATTGAATTTCAAGCCAGGTCACCTTCATTAACATTAATGAGTCTAAGCAGGTAAAGACTGTGTGAATTGGATGGTTTGTTTATGGATGGATGTGTGTGCTTGTGTGTGTGTGTGCCACAGACCATTCATGACAATTTTATGCAGAAAACCAAGCAACAGCTTGTCTTGTGAATATTCACTAATAACATTGTGGCTGATTAGTGTGTTTACTATGAATGTTTGTTAAATGACTTTATTAGACAAAATGTGTTGATTAAGAGGAGTACTGTATACCTTTAAAGATCATAAATAATAACTATTAACTACTACTAAGTCAAATTAAGTTTGAAAGTTTGGTGACTTTTAGAGGAAAGTCGTGCTGTAGCCTCACAGAATAGGTCTCTCTCTATTGAGCTGACTCAGAGTTATGACTTTGCAGTGACTTCCAACTACCCTAGGGTGCCACATTAACAGTCCTGGCCTTATGATACCTGGATTGGGAGGCTGATAGGAGGGTGAAGGGAGAAAATGTTTGCAAAGGCAATCGTGACCTCAGGCTACAGTGTTAGGTCACACTGAAATAGAGAGGTACTCTGAACAAGTGAAAATACCAAAAGCACACAAGTGAGGACATTTACCTTGAGTATGCTGGTAAAAAGATTAAAAAATATATAGTTAGTTTGGTAAATTATAGTTTGTTTCATCTGGCCCCATGTTTGCTCCCCTCATCAATGGGAGATTTCCAATGCAAAAGCCTCACAACACAAAGGTTTGTCAAAACATTTGCCAAAAAAACATTTAAATTTTCCCTTAAAAACATCGGACAAATATTCTCTGGACTGATGAGACAGAAGTTGAACTTTTTGTAAGGTGTGCGTCTTTTTACATCTGGCTTCAAACGTTCCCCAAAAGAATGTGATGCCAAAAGTCAAACATGGTGGTGGTAAGTGTGACGGTCTCGGGTTGCTTTGCAGCTTCAGGACTGGGTGACTTGGAACCATGAACTTGGCTCTCTCTCAGGAAATTGTATTGGTGAATTTCCAAGGGCATGTCTCAAGCACACTTGACCTTAAAGGTTTATGAAAACCCTCCAATGTGTTTTTAAAAAAGTGACAGACTGGCCACTGCTTCAGCTTGTAGCCTGCCTCTGACCCAGTGACAGATGGTATTGCTCCCAGCCCCTTTACAACCCTTATCAGGACACTAACCAGCAGCAAGGGTAATTGATGGATAGGACAAAAAACCTCCTCTACTGAGTGGACTGGATCAAACACATGGTAACTGCAGAACTGATCTCAAAGTTTAAAGTATTTTGAATTTCTAATCTGTGAAGTTTATATTCTGCCAACACTCTCAGCTCTCGCCTACAACACTGCTTTGTGAGTCACCTAGCAAAGAGCCACAATTGCTATTTAACGTCATGTAAGTGGGAGCCAGTGAGAGTTTGCCAGACCATAAACAGAGAAAGAGATGGGACTCTTGATAGCTGGTGTTGACCTCTCGGCCATCCTTAAAACCGTTAGCACTCAAGGGGTGAAAGCAATTTCAATTTGCACTTTGGGAGAGGTTAGACAGACCAGACATTGGAAGCATCATAGATATTGTTGGACTCAGTCAGTGGCTAATTTATTGTCTGCACTGTTGAAAAATGAACAAGAACAATTGAGTTTCCCAGCAACATATTGCCTCATAAATTCTCACTACAGCCTTTCAACACAGCTATAGTTCTCTGCAGTTCGGCACGGAGAAGAGGTAACTAAGTTGTTATGGGTTGTTAAGTCGTCCTACAGCTGAAAACACATTGAGGATCAAGACGTTTGATTTAGAGTATACCTTTTAAATAAACATTGACTGATCAATAGTTACACGCAGTAACTATTAATGGGAGAGCAGTGCTTTTTTTCTCCCGACAAGGACAACTTGACGCTGAGGGAGAGCCGAATATTTTATCATTTTAAATGTCTAGACGTATTCACTGAGTTTCTACAGTGTCTCACATATGGACAGATTTCAGTCAACAATAGAATACAAAAGGAGATGGTTGTGCAGCATTTCACAAGATCTGCCTAATAAAGGAGTATAAATACAGTCATTTTCAGTGTAAGAATTTCTACATAAAGAATACATTCAAGTGCAAAACAGAAATACACACTAAACTATACTTTACCTATACAACTTTATGATCTGTTGCCGTATTTCTTCGTAGTTGTACCTGCACAGTGAAATGTTCTACATCTACAGAACATAAACTCCTTTTCCTTTTTTGGAAGTATTTCTGCTGCAGTTTCTCCCGTCTTTTTGTTTGGTCACGACAGTTGTGCACTGTGTCATAAATATATGTCGTAGTAGTAGAAAAACTGCTTATTGTCCTGTACACCTCTCCACTCAGTCTCCTCTCTCAGACCCAGAGCAAGACCTGTACAAAAGTAGTGTAGTTATCCCTGTAACGTGTACCTGTGTTTTTCACTCCACTGGAGCTCAAGTCAGTCTAGGTGCTGCCTGTTAAGACCAGCTTCAGCACCCACCCTGAATTCACAGAGTCGAGCTAATCTCTCCCAATGGTTAGGAATTTGAGGCAGTACACTGAAAATCTGTACAGCCATCTGCATTACTTTCTCAAGATCTGTGTTTAGGCTTTTTTAGCAGGTCCTTGGTGCTTCTTAGTGAATAAGGCAGTGAAATTAGCTAGGTCTTCCTCAACGGCCCTAACCCTAACCCTAACCCTTCACTTTCGTGCACACAAATGACTAGTTCAGGTTGTTCTCATCAAAACAATTCTCAAGTGCAGTGGTTTTAAAATGATGATCTAAATTGCACCATGCAAAATACTCCACATTTTCTGGGGTGGAAATTCACAAGCCAATCCAGAGACGGAGTACAAGGTTTATGTGCGCTACAGTTCATCCTGACACGCTCATCCGGCCGCAGTTCAACCTTATGAGCTCAGGACACAGCTAAAGCGTATAATAACAACTATGTGCTACCCCCAAGTGGCTTCGAGCTGTCCCTGCCTATCAAGTTGATGGTTTTAGGAATGGCTGCGTGTAAAACAGATGACGGCGGCAAATATGTTTGCATTTCTTGGATTATACGTGACAAAACACAGGGTTATTTTGGTGTACTGTATGTGCGTGTGTGTGATGCATTTGTTTCTGACTTTGCGCCACTGTGGTGTCATAGTAATGCAATCACTAAATGGTGCAGTGCAGAGTATGAAGACTCGGCCACACTTACCCTCTTACCCTCAACCCTTATCTGCAACACTCAGGCAGTACTGCAGCGGGATGAATCAGGTGTAACAGACAAGCACACGCTGACACACACAAACGGACAGCGACACAAAGACGCAGCGCACAATGCAGCCCAGGCAACTTCATTTACATATCATACACACGGCAGTGTGGCCTGCTTATTTTCAGCATGAAGTGTGTTTAATTAAACTTCTGATAACAGCAAAGTTTAATTACCAAGTCAAATGAAGTTGGGTAGGTGCCTTATTTGCATTTCGAGCACATTGTATTACTTGGACAGAATTTTTAGAAATGGAAATAAAATAAAGTGCCTCAGAGGGAATATATGTGGAGATAATGTGTTGCTGTTTTCTTGAGTTTTCTTATTACATTTTGGATTGATGAGCTTTTTTCCCAGTCCAGTGTAACACTTGAAGAGGCTTTTGCAGTAGGAGGTCTGTGTGAAGAAGAAGGTTGTGTGACTGTCCCTTTTTTTGAAACAGGACATATTCTTTCATATTTCTCTCATATTTCTCATCTACCTAACTTCATTTGACTTGGTGCATACATACAACTTACCATGTGCATCAGTGTGTGATACACAGGGTTTGACCTTCTCTAAATGGTTACTGCCAGTGTTGTTCTGTGAGCTTTTGTCATCTGGGGCTTTACCAGCACCATACCACATTAAGATACGTTATGATACAACACCCAACATCTGAATCAGGAGTCAGTAAATGAAAGCACCTGGATGATTGTGTGGGGACCTTTCTCGCGTAGTAAGTTGGTGGAAATCATTCATCAGTAAATGCAATAATGGTTTTCATAACAGAAAATGACATGTAGTAAGGTTAGATTTAAGTAAATGTGCTGAACATGGAAAAACTCTGGTGCCCTTTGGTCTTTTATTGACTCTCCAATTAACTGGGTAAAACCAAATTTAAAAGATGGACCTCCTGATCAGCCAATTTCATGGTCCAAATGTATTTTTCTTGTTTTAGAGCATGGTTTAATGAAGACACCTTTTATCAGGCCTTTCACGCTCAGTGTGAATCTGATTTACTCTTAGTTCATCCACCTGATCCAGAAAGGTCACATCAAACAGAATGAAAATTATCTTCTCTTTCAAATGCAAAATGTAATTTTAAACAAATTTGTCAGTCTCTCTCTCTGAGGGTCTGTCCCAATACCTTGTGGCTATTTATGGATGTGGGTTAGAAATTTATGAACTTGTCTTTGACCCTGTTGAACTGGTTTGTCAGTCAGGACAGTGTGTCGCCTCATTAGATGAGCACTAGAGAGAAGACCTGACAGACAGACATCTATCTCTATCATCCCCTCTATATGGTCGACTTTGTGTGTGTGTGTGTGTGGCAGTTGATTAAGACATCCATAAATCAGGACAGCTGAACATGAAGTCAATAACTTCTCAGGGCCAGTTCAGTTGATGAAAGACCAGTCAGAGCTTGTTCCATATTACCTTTGCCCTCTGTCTAATATGGCAAAAAATATTGTAGTGATACATTTTTATTATGTGGTTGATATTGATACTTGTCATTGAGCCTTTTATTTAGTTTATTATAATAATTAATACTTTATTGATCCGTTTGGGAAAATCATAGTTTTGACAATGAATCAAACCTCTGATCCCTGGGTTGGAAGATGACTGCTCTAGAGGACATTAAACTGGACTGGTCTACACACACCCGCTGTTTACAAAAAGGCTCAGAGTTGTCTTTATTTTTTGAGGAGGCTGAGGTCTTTTGATGTCTGCAGCACCATGCTGAGGATGTTTTATGAGTCTGTGGTGTCCAGTGTGATCTTCTTTGCTGTGGTTTGCTGGGGCAGGAGATTGAAGGTAGCTGACACTAACAGACTGGACAAATGCGGCCTGGTAGCTCAATTGATTAAGCGTCAGACTGGGATGTAGAAGGTCGCAGGTTTGAACCCGGTCTGACTCCTAATCCATTTCCTACCAGGTGTGTCCCTGAGCCAGACACCCAGCGCTAGCTCCTTGTAAGTCGCTTTGGATAAAAGCGTCTGTAATGTAAAGTAAAGTAAAGTAAATGAATCAGGAGGGCTGGTTCTGTTCTTGGTGTGGAGCTCTACACGTTGTAGCTGAGAGAAGGACACTCTCCAAACTCCTCTCAATCATGGACACTCCCTCCTACCCTCTACACAGTGTCCTGGCTGGACAGAGGAGCACGTTTAGCCAGAGACTCATCAATGACAAGTGCTCCACCGAACGCCACAGGAAATCATTCCTTCCTGTGGCCATCAAACTCTACAATTCCTCCCCTGTCTCCCTCTGTAAAGAGGGTAGAACAACAACTCTAGAGATTGATGTTATCATGTTTTTGTTTTTTGATTTTATATATTTGTTGTTTTTGTATTTATATTTGTTGGTGCTATTTATGGTTGAGGGTCTTCTAATCCTTCTGAAATGAGAGCGGCTGTATCTAGGCAAAACAATTTCCTCTGGGATTATTAAAGTGTTTTGAATCTTAAATCTTGAATCTATCCGACCGCATGATAAATCAGGAGAACCAGAAATAGTACGTTAGGTGTGTTTGTAAGAATGACTGAAGCTAAAAAGTTTCTGAAGAAAAACATTTAACTTTGCAAATGTGGCTTTTGCTACAATTAGACAAATTAGACATTTCAACATCAGTTTAGATTAAACATTTTGACATTTTGTCATTTTTTTTGATAATGGATATTAATTGAAATTTTTTCTGATAATGTTTTTATACAAAGCTTATAGCTAACTGAAAAGCTTTGAGTTTAGGTTGGTTCCCTTGGGCTCTAGAAAACAGTAAGCTTTTTCAATCTTTTCTTAGGTTTAATAGATTTTTTATTATTTTATTTTTATTTTTATTCATTCTGTTTTATCTGTGAGGAAAATAAACAGCAGGCAAATCAATAATAAAAATAATAAATAATTGTATAATATGATTAGGGTTAGGGTTAGAGGAATATGTCACTTGTGTGTCACTCACTTCATCAATAATAAGTAGAGTCACAATTTAAAGAGGCATGATGGCTAATCAAATAATATTCAAATCAAATAAAATTATAATTTATTTACACTTTAGCCCTGAATCACAATTTTTTTCTCAAAGGACTTTACATTGTGCCCAGTGGCGACTCTCTGCCCTCCCTCTCAGAAAAAACTTACTATAGTGTAGAGATTCAAATCAAACCAATCAAAGAGGTACAGCAATTTCTGCTTAGTCATTAAGTCTTGCAGCATCCTTACTTATCATAATTTGATCATGTCTAATACCTGAAGAGTGACTAGAGTCTAATGCTACCACTAGCTTTAGTTGATTAGCCATAGCTGTAGCTCTAATCAATGATTTAAATACTGAAATGGTTCTCAGGTTATTTCGACAAAGAGCTATTTGGTTCCTGTAACTTCAAATGACTTTGTCAGGATAGGTAATAGTGTGTTTAGTGTATTGATGTAGTGAAGATAAGTATTCTTCACTCATTTAATATTCTTTCTGAACAGGTGTAGCCGCACAGATTCGATTACATAACCCCAGTTCTGACCTCTCTTCACTGGCTTTCAGTTTGTTTTTGAATGGATTTTAAATTGTTGATTTTTGGACCAACTTACCTCTGTGTATTTGATTCTTGTTTGGTCAAGGTTCTAAAATATCTAATTACTATATAATAGTGTGTCTGCGATGCTTGTGGTCTTAGCAACAGCTGCAGGAGCCTGTAATTTCATGCACTGTGTATACTCCCATGATTTGCTCTGACTAAAGGTGTAATTTGCAAATGCATAGTCATTGACTTTGCCCTGCTGTTTTTAAACAAGCAAAACACCTCCAGATTATTCCATTGGCTTTTTCTGACCTGCCTTGTCAGCAATTTTATTACATATGGAGGATAAAATTAATTCAGAACCATATTATATACAAATTCCTAAATGTACTTTCTCTATCATGTAAATTATGATTGTGCTGTGGTTTCCTTGGCAGGATAGTGGTTTTACACAGCCTCCAGCAAGTAAAAGAAAAGATCATGCACATCCATTCTTAGTTTACGTCCAGTCCCCTAAACATCCTCTCTCTTTCCCACACTTTGGAAAAATGATTTCATGTTTAGTTTAAAACAATCCCCTACTACATACATTTAGACAAGCAACAAACACACAGAAATGTTGAGTAATATCTAAGACATTTAGTTGTTCACTGAACAACTGCTGACTATTGTTAAGTTGATCCCGTAGAGGAATAACATTAGACTTCCGACAGTGATTTGTGTTGCGTGAGCAGAATTCCCTGTTGATTCCCTGCGTGATTCTTGGAGGGTTAACACTCATGTCATTTCACAGTGTCAAGGAGGTAGCATAATAAAACACAGATGACCATGAGGTTTAAGATTATTATTCCATCAGTGAGGTAAATTGAAATGTGCTCGTCTTCTTTCAGCCTCCCACAGCTTCTGATCCTTCTGACCAGGTTTTATCAGGAGGAATGTCATATTCGAACTTTAAAAAAAGAAAAAAAAACTCTGACTTGCTCAAACATTTGTGCACCGTCTCTCACACATATCACACATTAGTACTACTTAATTGTTAGTTTTTGTCTTTGGCCAATTTAATCTTCTTGTGTAAATTAACAGTTTTATCATCACTAAACTAATGTGTCGGATTTTATTTTGAGACACTGGGTCACAACTAAAACTTGCATGGAAAGAAGCACAACTTTCTAGAAAGTTGTCAAACTCTCAAACTCCAAAACAAAAATTCAGGGAAGATCCATTTTGTATAAGGACAGACACTGTGTGTATGGTAGAGGATGTAGCAGGGTGTCTGCTTTCCCACTGTCCTAATTGGAGTGGTGCCCTGGGCACTGTGTCATCCATGAGACAGTAGGCTTGCACAGACTGCTCTGACTCGTCTCTGACATGTCACATTGTGCTCCCTGAGAACATCAGTGCCTGCAGGACTGCCCTCTAACACAAATTCATAATCAAACACACACATACACACACCGAGTGAGATGGTGACCGACATCCAGCACTGGCTACAACATGGTGTGTTGAGTGTCCTGCATGAGTAAGTCTCTGACTTTTCCTCAGGTGCATGGAACAGAGAGCAGCAACGACATTTGAATGACACAAAATCAATATAGCCAAAGTTTGCCAAAGTTAGAAGTCTAAACTATCCACGTGGAGGGAGTGACCAGAAGTGACCTATACGGTTGTTTGGGAACAGATCCGGGTAGAACCAGTCCCACTTCATTAAATTTTAATTTGTACCAGTGTGCAATGCAAACAATATTAACATGGAGAGTTGTGGAACTGCCACTCACACTGTAAAAGAACCCAAACAGGTGTTAACAATCCTAGTAAACTGCTACTGACATTATCGTTGGGTGACACACACATACGGGGAGGAGAGAACAAAGCAAAGTGGTCATTTGTGTGTTGAGGAAGGTCAGTGGACATGCTATCTAAATAATGACTTCTAATGACCTGCTGCTGTGCTAATTACTGTGCACTCAGACTGGGTGATGAGGTAATTGTACCCCGAGGAAGAGGATGGAGAAGTGTTCACGAATGTGCGTGCCATGTTTGTGTGTATGCATGTGGGACAAGTCCTGAGCAAGAATGGATTACTGTAGAGACAGAGATCTTTTGACAAAAAATTGATTTGTATGATTCATGTGTATAGTCAGAGGCAGACGGGTAGGGCGAAGAAAATTGTTATTTGTACTGTGCATATTTTCTTAAATATCAGAATAATGATGATGAGTATTTGAAAAGCAGTCAAATTGTCATTCACTGTTAATATGCAACATGTTTAAGTTCCAAATTTTGCAGTCCAGTGAGTCACATTGTGTTTAATCGTGTGTAATTAATGCAAATTTGCTGAAAGTTGTCCATACCGTTTTGTTGTCATTTCCTTTTATTGTCCTATGTTTTTCACTCTGTTTCTGTGGAAGTTTAGGGCTTTTTTTATCCTAAATATGCCATATGCTATTAATGCGTGAGTGGAGGATCTGAGTGGTACACGTTACATCACATCAGGAATTTAAGTGATGTGACTTAAGGGATTAATCTGATTTATGAACACTACTAATTATGTGCACAAGGGAATGTTCCTTTATATCCATAACATTAAGAAATGTCAGCATGTGTCCTAATGTGCCCAGTAATTACATAATGTTATTTACACAAGCCCTGGGCAGTCATTGTCTTATAATGCTCATAATAAACTGGGATCAAGCTGTGTGTATCCGTATTGAGCTGTGCCTCTAATTTAAAAATGAATGTTAATGTACTTATCCACACAACAGAAGCCATACACAACATGTATGTGAACCAGAACTCACTGGACTACCTCTGGTGTGAAGGTCACATTGTTTGATTGGGAAAGCTTTTGACATATCCAGTGTAATTGTTTAGCTAATAATAGCCTCAGTGCCCCCATCGACTTTGTTTCCTCAAATGCTCTATCTTTGATTTACACCTGCTTATCTGTATTGTAGGAAGAAAGGCCCCCCATTCATGATGTGTGTGTGCCCTGGTAGCCCCAAATAAATAGTTAAAACCATTTTGGTCTCTTGTGTCAACGGCTGTTTGTTATCAGACTGGATCACCTTCACACATTGTCTGGTTAAATATAATAAGTAATTTTGCTTATATATACATCATAAAGTAGTGTACTGCGGTGTAGTATACCCACATGACGTGTTTGTGTGGCTATGTCTGTTAGGAAGAGACAGATAGAAGCAGAGAGCAAGAGAGCCAAAGTTGAGCTAATTTGATCTTTTCCATACTCTCCTAGCATGTGTAAGGAAGGGTAGCGCGCTTCAGCGACGCTTCACCTCCTTAATTCCACCCACTCTTTCATTCTAAGCACCAAGGTCACTCAGCACTTTGGCCTCACCACTCTGTGCGGTTATCATCCATGAGACGTGCAGCTCCATGGTTCACTACACTGGCACTTTTGAGAGCTCTTTCAAGTCTTCTGTAATCCTCTTTTTTGAAGAAGAAGAAGAAGAACCATGGTCAAAACATAATGAACCATATCACCTTCATATTTTGGGAGATGTTAATTTTATAAGTAATAAAACTTGGCAATAGCCACAACTCTTTGTGAAAATCCCAAACGTTTTACTCTAAAACTATTGGTACACGAGTATCTGAGATCTCTAAGTCATCTAAATGATCAATAGTTTCCCAGAAAACATGTTATGTACCATATGACACATGCCCTCTGCCGTCCGGTGGATTATCTGTGCACAAATCAAGCACGAATAACAGAAAAACAAAAAGAAAAGAGACAAGAGCAGCTGTGAAGGCTGCATGCTGGATGACACATGAGCACAAAATTATTTTTAAATTGAGATATACAAGAAATTTTGGCCTTAAAAGGTTAAACAACAACGCCTGCTTTATTCAAATACTATTCTAACCTTAATTAATGATTAGTAATTTATATCAAGCTTTTAACTTCTTATTCATTCAGTATGTTCTATATCACAGCATTGTTTACTTAGCAATTGTATTGCACAATACTTTCTTACAACTATGGGCATAAGAACAGTCTAAAAATTTAGTTTCCTGCTGTCTGACAGTTGAGTGTGAGCTGTATTGTTCTGCTATCAAACAACTCTAGTCCACTGTAGTCTGACAGCATGAGCTGCCAATGCTCATTGAAAGCAGTGGTTGAGTCTCCCAGTAGTGGCTCTGCCAATTACTTCTGGTGAAAATGAAAAATAAGATAGGTGTGTTTTAATTGTGTCCGTTAACAAAATGATGAATATAAAATAATGAAGGATTTGGGCCAACTGTGTAGACCTAATTAAGTGACTCTGTGATTGGCAGAGATTTAAAAAATAGTCAGCTTGTCAACTAACAGCCATGATAAGAAGTCATATTGTGCTGGATAACCTTTGAAGAACAGCACTTTCTTTGAAACGTCACCCTTTCATTTTGCTGCACGCAGCACATTCCAAGCAACCAATGAAGTTCAAAGAGCCAGAACAGTTTCTTAAGGACAAACTACCTGCAGACGCATCAGGTTTTGTGTGATCTCGAAAAGATTTAAAATATTTACGGATTTAGCTTGTGTGCAAGGAAAGATAGAGACTAAAGTAAAGCAAACTTATATGGCTGTTATCAGGACAAGTGAAGGACAATGCCGAGGAAGAGCTTTTTATCTCTGCTTTCCTCTGCTTAATGGAACCTACAGTACTGGACAGGCGCAGAGGAAGAGTCTGGGGTAGAAACGGAGGAGGTGCTATGACTGAGAGGGTGAGAGGGAATAATGGCAGAAGTTATAAGGAGGACAGCAGGAGCGAACACACTGCTGAAAGGTCTTCATGGCTACTTCATGATAACTGAGAGTCAACCAGGCCTGGTATTCTATGATGAGAAACTGAAATTGACGCACTGCAGCAGTGTGCCTCGGCTCACCAGTGACATCCACTATATTCCTTCCAGACATTTACCTTGACCTTTACCCATTAAAGTCAAATCAGTTGACAGTCCAAATTTGAAGAAATTCCCTCAATCGTTTCTCTATTGTCATTTTCCTAAGTATAAAGCCCCTATCCTCACTATACATTATAGAAAGCATAGACACAAAATGCACCACCGTTGTATACAGTGGTTAGTGACAGACCTCTCATTTATCTCTCAGGTACAGGCACTGGTCTGTGACTGTTGGTGATGGAAGTGAACAGAGGCGCTAGAGCATGAATGAATGTTAAAAGGCAGACCGGACAGTGGTGATGGATGTGAGAGAGTGCCAGAATTGTCAATGGACCTGAAAAGCTGAAACTAATGTTTTTAAGTGTGGAGGTGTCGTGTGTCGACTGTACTGACTGATATGGAATTCTGTCTGGATGCACACAAGCAAGCAGTCAGCATGTTTTCAGAAATATTTGCATTGACCTTTTCTGTTTGTCTTTGTCTATCTTTCCATCAAGTATCTCCCACATAATTGGCTCCTTTCATGTGTATAATGTGACTTTTATTCAGTCCCTGTCAGTAAGGAAGTGTATTCTGACTTTGATGTAGAGGTCTTCCATATCAGATTTGCTGTTTCACGAACGCGGAATCTATTAGTTGATAAGAAAGTTCAAGTGGTCACAGAATTGTTGTTGTGGATTGTTAACGCCAACAGAGCTCATTAGTTAAGCCTCGTCTGGGTCAAGAGGCTAAAGAACTGACAAATACACACAGTGAAGAGGCAATCAGTGGTGGAAAACACAGTCCTGGTTCACTTGCAAGGTCAAATCTGCCACTGTCAAGAGTGCCACTAAGGTAGGAGCTCAGAATAAAAGCATCATTTGCTGCGGCAATGAATAAAAGACACTTTTATTTTCTGTTTGACAGTTAAATTTTATAAATCCATATGTCTGTCTGTGTTTTTAATTAGTTTGGGTTTTTTTTTTCTGATGAAGAAAAGCAAATTTTGTAAAAAGTTCAAATATTTGGCAGGTTAGGGTTAAAAAATGAGAAAAGCCCTACAGCCATTTGTGTCCGCAGCGTAAAGCCCTACACAAGTGTTTGTGAAGAAGAAGGAGTCTGTTGATAGTGGTCTGTAATTTACTAGGATACTCTTTTTTATATTACAACAGGTTCTATAAATATTGTCTGCCCAATATATTTACAGCATCCATCAGATCACTCTGCAATATCATCAAGCAAGAAGCCGATTGTCCGGGAGCAGGATCATTAATTGTTCAGATGATGAAGGGGACACTTGAACCCTGCTCACACTACACTTCAACACTCGCACTACACAATTAGACATTCAATCCGTGCAGTATCTCATCTGCTTCCGTTGCGAATGATTGGTAGGAAATGCTACTTTCATAGTTTTTATTTAAAAAAGAAGCATATTTCTCTTTTTGTGAGGTGCTTCCCCTGACCTCCTAAATCTATCCAGTAATTGTTCTGTCACTGTGTCATCATTCATTTTTCCCTTCAGCCTTGCAGCACAGAGCACATTCTTTACAGCAGCTTGTAGATACTTCCATTAAAATGCACACAGTGTCTCCTCATTAGGCATTCAAGTGAACAACCGCAAACTATTGACTTCTGAATGTATTGGATGTTTCTGCATGAATGACTTTTGTAATACACGCAATATAATGCAAATGTATGTGCCCATTGTCCCTGTGAATAGATAAGCATTAGAGGATGCTGGCAGCCTTTTTTTGTTTTGGCAGATGTGACTAAAGCGAGCTTTGAAAAACAACTGCACTCCTGGGACTGTAGAAACAACTTCATTTTCTGTGTGTTGTTAATTTACTGCAAAGATAGAGGAGGTACTTAGGACAAGTTGTGCACTGAAGCAACAAATACAAAACTGACTTAAGCATATAAGCTGTGCTATAGGAATACATTAAAACAATTTATATGTTCTGTATCTTTGCATTTCTATGCTTACTATCAAGATGAGTCCAGAAAAAAAGGTGTGTTTATGTGTTTCCGTTTGTCTCGGCTACTCTCTCTGAGAACATGTTCACTCTGAACTTCGGATGCTCAACTTTTGGCATCTAAAGAAGCCAATTAAAAAGCCCATCCTTGTAGGTCAGATGCTCCCCTGTGGTACGACTGAAGACACACAGTAGCTGCTGACTGAACTCACTCAGTAACAGTCTCAAGAACATCAGTCAGGTGTTTACCGTCAGACGGGTGTGAGTTTCGGTGGAAATAGAAAATCCCTGTTAACACAAATATACCATGGTAACGCGTGGCTGAGCCTGAGCCGCATCGGACGTGTTACATCCCATCTAAAGTTTCCTTTCTACTGGGAAGCATTTAAACAGTGTAACAGGAGGGATCAGTAGCCTTTGCAAAGTTTCAGAGAAAGTCTTGTAATAATGGGAATGCTCAGTCAGCAGTGCTCATATTTGTCTTATTAAATTAACTAAATGTTTTACCAGAAAAGGCAGTAATGTAATGAAGTTCCTCTGCCCCAACTTTAAAAATGAACTAGTTCAAGAGAGGAGAGTCTACAGGGAAGGCAATTTATTCCTGTTCCTGTGTGCTCCTGTTGGTGTTGCATTCCCAGTGTAACTTAATGAATGGACGTTATTTTAGAAGCCTTTGTATAATTTAGAGAGCTGACAGGGAAGGCGAGAGACGTGCAAAGCAGCGGCCCCTTTCATTTCTGTACTCACTCAGGCCTGTGCTGCTCACGAACCAATTTAGATTTTTGCTGCACAGACAAACGTACCCTTTTTTTCTTACTGTGATTTCAGCTAGTTGGAGAGTAACAGTCCAGTCTGGTTTCAGTGACAAGAAAATGACTGCAGGGAGAAAGCGGTGTTCCTTTTAAAGCTTGCCAGTAAGGTAATATGGTGTGCATGGTGTCTGTAGTATCAGTACACCATGACCTGACAATGCAGTCTGCAGATTTGGCTCCTAGCTTATATGACAGGATCTGTATATGTGTAAGTTCAGAATGATCAACTACCACAAACAGAAAACCGTTTTTTTATTCATTAAATTGATCTAGAAGTGCAGGGATAGCTCAGAGGACCATCCACCAACCACAGGGGTGGTAGATCGAGACATGATTCTCCCTGGTCCCTGTTGAAGTGTCCCTCATAGCTGAACATGCTAGCTGTCCAAAATAACATCAGCTGAGTATGCACAAGCCAGTATATTCTGAGTGCAAGTAAAAAGCTGTACACATTTAATATGATGCCAAATTTTAATGTGGCAACACAGAACTTCATAAGGTGGAAAAAAACACACATATTATATTAATCTGAAAAGTCCATTACAACCTGTATGTCCTTTAAGGCACCACACCTATTCTCAGATTGGCCCGGTGAGCCGTGCAGAGAACAGCCAGCCTACAAGACACGTCAAACAGCAACTTTAACACATCTTAAGATACAACAAGCAGGCACCACAGAGCTGATACGTTCAAAGGCGCTGTCAGTTCTGAGTCAGCACATCTCAAAGCTCTTTAGCTGTCAGTGTCTATCCTTGTCTTTGTCTCAGAGTCTCTACTCTTTTGCCTCTCATACTCTACTTTCTCTGCTCGGCCTGCTGGGAAATGCTGTAAGTTTGGCCTCCATATATCTATGTGATCGACTCTCCCTCTCTTTCTGGCTCAGTCAGCCTCTGTTCCTTCGTCCATTTCTAATCATCTCTCTCCTCTGTGCAGCTAATGTGTGACAGCTGATATGTTCTGGACACAAAATATGAACAATGCTGCTCCTACAGCACCTCCGGGCTTTCACCTAAACCAACACACATACAACAAATTGATTGACTTATCCTGCCTGAGAAACTTCATCATCGCAGAGTAACTTCATACGCAGGTACTCACATGCTCAGGGCTACTTCCTCGCCGATTGTAATTGAATTGTTTGATCTTGAAATAGGCTTTGTGTAAACAAAGAGTCTGTATGAAGAAAGAGAGCACGTCTCTTCCTTCTAGTCTCTGGGGCTTTTGAAGTGTGACCCTGGCCTCGAAACACACCAGACAGGAGGATGCTGTTTGCAAAAGGCCAGGCCACCTGTCCTGTCCTGGGGTGACAGGACAGCAGCCACAAAGGAGGTTTTGTGTGTGTGTGTGTGTGTGTGTGTGTGTGTGCGTGTGTGTGTGTGGGGGTGGGTGGGTGTGAAGTGAAGTGTAGTGAAGGCACTTTTTTTAGTTACAAAGTGGGTGAAAAAAAAGCCTTAAAGTGTGAGAGAAAACAAGTGAGCTGGACAGGGAAAGGAACGGTGAACAAATAAAATGGACGATTCCACGAATGATGCGTACCCTTCTGTCTTGATTATGCTCTTCCAGGCATTGTGATTATGCAGGTAAACATACAGTTCGAGGTTGTATAAGTGTGAGATGAAATGGGAGGGAGAGAGAACGCGAGCGAGGGATGTGGCGTGGGCGTGTTGCTTTATGTTGGAAAATAGATTGCTTAGCATGAGAACGAGAGAAGGGTGTTTTGGGTGTCTGGATGTGTGTGTAAGTGTCCTGCAGATAAGTGAGAGAGATGGGAAGCTGATTTAAACATTGAGAGGTGAAAATGTGAGTGGGAGGCTTTATACACTGGGAAGTTGTCAGTAGTTGTGAAATACCTCTACTCTCCTTGTTGCTGTTGTCAGCATATTTATTCTTCACAACCTTGGCCTCATTCAAAAAGGTAATGAAAGGGATGTTGTTGATAAAGGTTGACCTCTTAAGGCCAAAACAAACTGTAAGCCGCAACTTGACGCACTTCAATTGACGCCGCTAACACTCACAGGCTGTGGCACAAATGTTTTCGAATCACTACTTTACGTTACTTTAATTGGCAGATGCTTTTATCCAAAGGGACTTACAAGGAGAAGAAACCAGCAATTACCATTCAGGTTCTTTAAATTTCTTCAGTTTTATTTATATAGCGCCGATTCACAACAGACGTTATCTCGAGGCAAGTTTAAACTCAAGTTTATGACCTTACAAAAATAGGTAAATACTAAATAATATGGAAAACCCAACACTCCCACTTGAGCAAGCACTGAGGTGACAGTGGAGAGGAAAAACCTGGGTGGGCAGTCATCTGCCTCGACCGGTTGGGATGAGTGGACAGAGAAGAGAGAAAAGAACAACAGGCAAATCAAAGAGAACAATAAGGGACAGCAGGAAGAACATCAGGCAGGTTGGTAGGACCAGCATCTGCACGTCGCATATCATACAGCTCCAAGCTCTATACCTGCAGAAAGGTATAAAGAGAGGGGGACAAAGAGGAAGAAGCAAAACTACATGAGAGAGAAGACACACAGTTAGCAAATGAGCTCTAACTATAAGCTTTATCATATAGGAAGGTCTTTAGCCTAGTCCTCGGTTGAGAGGGTTCCGAACCTGAAGAGGGAGCTGGTTCCACAGGAGAGGAGCTTGATAGCTAAAAGCTCTGCTTCCCATTCTACATTGGGAAACTCTAGGAACCACAAGTAGACCAGCACTCTGAGAGCGAAGTGCTCTGCTGGGACAATAATTGTGAGTTACTACAACAAAGAGCCCTGATAAGGCCTAACTCGCCAAGATAAGTAACATGCGTAGGAATAGTTTAGTGCTAGACAATGATATGTGTGTGTATGTGTGGTAGACACAAGTGAGCTTTTGAATGTTTTTTAAAGGTGTTGCTAGTCGAATGTGGCAGGGCAAGTTGTTCCACCAGCCAGGGACTACAAAGGAGAAATAACTGTGTAGCTTATTAGTTTGTGTAATATTTCTGCTCTACAGGACAATAATAAACATTTCCCTCATTATTAGTGATTCGTAATTCCTGTTTCAGAATAAGTCACTCGCGTTTAGTTTGTAGCCTCCATCTGTGCGTGAAAAAATGTACTGGAAGTTTGTAAAAGGCCCCTAATGAAACATCTTCACGGTGAGAACCTCTGTGCACATTTCTGTAGGTGTGGCAGCATCAGTAACTTCACTTATTACTCACGATTAGGTCGGAGCAGTTAATGAGATTTTACGCTGTCATATGCTGCGTGAGGGATGTCTGCATGTTTACACTTTCGTGCGTGCGTCAGACGCTTCCAGTGTGTGTTGCCCTTTAAGCCTCTCCAGCACTACTCGTGCCAGCTGCATTGACTGAAATGACTCAGACTTGACGCTGTGTTGTGGTGAAGTGGCATCGGGAAGAAAGTGAGACTTGTAAATAGGAGCTGAAGTGCCAGGCTCTCTCTTTGGGTTGTGTCATTGTCATAGTTTGTGAGGACAGACAAGTCATTCCTGGAATGTCAATATTTGTCATGTGAAAGAGCTCAGAAATGTGTGTGTGTGTGTGTGTGTGTGTGTGTGGTGTTCTATCACTCTCCTCTTCCACAGCTATCGTGTGTTGTCAGCTACGGGTGATGTGTCTTTTGTGGTTTTCGGTAATTAAGCCATTAATCACTTTCGTTGTTTGCCACAAACATGCCACGCTGGGCTCCTTGCAAGACGTCTCTCAAGATGTCTCACTCTGTCTGTCCCAGGGTGCCACAGCAGATGTAGCTCACTGGAGCAGAATGGAAGTCGTCCCAACCTTGTGTTTGCCGGTTGCTGGTTTTTGTATCCGCATGTGTGCTGACTTTAATTCTTTGCGTGGACTCATTTTGTTCAGATACTGTTGTTATGTTCACAGGAGTGTTTTCTGGGTTGAGAATAGGTTTTAGGGTCAGAGTTAGACAGACAGATTGAATGCATGTTTCTGTTCCTATCAGTGCAGGACATGTGGTACATGTGAGAGGTAACAGTGCATGAAGACGTCCGGTGCTTCGCTGTATGCAGCTTTACCCTTGAGTCCCCACACTAACTAATGTGTTTTTATTTGGTTCATATCAGTCCCCTTTAGCTGATGTCAGCTGGTTTCCACGGCTCCACTGTCATACATAGGAAATGAGAGCTCGTCAATCATCTCACATTATGGACCACCGAGGTGATGGCTGATGGTGACAGGATTGTTGATGTGGTAGACCTAATGTTTTCATTCATAAGCTCTCTTGGCAGCTCCTGAGCTTCCCTCCATGCTGTGAGCTCAGTCCTGCTGACGCTGACTTGACAGAAATTATTCTGGGGAGTTCCATCACTTGGACTAAACGTTTGTTTATTTCTAATTCGATTTCATATTCAGATACTTGTGCTTCTCCGATAAAACTGAGTTGACGTTTTGAAGAAGAAACGGCAGCTTTAGCAGCAGTATTTATTGGTAAATTGTAAAAGTCTCATATGACAAATAGGGTGGTGTCTGTGAAAACATTGCTTAAAACCAAAGGTAATAAACTTTCTAAATGTATATTCTGGTCTTGCCAAAGGCCGGGTTATTCTAAAGTAATAGAAATGTAAAAGCATTTGAGTAGCTCATTTGTCTTTGTTCGATTCACTTATGCATGTGCATGGTATTGATTTAGGAGTGCTGTCTGTGCAGAATTTCTGTGGACCCTATAATGAAACACTCTCATCCCTGCTCTTTCCTCCTGTCTTCTTTTCCTGCTAGATTAGCCTCACTGCTTTCAATCTCTGTCAGTGTTGCTCTTCTGTTTCCGTGTGCATACACTGTAAGCATCTCCTCACCCATCAGCACCACAACACACACCCACATACACAGACAGAAACACTCCTTACTCTCAGCCCTGCTCATTCATTTCAACGGGGGGCATGCTGTACAGCAGAGACTGACGCCATGGGGGAGGGGCTCCACTGAAATTATGCAGTGTGATGATAAAAAAAAGAAACTGGATCTGATTCAGGTTTTCCTGCAGTGTGACATCATTGAGTAAGGTGTTGCATTACCCAATCACGTACATGCAAGCGTGCATTCCTGATGAATTACTTGTGATGTGAATGATTTATTCCTGCAGTGTGTCTCAAAACAAAGGTCAAACAGCCACAGTTAGGAAACTTCATAAAACCACATAAAATCACCCTTAAACTTCTCAGTCTTATATGTTTAGTTTCTTTTAAATCTTGCAATATTACTCATGACAAGTATAAGTTCAATTGTTTGACCCCCCACCAGACTTGGACTACCGCTATTTCTGGAAGTGGACTGCCTTTGAGGACTACCTGCTCTTCTGCTTTGGCTTCACCGTGCTGTGTGCTGTGGTCACTCTGCTTCTGCTGGACTCTGCTGTGTATGTGGAAATGCTGGGCTCCCTGGCCGTGATGTTTGAGGCCATGCTAGGCCTCCCACAGCTGCTGCAAAACCTCCACAACCGCTCCACCAAAGGCATGAGGTACGGCACTCTCTGAGGTCAGGTCTTTGTATTAAACTCTAGCAAATGATAAAATATTTCCACTGTAGAATTGCTCACCAACAGCAGCAGAAGTACTCATATTAATCTTAATATCCATGGAGTGCAAGTTGTTTACAGTTATTAAAGGTTACATAAGAAAAGAAATGCTCCCGGTATAATTATTACATGCTGGGTTCTATGATAACTTGCGAGATTTTCACTAAATCCATTGTTAAAGGTCACCTTGAATAGAGAGACATAGTAGAGAGGGAGGGATGGGTGAAGGAGGGGGAACTGTAAATAACTGGTTTAACTTGCAGTATCAGCGTATTTCCTCCTAGGATTATGCCAGCGTCCAAAAGGTCAATATGTACATTGATTTTTATTAGCCTCAGGTAGAGGACTGCACAATTATGCCACTAATGACTCAGAATCTCACACTAATTATGCTCATTATTTCCTCGTTATGTCCCATGTCTGTCATCAGTGCAAAAACATAGGGTGTGTTAGGGTGTGTGTGTGTGTGTGTGTGTGTGTGTGTGATCTCTCGAAATTATTCAGTACAGACAAACTAAAGATAATTTCTTTTTCTTTCCTGGACACAACTACTATAGCTTGTTTTTAGCAGATGTTCAAGTAGTATTGAAGACATAAATTAACATGCATACAGGGGAATTGTGATGAGATGAAAGGCTAAAATTAGGATTTTGCATTGACGTCAGTTAAAATTAGCAACTCTCACTGCGGATGAGTGCTTTTGTATTGCTGCTCAAAAATCCCTCTGACCCAAATACATGACAATTACATATGTTTTTTTAGGACTGCAACAAATTGATTCTTATTGATTAATCTGCTTTTTATTTTCTCAAAAAGAATTTGTTTGGTCTATTGAAAGTCATAAAATTGCGAGAAATGTTTGAGGTTGAAAAAGGTATTTTGAAAGGTATTTACAGAATTCAACACAGTCTCCTTTCTGCTATTTTTAGAGTTTTTTCCTAGTTTGGTATTAGTTCTGTATTTTGTACATATAAAAAGGAAGGGTCAGAAGGGCCTTTAGTCATGATGATGACTAAAGATCATGTTTTTCTCCTGAGGGACATTCATTTTTTTCGCAGGTAAGTGAGAGAGAAGCCAGCTAATGTATATGTTCCTCAATCTCTGCAGTTTTCACTCTATAGCCACAGTCCTACTTCAAGTTTCCATGCATGTTTTAACAGTCCAATACTGCAGCACACACCAGGGAATCATGCCACATCCATCATGTCAATCATGTACATATTTTACCATATCTGCAGTGTAGAGGCACTAATATATCTAGTACAGCAGTAATGTACTTAAGAAGTTGCTGTATAGCTGATTTATTTTCTGAATGACAAGACCATTTCACCAAAGTGTCCTCAGGGTCTACATTTAGACCTGCACTTCCTTTGAGCTCCCATTGAGCTCAGACTGAAGATAACAATAAAGATTAAATACGCAATAACACTGCATTAGGTCTGTGAGATGCCCGCTGAGGAAGTTTGGCTCATCAATTCACCAAATTCAGATGTATGGTAAAGTCCCCGCATACTCAGTAATGCAATAATACGTGATGTCAGTCAATCAATACTTACTCTTTCCCAAGTAAGTACAGAACTATTTTGGGAAAATACTGTAAAGTCAGTATGAAAATGTTCTATTGAAACTATTAACAGAGTTAAAGCACATATAGCTGAAATTGTCCACTCAGCACTTTCATTGTAATTTCTCCATGAGTGCTTTCAACCATAATTTGTTTGGAGCCCGAGAACAGTTGATGAGGTGGTTTCACTCACCTTCACATGACTGTAAAATGTTTGGATGTTGTGAGATTGTTGGGATCGATTGGAAAAGCTACTCTAAAATGGCAACGAATGACTGAAGGAATGAAAACTTATGACACCCTTAAGCGTGAGTTGCAGTAATTCTGTGGAGTAAACTTGGTTTTGATTCATCTTGTTGGACTCATGTAGCTCTGATAAATGCAGGATGACAGACACCATCATAAAACAGATCAAAACCACTTTGGTGTTGACCTCGTGAACCCAGCTACAGATTTGAACGTGGCCTTAGTTACTGCATGAATTTGCTGTTAGCTGCTAGTACCAATAACCTCATATTACCGAGATCTTTGCAAAATTCCGAGCAGGGATCTGTTTCTAATTTTTGGGGGATAGCAGGCTTTTATCTGACAGTGTTTGCTCTTTGATTGATGCCGTCACCTGCGTTGCGTTGGAACGCATTCATTACTCAGGTGGAAGTTAGAATCGAGCAATTTGTTTATCCAAACAACAATGTGTGGTGTTGGTGTGTATGACTGATTGCTCAGCGCTCTCTGCTCAGCTGCCTGTGGAGCCCGCCTGTTTTTCTCTTCCCTCTCATTAAACTTTATCTACTTCGCCACCTCTCCCAGCCCCGCATCAAAGCTCTCCAACCTTCACAATGTCACTCACTGGCAGTGGAGGGGACACTGACAGTGGCAGTCTGTCTGTTGCACTGACACAAAAGTATGCAGACAAAGACAGTACTGCTTTTCTCAAGGGATACTCATCTGTGTTAGTTTTCTTCCTCCAGACAGTTTCTGTTTTTTTTTTTTCATTTTCTCTACCTCTCTTATTTTAATATGAGGAAAGTACCTAGAAAGTAGAATGGGGTCCGGTAAAAACAAAATATATACAGTATACACAAACGCCTGTCTAATACTGCTGCATATCCATCTCCCATTCCTTCTCGTTATCACACTATTTCTCCCCCTCCTCATCATCTAGCTCCCAGTTAGGGGTGACACCCCTCAGACATTACGGTGGTCCTATTATCTTGTCTCCTCAATAGCAGCATAATAGTGGTTTCACGTTTCCCTTGAGGCAGCCATTAACTTGAGGCAATTTCAGACAGAGAGCAAGTACTTTTACAGTCTGGCCCCTGGAGAATATGATACAGGTGCAGTGGGAACCTTTGAGCAATTTGTTACCTGTGAACAACGCTTGTGTGTCTCAGGTGTAACCACACCTGGAGTGTGAAGACGGCCGCTGCACGTATGGCACAAGTGCTGTTTCATGTTTTTAGCTCCATTAGGTTGGAGATTGGCTTAACTTATGTTGGCTTAACACTATGTGTCTATCTATTTTTCTGTTCTTGGATCCAAATACAAATACAAATTTTATTTGTCACATACAATCTCTTACAGTGTACAACCTGCAGTGAAATGTGTTCTTCTGCATTTAACCCATCCCAGAGGGCTTTCTCAAGTCTGCTCATAACCATGACCTGGATGATTGAGATAGAAGGGCGAAACGTCGTCCAGTTGCTATTGGATAAACCTTTTTTGAGTTAACAGTGTGGTAAAGGATGCACTGTTAGATTTAGATTTAGATTTTGGATGACCAGACTTTTCTAAACACATTTACTCAGATCATAGATAGTGATCAGGTCTGTGTACAATGACTATTGAATGAGTTGAGTCTTGGGTGGGTGTACTGTGACTAGGCAGAGGCAATGATTATAGTGCTCTTGTAATTCTGAGGTATATTGATGGGAAAGTTCACAGCCATGCTATGCTCTCTGTGAGGCTGTACCATAGTGTTTGCTAATATATAGTTATCATAGTCATAAGTCATTATGCTGTAAATGCATTACCCACTCTGTCCTGGTAAAGATAAGACATGAGATTGTCCTTTTCTTTATACTGTACATGGTACTTTAGGGATTTAAAAAATAACAATTTGGGTTGGTTTTACTTTGTCTTGTTTTGTGGTTTTACTTTGTGAATGAGTTTCTGAATCGATTCTTCTTCTTTGTGCAGTAAAAAGTAAATTACTGTATGTGCCAGGATATGCGAGGTCATGTAGCTCTGAAGCAGATACATGCACAGCAGCAGTCACAGCAGCCTATTATTTTCTTTGTAAATCCACACACTGGTGCAACAGTGGAAGCAGCTGCTCTTCTCTTTTTTTCTGACTCTGTCTTGGCTGCCCTGCCTTGACCTCTTCGTGTTGGACTATAGCACCTTTTATCTGGGGGTCTTGTAGCTATCACAATGGCGGAGCAGAAACTTGTTAAAGTAAAAAGAAAAAACATCCAGCCCCCTGCAACATACAGTATAGAGTTTGGGCTTTTGACAAATACAATAAAAAAAGAGAGAAGGCATTTCCTTGGTGAGCTGGAGCTGCAGAGGTTGGATCTTCAGGAAGGAAAGTATAGTAGCACACAAAGCTCCCGAAGTCAGAGCATTTTAGAGATTTGATGTTTTCTGTGATAGTGTTTTCCAGCAATTAATTCCTTTGCTGCTAAAACTGTTTCCAGGTGAACTAAGTTCTAGTGTCTTAAGTTCCCATTATTTTATTGAAATACCTTTTTGAGGGATATGCACCATTGCAGAAGATGCTTTTATCTGGTTGTCTATAAGCGTTGACAATCGTCTTTCTCATTAAGGAGCAGCTATGACAAATAGAAAGTTGTTTTGCTAGATTACATGAGATTATAGAAATAGCCATCACCAACAGGCTAGCTCATCTATTTCAGCTTGTTTACACTCTCTAAAGAAATATGTGAAATTCCCTCTTGCATCCCCTGTGTCATTCGTCTTCTTCTCCTCACCCCCTACGGTTTCATTTTGTGAAGTAGTATCCATCTTTTTCTGGCAGGTTGGGAACTTTTTTCTGTGTTTGCCTGTGTGCGATCGATCAGCATGCATAATTCATACTTAGTGGGTTAAGAGCAGTTCTCTCTCGCTGGGTCCTTTGATTTTCAGCTCTCCATCTGCCCCCCTTAAGGGAGAGTAACAGCCCTGCTGCTAAATCACCACATGCACGCCCTCGTGTGTGGGCGCACACATGTGTGCGCATCCAAAGCCCAGCATGCGTGGACAAACACATCATACCAACATACAGATGCATGGCTGTGCAGTAAAATAGATGGAAGTGGCGATTGAAGCTTTTTTTAAGCTGTCAGTTGCTCATTCCCAGGTCTGTCTTTCTATGTATTAGTATTATCAAGCAGTTTCCAGGGCTGTTTAACCCCCCTCTGGAGATACTATAAGTCGCACATACAAAGTGGGATTCCCCACTGGAAGCTTACAGCTTTTATTAGGTTTAATTTGTGATTATCAGACTCCTTATCCACACAACTGGAGTGGAAAATATTCTGTGTGCTGAGATAGATTGGAGAACTTTCCGGCTTTTGGTCATAGCAATTCACTGCCAGAAGTAGAGAAGACATTTGTTACAGAATCAGTGTCAGTACTAGTGTAAACCAGTAGGTACAGCGTGTTTCGTTCCAATGAGTTGAGTGTTTGTTTGTGTTCAGCTTTCACTGTCACTTTCATATTTTTAGTCTGGACTGCAGTCATAAAATGTACATATATGGATCAAAATACAGCTGGAACCTGATCGCAATCTCTGCCTGCAAAAAACTAGGAGCCTGTTCCTTGATCCTAGCATCCAACCAGTCATCCATCCAGTGGTCAGTGGACAGGAGGACGAGACAGCCTTCCTGACAGCAGTTGTTATGGGACGAGACAAACAAGAGGTGGGCAGGAGGGCAGAGGATGAAGATTTAAAAACAAGTTGAATGAAGGGGAGAAGCAATTGAGACAGAGAAACAGCGAAGAGACGGTTGAGCACAGTGTTGGTACCTTACATTATAGGTTTATCAGTCGTGCAGTGTCTCTAAGGTAAAATAACTTAAACATGTGAACAAAAAGCTAACTAGTGCACACTGGTGCTGAAATGTAGGAGAATTGATTAAGGAATTAATGACTCATTTGCAGGATTGTTTACAGAGCTGCTGTTATATTCAGTTATAGAAAATGATATTTAAACATGCCCCAGGCAACTTCACAAATATCACACACCGCGCTTGTCCTTCCACGTGTCCCTCTCTCCTTCCTGCCTCCGTCTCTCTTTCTAAATGTCACTCATCCCTGTTTCCTGCAGTGGTGTTTCACATTGACCACTCCAGTCACTTGAAGGAGCTAATAGCTGGCTCGACAGCACTGGTTCAATACACAACACAATTACTGCCTGGCCCACATACGGCGCAGCCATCACACCGTGCAATCAGACCCCCGTCTCTCTTCCTACATCGCTCACCTGTGTCTTGTCACACTCCAGCCAGCGCGGTGGCTTCTTTCCTCACCCCTCTCTAGATGTATCGCTCCCCCTTGCTTGGCTACGTTGTCGTCCATCTCTCATCCTTTTCCTTATATTTCCATTCTCTTTCGTCTGTCTCCTCTGTATCCCTGAAGTACCCAGTTCACCATCTCACCCTCTGCTCACTCATCTCTTACCACTTGTCTCAGCTGAAGGTGTCAGGTCAGTGATCAATAAGAGACCTGTCCAGGCTGAGCTAAACTGAGTCATCATGAGTAGGTGTGTGCTTGTTTGTCTCAATCTGCTTGTGTCCTTATGCAGGTTAAAATGTACTGGTACATGCTGGTTCATATGTACTGCACGTTTATGCACTGTATAAGACAGAGGTAGGTATTTTTAATCAATGATGTAATAACAGGTCTTCTTCCCAAGGATGCTCAATCGGGTCAATCGGGACCAAGTCCTCACCTGCCAACTCAGCCAGATGGAGCTACATGAGATAAGCAAGACAGTCTGAAAACTGTGTGTTTGCCAGAGATGAATGACCTCAAACTAGAATGTTGTCTCCATTGTTAAAATAGAGACTGCTTTTGTAGAAGCTCTTTAATTACATTGTTAATAACCTCGTCCTCATTAATGATGCTCGCCATCTCATGAGAAAAGAAATTAGCCAAAGGGGGAGCTGAGCAGCTCACAATGTGACGAGGGGAGGGACAGAGGTTACGTAGAAGGTGAAGCATGGCTGCAGGGAAGGACAGAGAATTATTCTTTATGAATATAAAAATCAGTCAACATATCTTTTGTACGTTCATTCTGTGCGTTTTTCTAACTTGTGTTTCTTGATTCTTTTTTTAAACACAGTAAACAGAGTTGTTTTTTTTACCTGCTCAACTGATTTTAGCTGATAAACGAAGGAGGAAGAGACTTCAAACAACGCTCTGATGAAGGCTGATTATTATATCAGATTATTATCTGATTCATTATCGCAATTATTTGTAGCAGCATCATTTTGATCTTTTATCGCTCACGTCTTTGTTTTTTTAACTTCCTCTTCTATGCTATGATTTGGTGATTTCTTGCACATATACCCAACTCATACATTAACAACAAATTAAAATATGATCAATGTATTGCATAAGGTGGCTACTGGCTGGGGATTGTGGTTGTAATTCATCACTTGTTTGTCCCAGATACTGTCATTTCTATAGCACTGCAACAGACACTATGAATACAAGCTGAGGCAAAACCTGACCAGTCAGCTTGGATGTGCGTTCTATTCTATCACTGACAACATTACTGATGGGTTACATTTCACAATGTAAAACATTCGTCCTCATAGTACAACGCGCAAGTTTTGTGTCAAGCCTCGCTGCTTTTTCTATTTCTGTCTTAACGAAGACAAAAATAGTTGATGGTGCAAGCTGACAGAAGTAACTAACTTTAAGAGAAAAGAGGAGCAGTAAATGCAGTGTCAATGGAAGTAAAAGTAAAGATGACAGTGGAGAAGAGAAGAGAGGCAAAAAGAGGAAAGAATAAGTATGCACTCAAGGTTTAACAGAGGCTACTCTCTGGAGGCAAAGAAAGGCTAAAGAGAGAAAAGTAAAAGAGAGAAACTAAATCATTTTCAATTATTTTGAGCATTTCAGTTAAGCACTGGAGTGTTTACCCCAAACATTTAAATAGTTGCTCCAAACAAGTGTTCCTTGGCCCCTGACCCTTAATGAAGTGTCTGGAATGGAGGTGAGAGGATCACATGGACCAAACAGGGACAAAACTTCCAGCTGTGTGTTGGCTGATGCACATCTGCAGCATGTCGTTGGCTTTTACTTCGATCTCATTCAGATCTGTGGAGCTGTTCCAGCTTTCCAGTGAAATAGTAAATCTGTTGAAGGCAAGAATAAAGGAAGTATCTGATGCATTTCTTGTCCTGTTTCACATGCAGTGTGTTCTGTGCTGGTGCATTGTTAGTCAGAAAAAAAACAATACAATTCTCAATTATTACTTTAAATATTGAAAATAATAACAACTATTTATTGTATTTGTGAATATTTGTAAACTTTTACACACAATAATATTCTCATTGTTTGTGTGTGAAAGTTTATAAATGTCCAGCTTGACTATTGCATAGATTTGAACAGCTGTGAGTTTAAACTTTAATCTACAACACCTGTGTTTTACGCCTGCGTCGTTCTAGACTAAGCACGACATTTGAAAACCACACACAGTTTTCAGGTTTTGGTCCATTCTCAGTTATGTCGAATAACAATGTTGACTTCTGTACCAGGGCAGAATTGTTTGCTGCTCATATTTTGGAGCTGCTTTGCGCGGAGGCCCCCCCCTACGGGGGTTTGACGTGATTCTGCAAGGAGAGCTCAAGGATAGTACAGGACAGCTGTCCCCATAGTCATTAGGCCGACTCAACCCCTATACACACTCATCATCCGTAACTATTTCACAGAGGTCTCCTTCCCATTCAGAGAGGTCTCTCTCTTTCTCTCTGGTGGTTTTGTTGGCTTAGCATTGTCTCTCCTCCTGCATGCTAGGTAATTGTTGTACTCTGCAGGCTCTCTTCTTTACTTTCTCCCCCACCCCTGTCTAACCCTTACAGTATGTCCCACTGATGACTGATTGTCCCGCTCCGTCCCCAGGCCCAGTCAGCCACAATAAAATAATAACCTCACATTACATCCATACCGATGGGACTTCACTGTTCAGAGAGCAAGAATAGGCAATACAGGAGCGAGTCGGGAGTAGATGAAGCGGGAGTGATGGGAGAAAGTGGAACAGCACAAGGGAGGAATAGCTTAGCAAAAGAAAGGGGGAAGACGGTGTGAAGACTATACTTTCTATATTCTCTCTGATTGTTTCTGTGAAGTTTCTTTCAGATTGTTGTGATGGCAAAAAAGCATCTGGTCTGGTAGACGATGTCTTTTTCAAGGACTTTCTTTTTAGCCCGTGTCTCTTAGACAGGCAAAGTTTGTGTTGACTTTTTCTTACTGCCTGTGATCAGTCCACAGCTTAGAGCAATGTTGTCATTCTGATTTATCTTTCCCTTCTACCCTCATGGTACTTTTACAGTGGGAGCTAAAAACCAAACCACTCTCAGTAATCAGAAGGGCTTTTAGACTGCTCTGGTTTTTTACCCAACTTTTTGGAAAATACTTCAATTCCAATCATGTAAAAGACACATGCATCATGAATAACGTGAAGTTATTCATCTGTGTAGACCTTCACTGATGTCCGAAAATGCACATAATCACATGGAAAGACATCGCTCCAGTGGGTGATATGAATATGAAACTTGTTATCCAAATATTGGTTGAGTTTATGGTTTATCATAAAGCTTGGCAGTCACTCTGTGAGCTAGAGGTCACAGTCTTGTATGTTGTAGTATGTGCAGAATGAGGCATTGTCCTCACCGACTTCCTGGGAAAATATTGTTGCCCTAATGGCAGAATATGCCTCTCTAAACTACCTTTACAAGTACAGTGTGCTAGCCACATATGCTGTACGCCCGCATACCGTCACAGACACTTCAGTCTTAGTTACTTGGTCTTCTGCAGTCTGAATGGTCTGTTTTTAGCCTCAGGCACAGAGACCCTGATTTCCATTCTTCCTAAAAAATGCTAAAACGTAGACTTATCTGACAACAAACACAAAACAACTGTTTCTCATGCAGAGGTCATCCACATGCAACAGTGGTTTCTACCCTTCATGCATTGTGCCAGATTTTCCCAGAGTCCTTGAATTTCTACCCAAACGCTCACATGTTTCCACTTAAACTTATGTTTCCACATAAAGTATGTTTTGTGTTTCATATAAAGTCCCTATTCTGGAAATGGCCTATTGTGTTTGAAAGGTATGAAAATGACAAGTTGTAATTTTAACATGATGTAATGATTTTTATGACATAGACAAGCTCCACCCCCCACCCCACCCCACCCCTTTAAACATGTAATTTAGATGACAGAGACACAATTAGCTTAACTTCTAGTTCATTATAAAAAAAATGCAATAATGTACAGTTTGATTCCAAAACATGAGACTGGTTCTAATCATGACGCATATATTTATAAGCGTGAAACAGTTTCTATGAGCCAGAACTCCTTAAATCTGTCTTTTCTCACACCTTCTGTGTGTGTGTTTTATCCAGTGTGAAGATGGTGCTGCTGTGGACAGCTGGTGACGTCTTCAAGACTACTTACTTTGTAATGAATGAAAGCCCGTCTCAGTTCTGGGTGTGCGGTTCAGTCCAGATCCTGATCGATGTGGCCATCCTGCTCCAGGTCCTCTTCTACAGCCAAGATGCTCGAGCCAAGCTAGGCTAAATGCGTCTGTTTCCAACGTTTTAATAAACTCGACCGAAAGGTTAACAGAATTGTTACCGTAGGCATTATGTATCAGAACAGAACAAGAAAAAAATCAGCCAGTAAAGATTATTTTAGTTTTAATTTAAATATATGACCTTTGTAATGTAAAGTTTAAACATACCCATTGAGCCAATTACATTTCTGGCAAATTTGGCTTTAAACTAACTCTGAAGCATCGCCATTGATACCAAATTGTATTTGCCTTAAATATAGAATCAGAATCAGAATCAGAATCAAAAAGAGTTTTATTGCCAAGTATGCTTGCACGTACAAGGAATTTGTTTTAGTGACGGAGCTTCCACAACAACAAAAAACAAATGATGAGATAAAAAACAGCACGACACAATAAATAATTATCTGAAAAACTGTGGTATTATACAGTATATTGCACAGTGGTAATTGTACACCATATTGCACATATAGTTATTGACAGTAAGAGTGATGGACAACTGTTAAGGAGGTAGATTGCCTGTGTAGTGAGAAAGTACTCAGGCAGGACAGCACTTTTTAGCATTTTATACTATTTATTTGCTCTTTGTGGACATTACGTAGGCTCATGAAGCGTACTGAACAAATGAACTGTAGCCAGTCTTGAACTGGTAATCCTGCATTGGAATCCGCTTGCCGAATGGTGGATCTACAACTTTGCAATTCACTGGACTGTTGTAATAACGCACAGCCGGCTTGTGAGTGCGTGCACACTAGCTGTGAGTGGTTGTGAGACAGCGCGTTCAAAAATCGATTTTTGCCATTGGCATCCAGAACAAAGGCAAAACGTACATCGAGTAAAAGTAACTACACAGGCCATCAATCTGTGTGTTATGACTTAGCTTTGTAGTTTGAAAGAGAAGAAATATTGGTCATACACACTAGGAACAATGAGAAAATGTGATAATGACAAAATATTTTGTACATCCCAAAGATTTTTCATCCTAACCAAGTGACAATAGGTTTAGTGCCAAGAAATATACTATTATCAGTCAAATGAAAATTACTGGCCTAAAGTTACAGTCTGGAACTTTTTTCTTTTTTTTCTTATTGGAAATCAAAAACATATTTCAAAATGTGCTGTCAAAGGTTTCTGTGAGCCAGGCTCATTGAGCAGTCTGTAAAGCATGGCTTTTTATGCTTTACAGGCCCCTCCAACCAGTCAGAGAAGGCCAATTATTTCCACTTGACTGGTAAGTTCTGTAGCTACTTATTTAATGAAATAAGCTATACCTGAGCGGCTGGCTGAAGGAGGAGATGTTAAAAGGCTTAAAATATTCTTCCCCTAATATTTCTAAATAATATTCTACATTTAATTGTTACAATTAATCTTAATGGAGCACTACTATAGTCACCATGACACACATTAGAGATAAAACTGTGAAGCTACTAAGATCTAGTACATTACAAACAGCCATTACAGTAACACCAAAATCGTATTTATCCATTTCCAAACTTTCCAAAATGTCATTACTTTCACAGATATTTTATTCAGAAACTGTTTAAAATTAAAACACTATTTTCACAGGATAGCTTCAAGGAGTCATGTGGATCTTGCTAAACAATAGTTTCCTCCTACAAAAACACTGCAGGACTAAATAAATCAGCAGCAGTGGCAGCTGATCAGTAGTCAGCGCAGGTTTCTTTTTACTTTGCCCTCAGCATGATTTAATTAAGGAATAAACCTACTGGCTTGTTCATTTTTCCAGTCACATTTTTTCTCTCACCAGTTTGTGTTTATCTGTTTGTTAATTTGTACCTGTCTGTTTAATTTCTCCTTCATAAAGATCATGTGTAGGAGACACACTGCAGTGGAAATGGTTTGAATCATGCAGACAAATGTTGCCTGCAGCTACCACTATGCGACAGTCATAGAATTAAATCTTTAGATATGGGGGCATTGCAGATGTAAGCATCGATGTATTGCACCCTCCTAGTCATGGTCATTAAGTTGTGAACTGTCCTTTAATTATGTGGAAAATGCATGGTTTCAAGAGAGTGGAGCGTACAACCGTGTTTCACAGGTATGCACTTCACGAGAAGAAGAATTCACACAGAATAGTTAAGAGCTCGTAAAAACAAGTTCACATCATCAAGTTCACATCATCTAGCAGCAGTGGTCCAGAGAGTGCTCTACCTGCCAAGGTGCACAGCTCCTAAGGTGTCACACTGTTCCCTCATATAAACTAATGTGTTCGATGTTTTCTTATCTGTTAATGTTATAATTATGAGGTCAAAACCCTGTATGTGTGTATTCATTCATGGCATCTACGTATATGTATGTGTAGTGTGTGTACGTCTGTGTAAATATTCAAACAACACGGGCTACAGGAAATGTTCTTTTTCTGTGTGTTGGATGCTTCTCTCCTGGTCCTGTAAAACATATTCACATATTTGAATATTTTTAGACCCTTTGTGTGGGTGTGTACATGTGTTAAGTCTCTGTGTGAATGCGTTTATGTTTTAAATGCTGTTCTCTGGTCTTGTCTTAGATTGCTAGCCATACCGTAAGCTCTATGTGTCTTATCTCCTCTGCACAACAGTGTACAACTGTTGAACCGCATTATGTCTTATATCTATGTGCTCTTATCGACAGATGATTGTCTAGATTGTTTTTCCTTCTAGCAGAGGCTCAGTACAGCACCGTTACTGGATTTAGTGCATAACAACACAGGGATGGCTGCTGGACTGTTACTTCCAACCTGTACAGTACTATGTGTTTAAGCAATCACAGAAACCACTTTACAGCGCTTATAAAACCAAAAGTACAACTAATAGGAATTGCTGTCTTTAAAGTATTGTAAAAACAGGTGAAACCAATGAGATGCCACCATAAATTATTGACGTTACATTATGCAAAATAAATAAGCAAAAACGTACTGTCTCAGATTTGTATGCGGAAATCCTTTCATGTTATTTTCTGAAATATAAACTATTTATTTTCCAGCGTGTGGTCTTGTCTTTTTGCTGCAGGCAGTGTATTTTGAAATAACTGAATGTCTTTGAACATGTTAAGGAGAACACATTTTGACACTGGTAAACAAAAAATCTGATCTGAGCTCAGCAGGTTGCAGCTCCAACAAACTTCTGGATTTGCGCAGGATGGCTACCCGTAATCACCTCATACCTCATTTGAACCTTGCAAGTTTGAGCCAGTTCAACCAGGAATTTCAGACCAGAAGCACATATAGATTAAAATATGTCCTTATACACCTGTATAAATCCTTTCTATATGGCAAATCCCACTGCAGCTTTCACACACATGCACACCCTAAATCATACAGCCATATAGAGTATGTCTGCCCTATAAGAGAGTGTCCCTGTGCCCAAATAAATTATGAAAAAGATTGAGGCAGAGCTCGAATTTTGCTGCTTCTGGACACATGATGGGGAAATCGATAAGTGGAGGTTAAATAAGACGTAAATCTCTCTCTCACACACACACACACACACACGCGTACAGCATCAGAAACACACACATACAGTATATGACTGACGGTCAGCAGGGCTATGCAGTATGCCGGTATGGATGGTGAAATATTAATCTGGATACGACAGATAATGGGCAGCTCTGCATGTTTAATAGATGAGCTAGATGAGGACAGACTGTGTGCCTCACCGACTGGTGCTTTTACTGTACTCATTTCCTGACCTGGCTTGTACGTGCATTAATAATAAACAACTCAGTAGATGGCCTCTGTGTACGATTGATGCTAATATGTCATACTGTTGTGTACGACCTAACTGATTCCTATCACTCTTCTGATCTGCCAACTTCACTTTTCCTGATATATATTTTAAAAACTTCATTGCATATCTTCTTCAGCATGGGCTCGTCTGGCAGCCCGCCATCATCTACCCTCCTGTCTTTCTGTCCACCCATCCATCAGTTGATCATCCAACATGTCTGTCTATATATTGGCTTGTTTTAATGATGAATGAGGTGTCCTGAAATAGGCCACCTGCATTTTACATCTGTGATGTGCTGCACTGCCCTGTCGTGTTCCATTTATTAATCACCGTGTGTCGTCTTGCTCTGAAGGACAGGAATGGACACTTTTCATCCCCATCGAGTGTCCCAGACTTTAATTCATGAGCGTTTTAGTCAGTGTCAGACTAAGCGCCTTGTTGCAGATCCGCTCCGGGAATATTCTGCGAACAGTAGAAGTAAGTACCTAAAATAGTACCATTTAGTTGTAAGTGCTGCATTTTTCTTAGTACAGACTTGACACTGAACCTTTTTAAACAACAGATTCGAAGATCTTCAAGACCCATTTTGCTACTAAGTGGGTCATACATGAACGAAGGTCACAAGGTTATGTCTGTTTCCCTCCTTGTTTTTAAAGTAGGCAGGGCTAAGCTGGAAGGAGCTGTTATATACTTTTTAGCAATACTTTATAATTGCAATTTGTAACATCTTTTTGGAAACCTTATTATTTCTGCTTAATTGGGTCATAATTACTGAATGCCACAGATCAATAATTCAAATATGAAAGCAAGCTTTTAGCGACTTTAGGTCATGCATACGCATTTAAAAGCTGCACTTAGATAGCACCCAACTTCTCTAAGACTTCTAAACATTAAGTGTTTCACAGCTTGTACTTTACTTTGCTTAGCAGAGTACTTTACTTTGCTTAGCAGACGCTTTTATCCAAAGCGACTTACAAGAAGAAGACACCAGCAATTTCCATTCAGTTCTCGCAAAAGCTGAAATACTACAACAAAGCACCCTGATAAGGCCTAACTCGTCAAGACAAAAACATGCATACGTTTTGTATATTGCTAGACAACGTAATGAGTGTGTTAGACTCACTTGAAGTACTTGTACAACATGATTCTCTGTGTCATTGTGATCTAATACAGCCTAAACCTTTGGCTAAACACGGGAGACACTTTTGATCCTAGCACCGAGGCTACTTCCTTGAGTATAGCCAACCAGTTGATTTAATACAGCTTTGCCAACTTTTTAAACACGAGTCCCTTCCAAACTGACATCAACAGCTGTGGTTAATGGCATCTTTCCAAAACTAATTCACCCTTATTTATATAACCTTGTATAAACAACACCATCTAGATGTGTATGTTTTGGACAATCTGTGTTACACCAGTTCAACCTAATCCCTATAAGGGCAGCTTGAAAATGGACACGATTCAGGGCTCATGCCTAGAGGCAGCTGAGTTTGGCTCCAGCACCCTCAGGAAAACATGTAAAGATGGATTCTTAGTACCTGTTGTCTCCCTACCTTTTGTTTCGTTTTGTTCATGAGTTATCATAGTAGCTCATAGTAGCTCAAGCATCTGGCTACTCCTGAAAAATAGACAACAAATTATTCTCCTATTGGGAATCTAGCAGGCAGATGGTCTTGTGTTAATGGATACAGGTAAGCAGCAGAGCTGCCTTAAAAGCTCTCCAGCTGAGATCTCATCAAGACTAATAAAAATGTTCACTGCTCATTTCTAGTAGAGACTGCTTCATAAATGAACCTCTTCTAGTCAAAAAGTGGAGAACAGGGCACAGAGAAGGAGGAGCTCTAATGACAGATGGGGGAACAAACATGAGAGAAATATGATGATCTTGAATTCAGTGACTCTCTTTCCAAGATATAGGACTGAACACTTAAATGTAGAAGGAGGAGAATGTCAGAGTAACAAAGGACATGATAGGATTAACAATGAAAGACAAAAGTACACAAAAAGGCACCAAGGGGAAAGACGGTGCAAGACAAACTCCGTGCTTTTGGGAAATGTAGCATATCCAGATGGCTCAGAGCAGTCTCACGGCCACACAGTCCAGGACAGTCAGCCCCTGTAGGCATGTAAAGACAGGCTGGGCACTGTGGGACAGGATCAAATGCGCAAGTTGGATGAATTTTTGCAGAGGTCACAAAGAGAACACAGAGGAGCAGGATGGGGAAGGACAAAGTATCCAGAGGGATAAAGTGTAAAGGAAACTCTCTAAAATCATTAAAAAACATTTTATGGAGAAATCCGAGCACTGGAACGCCTTGTTTTTAATATAACCACCTTGTGCTTTGAATTGATGCGCTCTGATATTGTTGCATAATTGGATTTAGCTGCTCAACCAGTATAAGGGCCCAGAGCCATAAGTAAAAATGGACGAAATGTGAATCTTCAGCCTTTACATCATGATGTTACATAATTAATGTGAAATGTATTTTTGTATTGTATTGTATTGCACTGTAATACAATGCACTGTATTTTTACATTACTGTACATTACTTTATATTACGTTTGTGACACCTCGTGCTGACATGTATAATGAATAAGGATTGTCGGGTACTGGTTCCCCACTTAATGGAACAAGGGCATTAGCCGTTAATGATGCAGGCCATCCCAAAGAGAATTATTCAGCGTACCGATGCAGAATAATTCCGCCTTTGATACACGGAAATTAGAAAGTTTTCCACTTTCACTGCACCTCAAAAAAAAGAAGCAGTCAGCAATGTGCTGACTAACATTCAGTAACATTCTCGGCGCACAGTTTTTGTATGAATGTTTTTTCTGTGTATGCGAATGTGCCTGTCAGTTGAAACACACCTACACCCTAGCTAACTTTCCACTACACTTAGATACACCGCTGGGTTCACCCTGGATTGTTGTGGAGCACCAACACCAGGTCCTTTCTCTGCATCGTCCTACTCATCGTTGGAAAGGTCTTTAGATTTCCAAGATAGAAAGATTGAAAAATGGTTTAAATAAAAAAATGGTTCCAAAAAAGACCTTGAGAAAACTTGCTGATTTCCCATCTGGACGAGGATGCTGTGTCCAAATCTTTGCCTTCTGTCAGCTGATTCCCTGAAGAAGATATGAAGAGACCTGAAGAGCTAAAGAACGCGCTGAGAAGCAACCATCTGGAGGGGAAGCTGTTGATGACCTTTTACTCTATTTTATACTTTTCTTGTTCTTTTCACTTCTCTGTAAATATTTGCTTTGTAAGCTGATATTTTTCCTTATCTTTTACATTAACAAAATGAACATTGCTATGGAAGACCCAACAAGGCCTGATGTAGGCAGATGGTGAAGAGGCCCCAGTGCAGCTCCATGAAGGAGTGAATGACCCTACAGGATGAGGGTAAAACCATTCTCATGGATGGATGATCTCATCTGGCCTGCGACTCAGAGCAGGGCATCAGAACCACAACAAACATCAGGGCAGCAGACCATCACAGCAGATATATTACACCACAGATAAAATGCAAAGGACACAACAGCTGAGGCAGTCTATGAGTTATTCTATATGCACCGACCTCTATATGAGGTATTAGTTTACTCTGGGCTTCTGTAGCCACTGTAACTACAAAGATCCGAACATATCCCAACTGTGCCTGATGATAAACAAGCTTAGTTGCCCTTATTTCACCAACTGCTCCCCTGTGAAGTGCATGTTTTTCTCCTCTTTCATCGCCATTCCTCCATCTGAAGATCAAGCCTACAGATGGCCAAATGCGTCTGTTTTTTTTTAACATCATCGTTGTGTATCTGTAAAGTTTCTGCCAGTTTTTCTGCCTCATGTGGTGTCTGGAGTTTGTGTGGCTGCAAACCACACAGCGTGTGTGTGTGTGTGTGTATAGGTTACCTGTGGCCGTGTACATGCTGTCTTTCATGACAGAGAACGCAGCGCAGCAAGTGTCATGTTACGTGGAATATGACATTAGTTGCCGTTGTTGCAGTGGAGCCAGACGACATACAAGCCAGCCAGTAAACAGATAAGCAATGACAGAGACTCATCTCTAGACAAGAGAAGATGACGGAAGTCTAAACCAGCTAGTAGTACAAGCTTCAAATAATATAAACAAGTGAATGTTATATAAGAAACACTGCAGATAGCATCAAAAGGAAAAGAGTTCTTCATAGAAAAACTGCCCAACGTTGACTTTGAGAATTTTTTATTTTTCTGTTTGGAAATCTTCACACATCCCACAAAACAATGATTCAGTCATCTAGACAGAGATCCAATAGCAAGAAGTCAAATAAAGGCAAAGGACTAAATGTTCTGGCAAGAGTGATGCAGGAGCAGCAGGAGTGGATGTTTGTAGGAAAGAACAAAGGCTCAGGCTGAGAGTAGGATCAGGACATTTACTGTTATTTATTTTCATTCGGGATAAACCTTTCCTTAAGTGTTCTGGCAGGCTGAACCTAACGATTTAACCATACCATAACCTTTCTGTCACTTGTAATAAAAGCCAACCCGGGAGTTTCTAAGACGATGAGAATAAGACAGACTTTATTCCAAGATTTCATTTGAGCCAAAATTGACTCCATTTCTGAGATATTGAGTTCATGAGAATGTGATGAACAACCTGGAAACATGACATCTCCAGCACGTGAATATAAAAGCTTGGGGTGAGGGGTGTGTTTAAAAAAAGTGAGACAAGTGCAATATGTTTTAATGTTTGAATGGTTTTTGTATAGTCTTACGCATGCATTGTCTTACGTTACACTGGAAGACTTGCACCTTCATCGTTTTACAATGTCTCATTGCTACAATGACAATAAAGATTCTGACTCTGACTCTGATTCTGATCTTCTTCACTTCAACTTGAAGCCAGAGACTCAGGACTACGCTAATAATATGCTACTGCAGCATGAAACGCTTAATCTCTGACTCAACTGTCAGGAATCAAGTTGTCTCGCAGGTGTCGAGGAAGAAGCGCAAGTGCTATGAAAATAATGATTTAATAAACTCTCCATTCTGAATAAGAGCAGTCTTCGGGAATCATGAGTGCTCACTCTTTCACTTCTTTTTTCTGCTACCTCTCTCTCCCAGCTCTCCCTCCACTCTTCCTCCAATGACGTTAAATGACTCCATAAGTTAGTTTAATGCGGGGGAGTGCAGCCCAAGAATGAAATATACACCTTGTCACCGCGCCACAGCTGGCCCTCAATTCTGAACAGAATAGCCTGCATTTTGTGTTGGTTTCCCATATGTTGTGTGGCTCAGAGGTGTGTGTATGATTGTGCATATAAGGGTTTGCACGCCCCGGCTCCTTTTGCCTCATGATTGCTTCTGCAGCACTCTGTTGCTTTCACCCCTGTATTTGCTGTCTGGCATGTAAGGTCATATATGTAGCACACCCATACACATCGATCACACACAAACACACACACACACACACACACACGCCAGCTGTCTGCAGCAAAAGCATCAGACAGAGAACATTCATGAAAAGCTCGGCGTTACATTGAGCATACATTCCTCTGTCCTTGCAAAGCCATTCACTGGTTAGGGTTACATAAGGACGTCAAGGATTTTTTTGCTGTTGCTTTCACACACACACACACACACACACACACTTGATTCCTCCCTTGCCCCAAACAATTAGCTCAGGATTAGGCTGAGGTCAATACCATCAAATCCATTGCATTTCTAATTTGTGCAACATTCTAATCAGGTCCGATGCCTTTCTCTGGTACACGAGAAGGACGTGGGTGCTTATTTCTCACATACCTCCCTCTGATTTTAATCTTCAATATAGATTCTAATTAGACCTCCTCTTATCTGGTGCTCAACTATCACTCAACATTGGGGCTTTATTGTTCTTCTAAGACCATTCATTTTCTGGTGGAAGATATTTTCTGCTTCCCGGTTGAGGTTATTATAATGGATTTTTTTTTTTTATGAGGGAAGAAGTTTATGATACAAAGGAGCTGCATGTACCACTGAGCACAAGCCCGCAGACGGGTGGATGGGTGATGTAAGCACAGGAGGGGCTGATAATGAAAATGAATACCATGATGAAGAAAATGCTATGGGTCATAACCCTCATTGCCATCAGCACCAAACCAATTTTCTCCCCTCAGTCACTTACAGAGGAAAGTAGGCAGAGCACCTATCTGCATTATTTCACAGTCGATGGGGATAGCGCACCGTTACTGACTGCCACCGACCGGTACTGGACAAGGGCTCATTTGCATGTTATGGTACTGCATTAGCTTGATGATATCAGGCTTTACATTACATCTCAGGGTACACGACTGATGGGAAATTAATGAAAGGTCATCCTTGTGATGTGCATGCCAAGATAACATCAACTTCTACAGCACCTCTTGTCATTAGATCTCAGATCAACATCAGGTACGGGCTGGAAATGAACGTAGTTGCACAACAAACTCATTAAACTAATCTTGAAATTATAAGGTTCTCACTGCATAATTAGAAGATGGGTTTTGCAAAGCCCGTAAATGGCCTAATTTAATATATCAAATCCTTGGATGTGTCAGTAACAAAGCCTTTAATTCTTTAAGGTCAGTGTGGGTTAGCTGGTTTTAAATGGTTCGCTGTTGACATTCATTTGTAGGGAACTAAATTAACTAGACTTAGCAATTGCTACAGAAATTGCCTTGGAGAGCTGATCTGAGCCACCCGCGCCAGGGTGTTCGCCTCGTGACGGGGCGTGTCACGTCGGGTGTTTGGGCCAGGTGCCATGCCTCTTATTCACATCTCTGGTAACTTAAACTAACTAACTAACTATGCTTAAGTTCTGTTTCCCTGAACAGTCGGATTACCAACGTTTTTCATGGGTCACTTTTTTTTCTTGTTATAAGCAATATGTTCCTTTAATGAATATTAGGTCAGATTATTGACTTTTGATTGAAAGCTAGAGCATATTGTCAAATGAGACTATGCATGGGTAATGTCTGCAGTGAGATTGCTGTGTATGCCATCTTACTGTGTAGGAAAGTGAAAATACGAACACAGATTTTAGCAGTGCTCTTGAGATCCAAGGGCAGCAGCGTCCCCCCCAAACCTCACCCTCAGGGAGATAACGGATGGCTGGAAGGTGAGAGGACGGAGAATGAGTCAATGGTAATAGGGGAGGGAGGTATAAATATGATTTTTAAGGACAGGCTATGTGATAAATATGCGAGGGCGATGGGAGTTTTAGGCTACAAAGATTAGAGTAAGGATAGTTAGTATGCGTGTTTCAGCTTTCTCTCTGTACATATCTGCCTTCTCATTATTCCTCACTGTGAGCTGAAATGAAAAAAAGTTGATGAAAGTCTGCTGGTGATAAGGACCCCTCCTTCAGGATAAATGTTTATTCTGGGAATATGAGGATAGAATAACAAATGTCTTGTATACTGCTGCTGTGCAGTTGGTAACGCCTATAATTTGACTGTTTCATCCCAAATCACACCTTTCTTTCATAAGAGAAAATGTGTACCGGTAACATTTTATGTTGTTATGTTATCTGGAATCAAAATCAGCATCCCTTTACCTCACCATTATAACGACTTGCAAACCTATAAAACACACATCTTGAAATAATGAAATGAAACTTTTTCTGAGTTTATGCTAACTCAACAATGGCTCACAACTAACATCTTGCTGACATAAACAGAAAACAAACAATTTGTCACTTTATGTATAGCAACGTTATCATTATAGATATATAAATCTCACTACTGTATATTAAGTGAGTCAGAGGGAAGAAGATGCCACTCTTATTTGAGATGGTTGCCTAAATGCATATAATGTTCACAAACTCCAGTAGTACATTTCAACACCTTTAGACATAAGAATGAGAAGGTAAGATGAGAATGTGAGAAGGTCTAGTCGTGGCAACTGGACTTCTTTCTTTCGGTAGAGACGTTTTCATTCTGCATCCACAGAAAGAAGGCCAGTTGCCATGACTAAACTCTCTGACAACTTCACCTGGATGAATGAGAGTCTTCACAAACACGTAAGATGAGGATGCTTCAATTTTTGAGAGCAACAACACGAGAGCTAAAACAGAGACAACAGAGCTAAATGAGAAATGGGGGAAATGGAGGAAGGGGTGACGTGGATGAAAATGCAATGAAGATTGAGACAAGACAGATGGGGAAGATGATAAGGTATAAGGTGGAAACTGTGTAGTAGAGCATCATCAAAATACAGTATACACTCACTGTAACAGTTTCATTGTCACTTTCAAGTGTTCATCAAACAATTAGTTTTTGTTTAGCTTACTAGGATACAATTTGTATTTGAGATCTGTATAAAAAAACACATGCTGTATCATACATTTAACCATTTCAAGCTTACTGAACACATCTCCAGCTTCGTGGTGATGGTGCTTCCCCTGCACAGTTTGATTCAACACCCACAGCCATACGTCGAAGTGTCTCAGAACAGAGAGAGATACTTAACCCCCAAGCTTTCTCAAGAAAGCTCTGGAGGTTGCTTCAGGGAAGCTCATTCACAGTAACAAAAAAACTCGACCAAATCAATGTGCACATCGGTTGATTCACTGTGGCAACGACTATAGGGAGAAGCTCAAAGAGAAAGTATGCCTGTCTGTTGTTGTTGTTGTTGTTCCCACTTCTCCTCCACCTAGGCCTCGCTGAGCAGTTAAACATTAAAAGGAAACCTGCAGCAAAGAGTCTCAGCAAGGTGGGGTATCAGTGAGAAAAAACCGGGCTATTCAGTGGACAATTACCTGCACTCGACGCTGTGATGCTAACCAACATTAAATGGAATAGTGATTAGTAAACAACCCACTCTTTTCCTCACTCTCACCTTTTTGCCCCAAACATCCCGACTCAATTTAAAGATGTGAAGCTTTTGCAGAAAGCGCCTTCGCCTTTGTGTATATGTAATACAGCAACATCCGATCAGATCTAAGTTTATCTTTCCTAAATGAAGCTTATTTTTTTCATATCTTGGTAAATTTAAGTCCAGCTTCTGCTCATCATCATCTTACAAAAGCAGCCTTAGTTATATTTATAAATCATTGTAAAATAAATCCAGAGAAGGGAATAAATATCAGTACTACACACATTAGCATCAAAGGCCAGCAAACAGAGAGCACCTCTGGAGTCTTTCTTGGCTCAAATTTGTTAAATAACCAACATCACCAACAATGTTCTTTTCTGAGTTCGTTTTTTCATCTGGTCTTTTATGTCTTCAGCCATTTAAAAGTCATTATGTTTTCTCTTGATTTAGTGCAAAACAGTTTATGGAAACTACAGCACAGCTCACGAAATCACACAGGGATTCACACTGCATCCCCTTCTCCTGCTGGTAAACAAGCCCTCGACCTTTTTCCACTCTCGCATCCTCTGTGTGACTTATCTGCCCACATGGACAGCTTGTGTGGCTTCATCACATGTGCAGACTCGCACACACACACACTCACTCACTCACATGCTTAAACTCTTCTTTTCCTCACTCGCTGTCTCTATTGCTTTCAGATATGTGGCAGAGAGAAAGAAAGAGAGGGTGATTGAACTGGAGAGAGTAGACTTCTCTCCTCCTACACACCTAGCTTTCTAAAACAGGCTCCTCTCCTCTTCTCTGCAGTATCACTGCAAGCCTTTATGGACCTCTTGTTCCCAGTGTGAATTATTAACTATCACTCTACAAGCCCAGACAGGCTGGCGAAGAAGAGAGCGTCTCTCAAACACTTAGCTTAAAAGAAAAGAACTACACTTTTGTTTTTAGCAGTGCGTCCTTCTCACCTTGCAGACACTTGTGGAACATCTGGGGTGTGTCGGTGAGGCGAGGAGGACTCCTGCTGCTCCATTATTGTCCTCTCACTAACTACTGAATTTACATGTGCAGGCGTCAGGGTCATTTCTTGGGCACTTCTTGAAGTCATTAGTCAATACTATGTGAGATGAAACCTGATTTCAGGTAATAAAAGAGACTGAAATCAATATGAATTATGCCGTGTGTGTGTTTGTTAGTTCGTGTACATGCGTGATTGTGTATGGCTGCAGAAGCAGGGATAATCCTGTTACTGCTGCCTTTCTTTAAAGCATCAAACTCTGATTTGATTATGTTTCGCCACAGTCTCAGCATGCTGAGGAATAGCTTGAATGGCTTTGTGATCTCCCTTACTACTTTCCTTCATGCTGTTTTAGCACAGACTTCTAAGTGTTTGATAGTAGAAACCCGGCTCAACAGCAAATGGTGTGTGTGCTCCAAAAGCACTGAAACGTCACGAGAAGCCAGTTTCATGTAAATGAGAATAAGCAGGACCACCTATAGGTAGACAAATGGTGACACTGATGAGGTGATTCACATATTTTACATATAATAATACACAACACATTACACATTTTAATGCATTCCTGAACCAAATTACCAAATCTGTCAAAAGAGCCGCTGAGCCGCATCATGTGGAGACACACACAGTCTCTGTGGTGAACCACATCCCATTAATATTTCTATCATTATTCCTATCATAAATATGTGGTATTGTTCACTACATCAGAGACATGATTTACCAAAGGCTTGACTGTCTTTAATCGCTTGCAAACTGGAAGCAACCACAACAATGTTACATGCTGTGAATTCCTACTTTTACATTCACAGATCTGCAAAGTGAGGAGTCTCTGCTGAAGTGCGTCAAATACAGGAAAGAGAAGTATAAATACATTAGCAACGTATCGAGCCTGAAAACGTTTTTGCAGGGACTGGGATTGTTTCAGAGTTGAATATCTTTGACAGGCAGGTGCAATCTGCTTGCATAACGACCATTTGAAGGAGCAGAATGAAACGAAATGAAAGAATGCGTCCACATCAGGTGTTTGCTAATTGTTTTAATATATTTGGATGATATATAAAATGGTCATGATACAATGAATGGGGAAAATGGTGGGATTGGGTTGTATAAGTTCATGTTTGAACATGTTTGAGATGTTTCATACAGTTGCACTTGCACATTTTAATTTTATCTGTGTTGCAGATATCTGTTAGAGACTACAGCAGTGTGTGTGGGTTTGATCAAGGCGTCCCTAAAGGCAGGTTGCTGGGAGTGATGCAACCTTGAAAAATAAGAGTTAAGAAAGGCTTGAATTATGAAGATGAATATGTAATTTAAGAACTTTATCTTTTGATTTTTTTAACACAGGTGTGAATAGCAAAGTAAACGGTTGATGGTGCAACGGTCCATTTAGCAGCTTCAGGTTCAGCATCCTGATATTGTGCCTGGTACCTTGACTAAAATGCTGCTCAAATGTTGAGTGTCGGATGTTGCCTGTGATGCGTTTGTGACGGTAATGCTAATACACATCATTTGATGTATGTGATTTAAAAATGTGGGAGAGAAGACCATCTCAGAATCACAGTAAACATCTTTTTATTTTTTCTACTGACTCATTCCCTGTGCTTTTGCTTTACTTCTTCTGCAGTTCCCATTGGACACCACTAACTTCTGCCTCAGGCTAGATGCCTATTCAAGGTAGTCAGCTCATCATGATGAGTGACAAATGCTGGGGCATAAACTCCACCATCTGAGGAGGAGGAGGTTAGAACTAAATATATTTTCTTCCATGAAGTGAAAAGTTGCAAATCACACATTGAAGGGAACACCACTGGCATACAATCATGGCCGGCTGCCAGCTTGTTTATCATTTATAAAATATATTCAAAAATACCAGCTGCTAAAAATGAATAGGGAGGCTGCAGATTTAACTAGAGCTGTGCTGATTATTAGTTTTCATTTGCATGTTTGATGGTAGCCATTTGTATTCCGGTGCGGTTGGGAAAATGGATTGATGGAGGGTTGGAAACCACACAAAAACAAAGCGCAGGCGTAAACCAGAAAGTTACAAATGAGCACGAAAATGGACGAAAATGAAAAGAATTGAAATAGAAATAAAGAAAAACTGAACATAGAGGTTCTTAAAGTAGATTCATCATTGAAGCTTTTCATTGTTTCTTTCTAAGCTCACTGTGTTACAGTATGTCCTACCTCATCTCTTGATGAACCATCACAATGTTTTCCCTTGTTTGGAGTTTTGCATTAGAGAGAACAATTTCTCTTTGTGCTACTGACCACGATTAGGTGAGTTCAAGTAATGTTTCAGCAACTCTCTCTCCTTTTACCTGTCAAACTTGCTCACCTTGAACACTGGTGCTTCCACACTGGGAGGTTAAAAGAGCAAAAATGTCTACATCCCCTGGCCTTACAAGCTTCTGTGATCGATACCACTGTGGTGTCTGTATGTTAAATGTGTATTCGGAGCCAGTAGACAGTTCATGCTGAACTATCCAGTTGTGTTGATGTTTGAACAGCAACACAACTCAGTGTTTTTTGGCTCTCCAGATGAACCCTAATCCTAACCCTAACCATAACCCCAGATCTCCTGCTCCAGATAAACAATATTTCTGTTAGTGTCAACTTTTCTTCTAAATCTTCTCATCTTTACATGGAGTGGATTGATTTTTCTACGTGAAATACAAGACAGGGTTGTCTGATCCCAAGCTACATTTACATGTGAACCTGACTCCTGAATCTGACCCAGTCAAGGTTTTTGAAGGTGCTCATGGTGAGAGAGAGACACGGAGGTGGAGAAACACAAAGAGAAACAACCTGCTTGCCTAGGCAGATCTTGTATTGGAGAAAATGGATCAAATGTTTCCACTCTTCAATTTCCTCCTCATGATTTAGTTTCCATTAGTCTGCACCAGTAAAGAAGCGGGGCTACAGATGCATGATGCATTATTGATGGTCAGTTAATAACATACGGTTCAGTCAACAAGACTGTTGTATACAGTATATACTGTATTGTAGCAATACTTAATAGTTTCCATGTTGGTCAGAGTTTGTGTGAGAGGCCGGGAGGGTCACAAAGAATTTGACAAGAGAGCGTTCCAGTAGATTTCTTGACTTTTCTGTTTCTTGTCTATTGCCTCTCTTATTATTCTGCTTGCAGCTGACGCGGCTCCCCCTGCTCGCTCCACTCCACTCCACACGTCGTGTCCTGGGGTGGGAATTAATTAGTGCTATGGTTTGAGCTCAAGATGGGAGCGAGGCTGGAGAGCGAGGCTGGAGAGGGAGCCTGGGATGCGCAGAGGGATTTGATGAGAATGCCTGGATGTGGATGCATGTACAGTACGTGTTTGTGTGTCCTTTTACTAACAAATCACTCACGCACTAGTCCTGCGCTGGGTCTCTTCCTTCTTTGCCTTGAGGAATAGCTTAACATTTGGGGAATTATTATTATTTGTGTTATTATTATCTCTTTACTCATATATTTTGCTGCTTTTTTGTCATTTCCCTCTCTCAGTGAGTTATATATAGGCATTTTCTATTCATTGCTTTACTAATATGTGCTATACGCTTTGGCTGGCTATAGAATCTTTAGGAGATGCTCAGCAGCACAATGTATGACATTCAGGCTAGCCTATAGTAACTTAATGGAATCTCCATTATACATTCTTTCTGAAAAAAAGAACCTTTCAAGACAAATCGCCAACCACTTCCTCCAAAACCTTCTGATATTAACACAGATGTTATTTTGTTGCAGCATCTGACCAAACATATCTCCAACACTTACTTTATATTTTTAAATTTATTTTAGAAGATATTATATTTTATAACTGGTCTTGCTGAGGAGAGGGAAGGAGATTAAATGACTCAAAGGCTTTAAATAAACAGGGGTTAAATTATGTATTACATTAAATATAGATTTACAATTACAGTTACTGTTTTACTAATCTGAAAATAATAATGATATTGATTGATCTGATTGACTGACTGACTTTTTTTATACTTTTAGTTATTAGCAGTTTTGAAATACCAGTGTAAATGAGGTTCTGAAACCATGTTTCACGCTGGCTTTTATAGTCTGATGATCAACCCAGAGAACTGTTGTTACACTCCATGAGGATGACTGCACATGTTTTAGATGAGAGTTTTTTTTTGCCTTTCATTTCCCTCCCCCCTCTGGAGACTTTTAGCCACCCTGCTGAGACTCTGGTTGTTTATGTTGTCACCCAAACACCTGTGCCTCAGACTAACAAGCAGTGAACAGTCCAGGTTGAGTCCAAATGAGCAATGAGTGTACTATCTACGACACTGCCAAGCCTCCGAAATGTGAGCAGGAGCTTCTGTGGAGATATTTTCTCTCCTCCTATTCCCAATTAAATAACTTTTTGCAAACTCCAAGATTGAAAATACAGTCGGTGTCTACTGCAATGAAGCATCAACTGTAGTTAACTGTACTGACGCTGGTGGCTTCAGTGTTTCTGATGACTCACTCTCATGTTTTATGATTGTTATCCTCAAATAGGAGATGTTTAACATTACACGGAAAGTAGTTAAAGACAGATTGTTAGGTTAAAACTAAATACCTGGTTTCATGTTTATGCGTTGTATTAGATCAAACTGAAGTGTAATGGGGACAGACAACACTATGGGGACAGACTGATGAAGCGGATGACATGGTGACAGAGTAATTGTTGTCGTGGCGAGACAGACTGCAGGCCAGCTAATCCGCTTCAGTTGCGACAGGAGCAACAAATGAGTGAGAACAAACAAGTCCGGTGTGTATGATCAGTCTCATACTAACAGACTGTGTGAATGTGGTCTGTTGAGGTCCACTGTGCAGTGATGGGAAGATTCAATAAGTCCTAACTGTCTGTGCTCTCACCTTCTGTTAGCACATCCTCAGAGCCCTCATTTATTCTCTGTTTCTGCCTCTGTCACGGAGACTGATTGTCTGCAGGCCTCTGGCAGTAAAAGCGTTGTCTCATTCCCTCACCCCACCCCTGCAAAACCCAGGGGTAGCTTGAGTAAAAAATGGCCACTTGACATGCCTTATGACATGCTGATATGTTTAGAGGGGACGCTATGATTAACAGTGAGGGCAGCTGACTTGCCCACAAACTAGGCTGCCCGGATTAAACATGGAATAGAGTAAACACACCTCTGGCAGCACGCGGAGGCACGCAGCACAGCCACTGGCCAACCGTGCTCATTATTAGCATAACGCAACATGTGCAGACAGGAGTGTTTATTCATGGACATTTCCCATTATTTGATTACAGTTAAGAACAAAACAAATAAAAAACAAATCTGTGATAAAAATGATTATTGTACTGGACAGATGCAGAGATTTGGCCACAACAACACCTCGAGTCAAATTATTAATCTTTTCTACAGTGTATGGGGGGGCTAACAAGACTTAATCCATCTGCATTCTGGCGCCTGAGTGGTCGCTGGAGTTAAACACTGCCTCTGTGCAATGCTTATCAATCCACTGGAGGCACTGCACAACATTTCAGAAGCACCTCAGCAGCAGCTCTCCCCTAATTTGTGAAAGAAGCTGCTTTACAAATACTATTAGCTCAACAATCGGGTAGCACTTTCATCTTTGTACCATCCTCTGTAACCAGGGTTTCCCTCCTGCGGGCTCTATATGTGAAACAGTTACAACACGAAATAGCTGAGGATGAACATTGACCCACATCGTACTTAACGACTTAACTGTAGGCTCTGTCTGCAAGCTACAGCACAACCAAGCAACAAGTAACAGCAATAAACACAAATAAAACAGACAGCATTTAACTATGTAGCTTATTTACTCACTGTAGAAGTTCAGAAACAGAGAATAAGCAGAACAAGCTGCTCTCGTCTTGAGCGTGAAATTAAAGGAAACGAATTAGAAAAATTGAATATCGCATCCATACTGCAGATGGGAAGGACTGTAAACTGCTGTAGAGTAAATTAATCACTGTCACACATCATGCTGCACACTAACAGACAAAATCACATGCATGTTATATGAGGGCCACAACATGCTGCCCGACAGATTGGTCCTAACAAGCCCACTCAAGAGAATCAATACCTATTCAGTTCATTATGATGATTAGCCAATCATCTGGCCAAATTAGATTCTTCTTGGCACTGATGCTATCAGTCTATGCAGAGCTCTGTTTTGATCGCAGGGCCTGATGCCGGGGTTACTGTTACCTTTAATGAGATGGAGAACGAGACGAGCATATCTGAGTGAGAACCTGAGCAGGTAACGAGAGTCAGCATGAATCGTGTTTCCAGTGATCCGGCTGGTGTCTCCTTTTCTTATAGAGAGGAAACTTTCAGGGTCAAATTGTGGAAACAAGGAGAAATAACACTGGTAACTTTTATCGAAGTAGATTGTCCTTCCAGAAACAGACACCTGATCAGAAAGCACAGACAGAAACTTCCCTTGTGTGCGGTATTTTAGATGTAGGGTTCTGTCGAGCTTGAGAATTTCAAGTGCTGCTGTGCAGAAATCACATTTACACCCACCACCATGAATAAAAGAAATGGACTTTCAAACTTCTTACATGTGATCTGTTGTCAGCTAAGCTCTCTGAAATGCATCAATAACAGCCACGTTATTCAGATCCAAAGCTTGCTTAAAGGGTCAGTACTTTTACCTTCTTTAGCTGAAAAGTCCCTTCAGAACTGGATCATTTATTTCAATTTTCCCTCAACATGCTCATATCTCCTCTTTTGGGTGGTGGTAGTTCCCTTTATTCATGCATGAGTAAGGAGCTCCTCTTATCTTTAGGCTTGTAGAAAATGCAGCAGCACAGAGTGCGCAGTGGTTTTTCAATGGCTGCTCGAAAGTTTTGGAACAGTCTTCCTAAAGATACCTGGCCTACACAGGGGAGTCGGGGAGTGGAGGTTTGTGATGTGTTGCTCATTTTCAGTTTGAAATCACCTCGGAGGTTTGAGCCGGAGCCTGAACCTAATTATTTTCCTAAAACCAACATTGTCAAGTAGTAGTGTTTACATCCAGAAAAAGTGAAAATTTATAACAGAATCACAGTTAGGTGAAAAAAGGAAAGAGAGATGGACACACTGAGGAGACAGAGACAGACGTCAATGTTGCCCACCTGCTGTATAGGATTCCCTTTTTTGCTGAAAGGGATTTTGAAGTCAGTTGGGAGCCTCGTTGATAAGCTGTGAACCTGCTTGGAATATTAATTATCTTACTCTAAGCAGCATATTCAACACTGGCTCGTGTGAACTGATGCTGCCCACTGGAGATGGCACAACTCTGAATATAACTAAGACATTCTATTTGGCTTCAAATTATGTTCATGAATGAAAAAGCATTAGGTAAAGTTGATTATTGATCAGAATGCATATCATACGCATCCTATATGCAGCCAGTCCAAACAAAAAATCAACCAGCCATCCAGAGATAAATGTAATATTAGATGATGGATCTGAATACTGAAAACTAAATGTTGGCTCAGTTGTCGCATCTTGTAGTAGACAAACTCGGGATTTCATCCAATGTCAACTTTTGTTTAATCTTGCTGTTCCAGCAGTACAGACATGTAGTACTTTCAGCTACCAGAGAAAGCACAGCTGGGCAGTTTCCATGTATAAATACTGTAATACACAGGCAAATATTTTTATATCTACAGGCAATTTGTTACTGTCAGTGTACTGTAATTTGACAGTAGCTACCACGTACACTCTTTAAACTATGTGTCAAGGTCATTAAGGGTTAAACTTTTTTAAAGGTTTGTATGTACCGCTGCTGCTGCCAAGCCTCATGTGTCCGGCGTCATACAGAGACAAGTCTCGCATATATCAGAGTTATGTTTATGACTTCAGGTTTTTGGTCTACATGACAGTGTTTGGATGTGATGATTAATTCATAAGAAAACAATATTTTCTCAGACTCATTTGAACTCTGTTGTCAGTGACACTAATTAAAACAGACCTGATGTAGATGCTGTCTCACTGTATCAGCCTGGTGTTTCATCAGCCTGTCCTCTTCTTTTAATTCCACTTCTGTGTTCCCACTAATCTTAAACCCTCTTTTTTTCCTGTCATCTAAAAGGTGTTTTAAACCCATCAACCACTTCTCTCTCTTTTCCCCATTTAAATGTCTTCTCGTGTCTTCTTTGCCTCCTATCCATTATCATGACTCCGCTCCCTCCCTGCGCTCTCGTCCCTCGCTTACACTGCTGTTTATGTCCTGTGCGAGTGAGTGTTAAACTGTCTATTCACACAGACCACTGAAAGAGCAATTAACCTGATCAAAACAAATTTCAGCACAGAAACGTGTTTAGAGTATCACAGACTCGGAAATCAGATTTAGACTCATCTTGAAGCCTTAAGAGTGGAAAATGTATGCAGGACCATCATGCGGGACATTCAAGTGGCCGTCAGTATGAAAGTTGTGTGTGTTAAAACTGTTTTTAAATAGCTGAGTGACTCATTGCTCCTCTCTCGCACGCACCTCACACCACTGCTCATCAGACCCCATGCACGCTTCTATCTCATCTCAGCCCCCTCTTGCCTGTGAGGGATTAAACTCTTAATCCGCCAGACTGAGGCTTGCTATTAGTACTGACAGTGCTGCAGCTATCTTTGTGTCGTTTGTTGCATGTGTGCATGTAGTTTTTGGTGTGTGTGTGTGTGCGTGTGTGTGTGTGTGTGTGAGATGGATGGTGGGCAGTTTCAGGTACGTGTGAGGCAGGGAAATACAGAGGGTGCTCAGTGGTGCAGCACATTAACAAAATAGTCAACAGCTAAAGTAACAAATCTGCGACTCTCTGTTGGTGTGTGAGTGTTTCTTTCCCTCTCTGTATAAGTGCACCTGCATATGTGCACGATCAAACTTAAGAACATGACAACATTCTAAAAAGAAGAGGCAGACTGCGGGACACCTTCCTTCACTGTGGCTGAATCTCAGCAGAGAAAAAAAGCTGTCTAAGAAATAATAGTCGAGTGTTTGATCAGTGCATATGCTAACTCGCCCCGGGCAAACGCTGCACCATAGGTTAACGAACAGTGATGGAGGGATTCAATAAGATGAACATTTCTGTTCTCAGCAGACACACACACAGACCCTGCCTCCACACCTCTTCAGTTTCCATCTCTACTTTCACTAATGTGTTGTCTGCTCTGTGAGCAGCCATAAGGGCCTGGACAAAGTGTTTGCTTGTATTAGTGGTTCCCTCAGGTACAACCTAATGAGCTGCCTCTCAAGGACAAAATGAGTGGGGGTGAGGCCGGCGACGCAGAAAAATCTGTGAGTTTTATCATTTTTTCTTTTAGAACCTTGTGCAAATTTGGCTTCAGTGCTGCAGCGGTTAGCACGACGCTGCATGCATTGATCTTGAACAGTCAGGGTTCTTTAAAGTGAGGTTTGACCAGCTGTTCAATGTCATTTAGATATTCTGCCTTTCCTTCTAGAAACCAGGAATTTCTGTCACATTTGACATTCAGGAGACACTGAGTCTTTAGTTAGGTTTTATTTATGTAAACACTTGGTAATACAGTTCCAAAAACAATGCTGCACTATAATAGCCTCTGTATGCTGCCAAATAGAATAAAATGTTTACAGTGTGTGACATTTTTCTGCTGATGATCCTGATAAGGATAAGGTTTTCTCACCTCCCAGCTAATTTAAAGTTTCATAGAAAAAGTGTATGTCTTTAGACTGTGGAGGAAGTTGGAGTGCCCCAAAAAAGCCCTGTGTTAACAAAATCAACTGTTTTTAACTAGATACGTAGATAGAAGGATAGATAGATGCTTTCTTAATCCTGAAGGGAACTTAGAGTAGCCACTACACTGAACAACACTAAGCCATACGCACACAAAAGACAGAATAATAGAGCAAATACATCATAGCATTATACGATAAACCGAAAGAATCCGAAAGTCTAATACACATTAGGTAGAATGATGATGGATGATAACTAAAAATAAAGTCCATTCCAATACAGATATCTCTGTCAAATTACTGTGGGAGAGTAACGCTCTACGCTTTTTGATTTATTTTATGAACAAATAATTTGATGTTTTATGTATTTGTAGGGACACGAGTGTGATGTTTGTGAAGTGGTCCAAAGACTCCTATGGAAAACAAAGAAATTAATCATATTTTAACCTTAGATACAGTAAAAACAATATAAAACTATGCCAGATCATCCAGAAAACTGAAAAAACCCCAAAACATTTCCTTCTTCCAGACAGACGTACACATTTATTTCAGCATTAAGTGGTAAAATTCCTCAAGATGACATATTGGCTGATATGGTCTAACTCTTAATCGTTTTCATTGCCATGGTGGCATCATATGCGGGTCTCTGACATCAACTCTATGAAAAGAGAGCTTCTCTATTGATTTTTTAAAAACCTTAAGTGAAGGTAATTTAGGAGAGAACCGCGCCCCCTGTTGCGCGCGAAGTGATGAGGACTGGAAACATGGGTGGGAGCATCTCATCAGTGTCCTTGAATTTTGTGTCATCCCCTAAAAACGCTCAACGTGCTCTGTGGCGCACACGCAGGTCCGTTAAAGCGCCTCCTTTCTCCAAACGAGAACTCACCATTGCGCTCCTTTGTCACCTTTACGCAAACTTGAAGTCAGGTAGTCGGAGTCTCTCGTGTTGCGCGCTGCAGCTGCGAGCCCCCCCATCCCGCTCCTCCTCCTGCTGCACCACCAGCCGAGCTCTAACGGGACACTTTGAGCGCACCAGACCTCCTCACGCTGGCACCTCTTTCCTGTTTAGATGGTGTGCACCGGCTCGGATGATGCGGACGCCGGAGAACTGTTTGAATAACGAGGCAGCTGGGAATGGTTGGTGACACCTTGATTTGGCGTTGAATGATCGAAGGCACTGCGAGCCGAGAGGGATTTCACACCGCGCTGCTTTGGATGTCTGCAAATGAGTGCTGGGCTCAACATGGTAAGCTCCATAAGTTATACTCGTGTCTGCAGGGGTCGTGCTTGTGGCTTGACATTAGTTCGAAGTTGTAATCTACTATCACAAGTCGTTAAACGAGTAACGCGGGCGTGTTCACCTCGTCAACATACAGCAGAATAAGAAAATGATTTAGAAGTAGGTGCATCCCACATTTGAAAGCAAAACTGATCTGCCACTTTGAATTGCATCGCTAGAGAATGGATATGAATGTCCATCAGAGCTAGATTTGAGTGTTCCCATGTTTGATTTCCGTCCTGAAAATAATCTAACAATATTAATAATAGGTGCAATTTAACTGAGTTTAATTAAATTTCTAATCCTGATAAGGACGTAATAGCCTCGTCTGTAAGGCGTGTGTGCGCGCGCTCTGGTAAGCTGGACAGCCTGAGAGACACAGAGAGAGACTTTTCCTACATTAATGAAACCCGAGCCTTAAAAGACTGACTTATGGAGTCCATTATGAGTTGTCTATGACTATAATGTCAGATCTCTGACTGAATGTTAAACTTAGGATGATTCATCACTGAAAAAGTCAAAGAAAGAAACTATAAGTTTATTGATTATTGGTCTTTTTTAAAAAAAAGTTTACTTTCCTATTGCTCTTGTTCTGCTGTAGTCCAGTGGAGAAACAAAGGAGGTCAGGTGAAGCTGGTAACAGCAGCACCACTTAAACACCTCCCTATTAACGTCTCACTGGGGAAAAAGCAGCTACATTCACAGGGAATCAGAATCGATTAATAAATAGTTCATTGTGCTCTCTTCCCTCTGTGAGGTGGAAATGGAACAGCAGCATAGTGACAGAAGTGATTTATTGGTTCTTCTGTTACAGGATCCTATTATCCTCCTGGATCTGAATTAGAAAAATACACTATGTTGGTTTGACCCAGTACTTAAAACTGTGTGGGCTCATTCTAGAAGACTGTGGCGACTGTAGATAGACACTGAGCAGAACAACTTGAAGACTTTTGGTTGCATTCCATGTTTTGGGAGCAGTGTTAGTGACAAACTCGCAGGTCTGCACTAGTCTTACAGGACAGTACGCTGTTCTCACTGTCAGGGCCAGTCATACTGACACATGAGTTTTGTCTTTGTGCAGGGGCGCTTCTATCTATGTGAGAGTGTGGAATTGTCTTAGAGATTCTGGCTAAACTTTATTGATGTGGTATGTGTAGACAATGTTTTATAGCTTTAGATTCAAAACCAACGCCGTGCAGGAGTGTAGTGGCACAAACCCACATGTTAGTTGTCTTCATTGCTAGTAGCTGGTACAAGCTACAGAACAATGTATCTCAAAGGACAGTCTGTTGTCAACAGACCATTCAGCAATAAAAACATTCTTGCCTCTGCTGATAGGTTTCTTTTAGGGGCAGATTCAATCTGTCACATAAAATTTAGTAAAATCATCCGATCATGTCTAATAAGTAAATCGTTTTTTTACTTTATTAGCAGAGGCTTTGTGCAATTACAAAAGACTGGAAGTCAAAATGTGTTTATAGTCACCTTTACTTACCAATAGCTGCTCACCTTCGTGCATGGGGCTCAAGAGAAACAGTCGTGTGATGGAAAGACCCATTCAGAAATGAGCCCAAACTATTTAGGACTTTGATACACAGTGAACCATTCTGGGCGACTGTAACTACTAGTAGTGCCAATAAGTTTCAAGGCAGTCTTCTTTCCAAGAAAAGACATTTTGGGCCCATGTTTCAGTGTCTGTTGCTAGGATCGCTACCCATCCGGCAGCACAATAACTATGTGTGAGTAACACCACACAACCCGAATGTTCTTTTATGCTACTGTTCTTTGAAACCAGCCAAACTAACCCAAGCCGCGTTTGATTTGACTGTAAAGGCCTTCGCTATGCGTTCAAGGTGTGCAACGGCCGCAGAGGCTGCCCATTTATAGCAGCAAAGCTGATGAGTCTGTCTATCTTGTTTCTCACTGAAAGGAAGTGAAATAGGGGGGTGGAGCCTTTAGTGCTGCAGTCTCATTGAGGTGCGCTCTGTGTCTTCTTCACCGTTTTATATCGTCTTGTCTGTTTCCAGTTCTTGGTCCGTTGTTGCTCTATAGTGTTTTCAGTCCATCCCATCTCCGTTTAGCCCTCTCTCCCTGATTGCGTCTCTCAGTACCTGCACCTCCCTAACCTGGGCTCTTTGAGTCATACAGCTCATCCTGTGTAACTATCAGCCACTGATCAATCCTAACCCACTCTCTCTATTTGGGCTCTCTTTTTCCAGACTCTCATTTCAGACGGGGATTACCCACTGATCTGATGCTGAATCCTGATACCCCAGCTGAGTCTATTGTGGAACACCATAACATCAAAAGCCAGTCACATTCAAATGTGGCAGCTGGTCTTCTGATACGCATTCCTCTCCTTTTTGGCTTTTTGCTCTGTTTGCTGGACGCCAAAGCCATAGCTCATCTGCCATTGAAATAAAACTTCATGCTATGAGAAGATACCAAAAAGAAAACTACGGTCATTTTTTGCTCATCTTGTCTGCTCTTGATCTTAAGTTGGGCACAAAAGGTTTGAGAAGTGTGAAAGCTATAAGACATGTTTCAAGGCCTCAGTACTAAAAAGATTGCAGTGCCCTGAAGAACTGACCAAGGTGTGATCCATAGACGTGTTGTGGCATCATAACTTGGTCCTTGTGGAGCAGCGGGTTTTCCAGATGCTGCCATGCCCATCATCAGCAACGCCAACCATGACTTCAGCAATTTGTCCGTCAGTGATGACAGTAGTCTTGATCGCATCTTTACTGAAATTCCAGAGACGGAGACAATTAAGGTGAGACTGAGATTGTCTGTAAAGTAAAATAATAAGATTAACTTAAGAACAATATTTAAATCAAATAACTACTTGTACTCACAAATATTTCTCATGTAGCTGTTAAAGCATTGAAGCCTTTAATTGTTTGCTCTCCAGGGTGTGTACTACAAGAGGGCTCAGTTCATTCGTCGGCCAGAGGACCTGGTGTCCATTGACCACGGCTTGCTAGCAGTTATTAATGTTGGAGGAAACCGCTACACCTTTCCATGGAGCACCCTGGAGCAGTTCCCCCTCACTCGTCTCGGACGACTCTGTGGCTGCCGGTCACCTGAAGACATCGCCAGCGTCTGCGATGACTATGACGAAGCCCACAAGGAGTTCTTCTTCGACCGTTCACCATCTGCCTTCAGGGTCATCCTCAACTTCCTAGCTGCAGGGAAGCTTCGCTTGCTGCGGGAAATGTGCGTCCTCTCCCTGCACGATGAGCTGACCTACTGGGGTGTGGAGATGGCATACATGGAGCGCTGCTGTAAGAGGAAGATGTACACGCGCATCGAAGAGGTACACGAGCAGGAGAGGCGCGAGGAGGAGCGCAGGCAGAGAAATGCAATGCAGCGGGTGCCGGTGGAGGAGACAAAATATCGGAAGGTGATGAACTGGCTGAGAGATATGGTGGAGAATCCGCAATCAGGCTTACCGGGGAAGATCTTCGCCTGCATGTCGGTCATCATGGTTGCGGTGACTGTCATCAGCTTGTGTATCAGCACCATGCCAGACCTCAGAGAGGAGGAGAATAGGGTGAGTGAGCCAAACTGTGTTGGCATGTTGTGAATGTAGCTGTTAACAGCACAAGGCCCTGAGGCCATTAATATTTGAATAAGGCCCATGAATGTAAGTTTTGTCAGTGAGATTTTTCATGAGTGGTGTGATGGATTACAGTTGTCTCCTCTTACAGTTCTTCTTCCTCTGTTAGTAACAGAGATGCTCATAACTGAACATGATAAACTGAATATTCATTTAGACATTATCTCCAACATTGATTTTGTTTCCTGGAAACGAATGTTTGAATTCCTTCAATGGTGTGTGTCTGTGATGCATCAGTGTTTATGAGAGAAAAAACTAAATGTGTAAGAATCAGACTGAGGCAAAAATTTTGTGCGTGTATGTGTGTGCGTGTGTGTGTGTGTGTGTGTGTGTGTGTGTGCGTTAACCGTGCAGGACAGGTCCTGTGATCTGTCTCATAGCAGTGTGGTATAATGAAGCTCAAGCTGTACAAAGGCCTGCCCAGTATCTGTCAGTAAACACTGGGGAATAATAAAATGGGCTTACTGTATCTCACATAGAAGTTACACACGCACACACGCACATACGAATATGCGCATCACTAGACACAGCTGCACAAATTGGCAGTGTCATAGACGCACATACAGGAGTCACATGCCTAGACATACACACACACACACACACACTGACATGGTCACATGCACATACAATATTAATGAACTCATCCCCTGTAACCGATATGGCTCTCTCTCAATTTTACACACATTTACTTTTGAGCCTTCTGTTCCCTTCCAAGTTAGGCTGTGGGGTATCCACTATTCAGTTATGATTGGTTTTCTGTCACTTAAATGAAATGACATATACACAATTTCTCTTGCAGTGTAAGATTTTATTCTCCATATTTTACCACACAAATACACGGAGCTACACTCTATGTGTATGTCCTATAGGTGTGCAGCCACATATTGCTGCAGGAAAACTCCACACACCTGTTTAAGAGAGGCTCATTGAGAAGTTGCCAGTAACAGCCCACATTTATCGATTTTAAAATAAGCAGTCACGAGCAGCGAAAGTATCGAGTGCACAGGGTGTTATACTGGAGAATTCAGGGAGGCGTACAAAAGCACCGGCTCCAGAATGCTTGATGAGTTGTAAGGGCTAAAGACAGGATTTCAGGAGTCCTGCCAGGAGTGCAATAGTCAGTGACAGTCATAGGATCACAGATGGAGGAGCTGGAGCACAGGGTTGGACAGAGTCCCTGCGTCTGATTCAGTGGGTGCTTCTAAACCTGTACGACTGTGTGATGTCTTTCATATGGGCCTTTTGCAGCACGTGTACAAGTGCTGCTAAGGATAAAAAGATGAGATTGTATTTCCCTCTCTGTAGTAACTATTGCAGAGTTGCATTACTAATGAGCACAGGAAATGGGGTTTTCCTGCTCGAATGTAAATACTGTAACAGAGTACCAGAGGTGGTGAAACTTCTGGGTTGGCACCACAAACCCTTCACACATACCTAACTGCTCACACACACTGTCACACTGAATTTCATCCAGACCCGAGAGTGTGAAACTTTATACTGTGTGTGTGTGTGTGTGCGTGCGTGCGTGTGTGTGTGTGTGCGTGTGTTTGTGTGTGTGTGTGCGTGTGCGTGCGTGCGTGCGTGTGTGTGTGCGTGTGTGTGTGTGTGTGTAGTCGTTTCTCACTGTAAGGGCTTATGAGGACAATGTGGGTGATAGGATTGTGTGTGTGTTTGATACTACTGAGGACTTTGTGCTTGAGGATATTATTTTCTTGTAAGGACATTTAGGTGCATGTGTGTTAGTCCAACCTTTCTTTGCAAATCTTTGTTCATTCTTAGAAAGACAGTGGCAGTAAACAAATTCATCTGCTGCTTTCATGGGGGTTTTCTTTCACTGCACGCTCCCGAGTTTCAATATTCTCTTTTGTTCGGCTACTGAATTCCATCTATGGCATCCGGCTAGTGTGCTCAGGCATGAGCAACAGGACTCCTGTCATCTTTAATTCACTTGGCCCGGCTGTTTGTCTCCGATCTGCTGCAAAATTCCCTCATCCACTCATCATTCTTCTTGCTTCTCTTCCTGTCTCTGTTTGGATAAGAAGTGTGAAAAGACAGATAGAATAAATGGAAGATGGAGAAACAGGAGCACAAATAGGAGATAGGTCTGGGAGACGGAGAGAGTGAGAGATGGAAAGACTATGCTTTTGGGAGAGAATTAAGAGAGTGAGATTCTGGTGGAAAGAAAGTATGGGATAAACTGCGTAATTTCTCCATCGCTGCTCTTGCTCCTCTCTCTCTCTGTGTCTACATAATGTGTCTCTGCATGTCCTTAACTCATCCCTTCCCTCAAACTCTATCACTATCAGCTAAATGCTTTGGGAGGGGCCTTTGTCTTTCAGTTCAGTTTAAAGCCCGCGGATAATAACCATGCACTCCATCATTTCTGTAACTCCTGCTGTGGCTGTGTGTCTTTGTGCTGTATAAGCACCCTGATCTGTGTGTAAACTCTCTCGCTCTGAATCAGCTACCCGTGTGGCCTGCATCGTGGAGTGGATGAAAGGTATTGTCCGTTCTTTTTCTCCAGATTTTTAATGGCATGCCGCAGGCCTGTAATCCTGGCAGCTATTTGGACATGGCTTCTTAGCTAGAGGAACGAGGCATGACGTCTCCCACAGCACTGGGACTCTGCAGACTCACGTTGATCATAAAGATTTGATGAAAGACGTGGAGGACACGGGGGCTCGCCCCATCTGGTCCAGCATTTAGAGATACTTTCTCGGACTCAGAATTTAAGCCAGCTGCATGCTTCTTCCTGAATGTATCTACTTTGTCATGAGACATTCTTAAAACTTTCTTTTTGAAACTTTTTGACTGGAGTCTCCCAAAACCTTCAGTGAACAAATTTCCATTTTGGATTTTGACGCCCACATACTACACAGTTGCGCCAACCCACTCAGCTTAGCTGGGAAGCTCTGCTAGACGGACCAGGCTTCCACCAAATGGAAATAGCAACAGTGGTGAAATTACACTACGTAAGGGTTCGATACTAATCATGAACACCAGGGAAAAGAATTCTGATCTCTGGCTGTTGATGTCCTCAAAGGATTAGATGCTTAAATGAAACCTTTACAGTGGCCTAAGATCAGGTGCACATGTGGACTAAAGAGGGACGATTAGCATATTTTGGTTTTCTAAAACTCAAAAAAAATATATGCAAATGTCAACTCCAATATCACTGTTGACCTAAACTTATCTTTTTGCGGTTATTGTGTTTCCTCTGCAGTAGATGGATCCAGATCCAGGATTGTTTGGTTTCGACTTCTTTCTTTAACATTGCACATTGTGTGTGTTCAACACCTGATGATTCTGCTGATTATTTGAAGAAGCTTTGCGAGGGTGACCTCGATATTCATTCCCTCAGAAGTTTTACTGTGACTACTGTCGCAACCCAGCATTGACCTCAGTAATCTCCCTGACTCAAATCTCAGGCAGCAGCAGTGTTTAGCTGGAAAGAATGAGGCTCATGCAGTTTTTAACTTTGCAGCAGCAGGTCTCCGGTCTCAGCCTACACGGATAACCTGTCTGTGTTTACATCTGGTTGCTGTTTAAATGTCAACCATCCACCAACATCTTTGCACATAGTTCTGTCTAAAACAATTTGTGTGCATTCATTTTCACTCATTACCAATGTACACAGTGTTTCACTCTCAGCAAGTGTCACTCAGATTCATGTCTTTAATATTCTCCCCGGGTGATGGAGTATTTTCAGGCAGCCTCATCAGATTTGCTCTCATTCTCTTAATTCAGTCCCTTTCTGGCCTGGGGAGTAGTTGAAGTGGCCGAGGTACATCCTAATGCCATAAATTGGTTTGGGATTTTCTGTTCAATATTTACGTCCCGGGGCATCAATCAGAAGTCGAGGGAGGGGAGGCAGAGAAAGTGATGAAGAGAGCAGAGAGAGAGATGGACTTGTGGAGTTGTGACACATTTTCCTATCAACTATTCACTTATCCTCCGCAGAGGCTGAGACTTAGATTCAATAACTAGAACATGTCTCAGAAATCATTATTGAGAAGTCAGACAGATGTGTGATTTCTCATTTTATTAAGAGACAAGAAAGGAAGCAGGGCGAGAGACAGGTGGAGATTATGTGTCTTCTCATACAAAGATAAGGAAATTGTTTAGGTATTAGAAAGAGAAAATAAAGAGTCAAGGAGACGGAGCGTAAGATAGCAGGAGAACAAAGAAAGAAAACGGGATGAAAACACTGAACTAGCCATGAAGCAGCTTTTCTTCCAGCATCTGTTTTTCTTCACAGAGAGGCCCTTCAAAGTGAATTACACCTCAGGGGAGCACACGCAAGCATATAAACAATTCTAAGACATTAAAATACCATCATGGCTAACTTACAGGTCCTTCTCAAAAAATTAGCATATTGTGATAAAGTCCATTATTTTCTGTAATTTACTGATAAACATATATTTTAGATTCATTACACACAATTGAAGTAGTTCAGGGCCTTTCATTGTTTTAATATTGATGATTGTGGCAT
>JAUMTR010000024.1:4876452-4945725 GCA_032270685.1 Microctenopoma stevenorrisi
AGTCTAATGTTTATCAGTAAATTACAGAAAATAATGAACTTTATCACAATATGCTAATTCTTTGAGAAGGACCTGTATTATATTAGTAAGATTTTCAGAAGAGTGTGGACAAGGTTAATAATTGCACAATGATTACGTACTGTACATTTTAAATTTCATTTCTACACGACACACGGCATATTAACAGTTAAGTTGAAAATCTTGTTTACAAGAATGATCTGAGAATGAATATGTTTCTCAAGATTCTCTCTTGATCATAAGAACAAAGGTTAGCCGTTTATTTTCACATGCTGCAAAAACAAAAATAACATTTTCACAATCACTAGAGAACGAGGTCTGTTATGTTGGTGTCCAAAAACTGATCAGGACAGGACATCGTCCGTAGCTGTCTGTACTACACGAAGAGGTGAGCAGGGAGCAGGGAGACGGAAGAGCGTACGGTGACAGAGCTTTTTTTTGCAGACGCCGGGCAGGATTTGAATAGAGCTAAAGATGAATTGCTTGTTGTGTAGATACACCTGCATTTGACATTACAAACACTAATGTCATTAAGATAAAGGCAGTTTATGTAATATAGTGTAATTACATCGAGTCTGTTAAAAGACCTTCCATCCTCCAGCCTGGATTAACAGCCTGGAACCAATCACTGTCAGGAATCCTTCACCGAGTGCAATATTAAATGTTTTTCATTAATAATATGATCACCTGGAAATTCATTTTTGTAGACAGATGGGGCTTACAGAGAATATAAATATTTAACAATTCAGGTGACTTATTTTATTTTTAAAGTCAGGCCTGTGCACAGTATGGCTCTTCCAGTTGTTATCTCCAACAGAGTGAAACTAAAAGCAGAGTTTGTTGTCTGGTCCAGCTCCGCAGAGAATCGTTTGGAAAAGATCAAAGTATTGCGCGTGATGAAAATCCCGGGATCTCTGAGTTTCTGGTTATTTGAGTGCATGTTCTGCATCTGAACTGTGCAGAATTGCATTATGTGAATCAACAATGCCAGTTTCCAAAATGTGGGAGGATTGCGATTTGGTATCTTAACATTTTTGACTGTGGACTTAGAAGCATGAATTAATTTCCCCTGCAGCTTAGAGCATCACAGACCACAGTGTTATCTTCCAGTAAAAAGGTTTAGTTTTAGCCTGATACAGCTGAAGGACCTCCCAGCATATAATTATGTTTAACACGTGATGTAAAACACATCTGAAGATCAGTTGTGTTACTACATTTCCAGAACCATGAAGAGATTGCATCACCATCAACAATGTTTGAATATATAGCAACAAAGACACAGAATTAGGAATTCCTTCTTCGTGCAGCGCATTTTTATTTCCCCGCTCTCATAATTTTACTCTGTGTTAAATTATCACGAAGGGAGCATAAATATGTGTCCGTGTCTGTAAACTTTGTTGTCCAGCAGGGCAACACTGAGGCTGGCAGTCAGTTATAGCAACTGTAAGTCAAGAGAAGCAAATACAGCTGTAGGCAGGCTGGTGCCTGAAAAGAGAAAGTACTTGTAAAAAAATAAAGCAAAGGATATAAAGCAGAGGTGGTAAACCCATTAGGCACTATTGGGGTGTTTGTATAGTCTCGCATGATTGCATTTACGTAGTAAGAGGTATATGAGCTAACGATAGCTACAGATGACCTTATTATTAGCGCTGAGATCATGTGAAATGGAAAGTGAGAAAGACCAGTGCATAGATAACGTGTTTGTCAACCTCACACTTGCTTGTAAATATTCATATAATTGAGCTTAAGCGTAACTAGCCAGACGCCGATAAAGAGCTGGCGACATGCGACAGTGTGCATATACGTGTATATATTTGTGTGTATGTACATACTGTCTTTGACCGTATCAGCAAGAGCACATTCCACGCCTATTATGGCCTATCTGGTCATGAGGTTCCATTCCCTCTGTCTGATGTGCTGCATGGCTGCCAAATGGGATTATGGGAGAGGACAGAAAAGTCTTAGGTGTTTATCCCGTCAATGCCACAATGGGATTGCACAGCACAGACAAGAATAATGCAGTGAAATATTGCACGGTAAATCTGAATATGTTAGCACTGGATATTGACTGGAGGGAAGGACAGCATTTATTCTAAACTCTCATGCATCCTGGTGCAAAATCCCCAACTGGACTTTGAACCAATCTCATAATTCAAAGCAATTTTCTTTCTAATATGGAAATATTATATATTTATTACTCTATTTCATAGCTCAGTGATCGCTTTCCATCTTAGTTAGTACAAAACCACTTTTAGGTGACCTTGCCTGATATTTGCAAACTTATAGCAATAATTTGACAGTGATAAGACTGGAAAAAGATAATACTTCATAATTACTCATCACAAAATTGCCAGAACTTTTGCGAATGTATAACTGGACTCGACGAACACAGCAGGTACGATTAGTTATTTTGCTTGGATGGATAGACAGACCTTTGGTTGAAGCAGAATTGCACTGTAACCAGACAACAGTCTGATACTTAACATACAAAGGTGCTCTCTGTTCATGCTCTTATTGGTGTAGAAGAAGCAGATGTGGCGGCTGAGTAAGGGATGAGCTATAGGTGTGTGGGACAGGTGAGGAGTGAAAAGAGAGGAAAGAAATCTTTGGTCATGACATATACTCACGTAGAGACGAACAAAACTGCAGCTCTATCCCAAGGAGCTGCACAGCTGCAGGTGTTGACTGCAGCATATCATAATTCTGTGCTGTCTGGAGCGACAGCAACAACCCTACACCCTGCTGCTCCTCACCATCATATCTCTACTCAACTGTACCTATTGCAGCCTGCCTCTGCATTTTGGAAGTGGAGCAAATAGATTTTGAACAGCAATTATTTGTACTGAATTGACTGCAATGCAGAAAAGTGAGACGATGTCACAGGGCATGGTCTGTATAACTACTTCAGTAGTACCAAGCGGGCCGACCACAGTTGTTATCTGCATCTCTGTAACAATACTGGGAAGGTGCACATCAGGAAACAGCTTAAGCCCTGGGTAACTAACTTAAGGGCGGCTTGTCAACGATCTACATCGAATGAATAACACATAAGCCTTTTATATCCTGTACTTGATCAAAGAATCCTGAAAGAGACTCATTTGCAGTGTATGCGTGTGTCTCACCCTGACTCTCCTGCAGCATCCTGACAGATGGAAAATAGATACATATTGGGCGTGAGGGAATCCCGATGCTTCAAGCGTCACCTCCCGTCTTTCTCATAAACTGATCTTTTAATGTGCTCTATCCCTCTACTTTGTTTGGCCACCTACTCTTGTTTCATTTGTTCTGTGTCTCCTCTGTTATATCTGTCTGTTCGCCCCACCATCGCCCTTTCATTTTTTTTCCCATTTGGGTGCATGAGCAAGCTGTTGGTCTTTGACAGTGATGGGTCACTCTGCAGCCTGAGGAGCCACCCCTTTTGGAGGTAAAGCGGTTCTGCTTTGTTTTTGTATGTTGCCCATGTTACAGTGCTGAGTGTATGGAGCAGAGCGACGTTTTAGAGGCTGGGTGCCTGTTTGAAACCCTTTTTTCATAAATACGTACCAAAGACGAATGGGTGCAAACAAATCTCCCTTCATACAAAAAGACTATTGATGGACATCGGTATCACTTCAAACTATCCCTTGAATAACCCACGACTAGTTAACACAGCACTCGATGTGAGGTTAAAATCACCACTGCAGCGTTCAACCACACCCCTCTCTCTTTGTGCCGTGCTGTCTGTGTCACGCTCGTCATCCGTCTCTCCTCTCATCCTTTCAGTGTTTCTTTGATGGAAAAGCTTTAAAAGTGAGTGCAAGGTCAGCACAGCAGGATAGAGAAAAGGTGTTCTGTAGTGCAAAGTATGTTCAAGGTCTGCTGCAAGGTAAAGCTGATTGATGGGTTGAATCTTTCCTGTTCCTTTGTTGCCCTTTCTGCGCAAACCTTTGGATCAGGTAGGATTGCGAAATCATCATAGGAGACAGACCCCCAAGAGAGAGAGAGATGAAAGAGTGAGATGAAGAGACAGCTATAGATTTAGGGGCATACTGGGAAAGACGTATGAGAATAAAATTAATACTTAAAATGTTCCTTAGCATAATATATAAGGAAGAAATTTAAATACAAAGTACAAGTTCAAGTCATCACGCTGTGGCTTTAGCAGCATGCATGCACAATTCTCTGTAGGGAGGTCATCCTGCAAAAAAAAGATAGTGATTTTTTGTTCTCTATCTGTAAACCAGGGATTACATTAGGTCACTCAAAGTTATTTGTTTAACTTGATTCAGTGTCGTAGCTTCACTAGAGGATGTGAACTCACTCACAGATTGCACAAGTTCTGTATAAACCAGAGCCTGGACCTTAACATCCTGGCTGGTTCTGAACCTGCCCCATCTGCTTTCAGCTGCGAGTAATAAACGGTCCTGCTGCATTCATCCTGTACAAACACACAAAGATGTTCGGTCTAGCCAAGCTTTCGGCTGTCTGGTAGAAAGCCATAGCTTCACAGTGGGAAACACACTGGGTCCAAACATACACAGCAGACTGGGCCACAAACAACACCTGAGCAAGTCCCAGGGCCCATAGTATACAAGAAGAGCAGGTACTGTAGCTGTGTTCAGTAGTAAGAGCAGTCCAGTTTTACGAGAGAAGACATCGGACCGACACCTTCAATGTGCTCAGAAGTCTTGTAAGAAAGGGCATCAAAGATGACTAATGAAACCCACAGTGGGACAGACTGGGAGCCTGCCAGGACCCTGAAAACTTTCCCCTTCTCCAATAACCACTGTAGGTTGGCACAGAACGTCCACCAGTGAGCACTGAAAAAGAAGTGGGTTCCGGGGTTCATTAAAAAAAGATAACAATTATAAAGGTGCCATTGCCTTTCTATACTGTCTTTAACAGGACACTTGTGCAGAAGAACAAACATATCATTAACTCCTGGGTGCTTCTGTGGAGCAGAATTTCTCTTAAGCACCCCCAGGACTTAGCTAAAAATTTCGCTTCAAAAGGATATGGCTGATCCTCTTTATATTTACGTCTGTGAGTCTTTAACCTGGATTCATTATTTTTGTGTACTATTGTTGTTCACAAACAAATAAAATGACCTTATCCTAATTGGTACCACATTCTGCTACTGTAGAATATTTTGCAAAGCCTGAAAAAGCTGTGTTTCCAGCTGGTGTTTTGTTTTTTTGTAAAATGATCACGGTCATGTGAGATTCTGTGACAACTTTAATCACATTCGTCTTGCCCATGTTGTCCGTTTAACTATTCTGCACAATCATTTGCACCCTTGCTGCAGTCTTAGGTTGACATTGAGATGTGTTAATACACAATATTGTGAAACCCTGTGTGAAACAGCTGCTGGGGTGAACAGAGTATTCGCTGAAATGAGCTGTCAGTGACATTAGTTCCAGTGAGAGTCGTACAGAGGAGATAAGGTCAAGGAGATAGTGGGTACTGTGGGAGGATATTGTCTGTGCTAGTGTTTATCTGTGTGTGAATCCAAGTGGGACAGATGTAGAAAGCTTCTAACTATAACAAATGGCCTATCGCGCACGAGTGGGGACGGTCTCACAGAGCCTTTGACGGGCCTGATATCAACACAGGAGAAGAACAGCACAGAGGAGTGAACTACATGAGAGGGAGAGAGTGAACGTGGGGCAGATAATGTAAGCTGCAGGGAGAAAACATCATAAGATATAACAATATCACAAACACAGCACACAGAATACAAAGGAACTAAAGATGAGGACAGGCGTAAAGATTTGTATTCACGAAGTGTCATGTTTGAAATTCCCAAATGTGTCTTTTCCTTTGTAAATGTTCTTGAGCAAAAGTATCACACAGCCAGTCCTTATTTTTGAGGACTAAAGGTGTTGATAAGCACACTGTGACCTGTCCAGCACCAAACAGTAGCCAGTAACTGTCCTATGAACATAGCAGAGCATTTAGCTGCTAAACACCCACTAAAAGCAGCTTGGTAGTGGCCTGGTGGTTCAATAGGTTAAGTGTCAGACTGGGATGCAGAAGGTTGTGGGTTCGAAAACCCATCTGACTCTGTGTCCATCTCCCACCAGGAGTGTCCCTGAGCCTGACACTAAGCGCTACCTCTCTGTAAATTGCTTTGGATAAAGGTAAAGGCAAAGTAAAGTGTAGTGAAAATCTATTCGTTCAGCTGTAAAATGAGGAAGTGTACTTTTAAAGTTTTACTTTCCACATAAATGTATTATCATTTGCAAACCTACAGCATTAAGGTGTAAAAGTATAAAATGCTGTTATTAGGTTGAGAAATGAAAGCTAACTTTTAAATAGTGCTCATAAAACATTTTTTATCTGTTGTTGCTGCATGTGAAGCAGCAGCAAACACTCTTAAAATGCAGAAAACATTTTCTTTCAGTTATGATGATGGAAAGACTCAAATGAAGCCCTGACAGGAATCTGCTGCTAGCAAGTCTTTAAATTTTGATTAACCGCACCGAGTGGAAAAGACAATATGCATTAACTTCACTTGTTCTGCTGTATTAACACAAAGCTTATTTACGTCATTAAATGGCTTTTGTAGTATATTCTGATCATATGTACTTTAGACAGTTTGGAGACATGACATTGTGCACATTTAACAACGTTTTAGCCTTGGAAGCAGCCACATGTTGTTCAATATGCCAAATGTGTCAAACTGAGGATGGAGAAAATGCATATGAAATCATGCACAAGCATCTGGAATTGTCACACTTTGTTCACATCGTTTGTTTCCTGTCTGTTTTTCAGATCCTGCCCTGCGGTGGCACAGCTAGGCCTATTTCAATTCTGCACTCACCTGCTTACTGGTTCCCTCATTATATGGCCACAGCCACTAGCCCTCAGTCTTGCCACACCAGCCCACACCAGCCATTCTTTCCATTATTTTTGACCCTCCTGGATGTTGATGCTTTTGAAATTGTTCACCTGTTGTTCACCTTGACTATAGTGTGACTATAGGCGACTTTGTGCTATTTAAAGAGGAATGCTGATGATGTTATACATAGTGTGTAGTGAGGTGTGTTTTGGAGAACATGCTACTACTGTGTTGCATGTGTGGAAAAAGGCCACATTAGCTCCTACTGGCATAGCTCGCCAGAGTGCTCATGCAAAGGGTTGTATATCACTGTAATTTAGCACAGTGGCTTAAAAAAGAAGCAGCAAATAAATGTCACCGAGCGATGAGAATCAGCGAGACAGGCTAAGACTGATACATGTGTGTGAAGGATTATGAGAGGGAGTCGTGTTTAACCTGGATGAACAAAGGCTGCAAAGCAGAAGCAGAAGAGTGTGAGGGGCAAACAGCGAGTGAAGAATGAGAGGGAGGAAGTCCAGAGAGAGTGATGGAGGAGGAAACAGAATGAAAGATGTGAAGGTGGAGAAAGCTGCAGGAACAGGGAGGACAGGGCGGCTGGGAGTGAAAAGAAAGATGAGGGAGAAGGACGCTAGATAAATGCTGAGAGTGAAACCGGGGAGGAAACCAATAAAAGAAGAGACTCAGAACACACATGATGTTCAAAACGTATGTAAGCTAATGTTTTTGTTTTTAAAATTCGGGAATTGGGTTTAAATTTTTTACATATACATGTATACATGCAAAAAAAGGAAAGAATACTTTACAGTAATACAGATGCTTAGTTTCATACCATTCAGTTGCTGAAGGGACTTTTGAGGCTGTTTGCAGCTCACCAGCATCTTTGTCAGTGGCTGTAGTCAGAATATTTAAAACTTGAATGTAGCCTGAGGAGATTTTCTCACGAAAAATGACAGCATTAGCTGTTCCAATACGATGCGCTGACGGCCTCTAGCAGCTGGAGGAATTATGACTTTTCTTTAGCAGGAGAAAAGGAGGAAGTTACACAGTATTATAAGAGAAAGCAGTTGTTGTTGTTGGTGGTGGACGTACTGTGTGTGGTTTTGATGATGCTGTTTTTTTTACATGTTATAGCAAAGCACTGACAGCTGTCAGCACGGTGTCTGTGTGCCGAGATTCCCCGTGAACTGTATTATCACGTGGATTTTTTTGGTTTTTAGTTAAAGGGCATGCACGCCTCATTGCTTCCTTCCACGGCTCCCACTGGGTGTCACATTAATCTTTGAAATCTGTTCTAACAAAATCATTGATTGATTGTGTCAATGTATTATCTATTAGTTCTGCTGCAGTAGTTTCGGCATACTCTGTGAACGCAGCTCATGATTTATGAATGATTACTGAGGGTGATTATCTGACCTCAGGGTTTTTGTCTTCTCCCCATCTCCCCATTCTTTTCTTCCCATTCGTCTTGCTGCTCCTCCTGTCCTCATCTCTCTGTCAATCCCACAACTCATTTCCTTTCCTCTCTACCTCAGGGTGAATGTTCCTCCAAGTGCTACAACATGTTCATCATAGAGACGGTGTGTGTAGCCTGGTTCTCCCTGGAGTTCGTTCTGAGGTTCATTCAGGCGCGCAGTAAGCTGGACTTCCTCCGCGGCCCGCTCAACATCATCGACGCCATGGCCATTCTTCCTTACTATGTCTCCTTGGTGGTGACGGAGGAGGACCCAACCCAGGAACACGAGAGGCCAGGAGGAGGTAAGGGCTATTTGGACAAGTTGGGCCTGGTGTTGAGGATCCTGCGGGCTCTGAGGATTCTCTATGTGATGCGGCTGGCTCGGCACTCTCTCGGTCTGCAGACACTGGGGCTCACGGTCAGGCGCAGCACGCGGGAGTTTGGCCTCCTTCTGCTTTTCCTCTGTGTGGCCGTCACCCTCTTCTCTCCACTAGTCCATTTGGCTGAGAGCGAGCTCACTGGCACCCATGACTTCAGCAGCATACCAGCCTCTTACTGGTGGGCCATTATCTCTATGACGACCGTGGGCTATGGCGACATGGTGCCGAGATCCATTCCAGGACAGGTCGTAGCGCTGAGCAGCATCCTCAGTGGAATTCTCATCATGGCCTTTCCTGCTACCTCCATCTTCCACATGTTCTCCCGCTCCTACCAAGAGCTCAAGATGGAGCATGACCGGTTATTCAAGGAGGAGTGCGCGGCGGCTGCTGCAGCTGCTGCTGCCACAGGGGAACTGCAAGAGGCAGAAGGTGAACAAGTGGGGAAGAACTCCGCTCCGCCTGAACTGGGATTACGTCTGGACAAGGACAGTATTCATTCAATGGAGTCTCTGGCTCTGCTGGGCAAAGGCGGTGAAGCTGCAGGAAATAATAATCACAGCCTTCCACCAGCAGCATTTTGAAAGGTAATAACACTGACTGTTTCAATCCAGAACTCCAACTGAGATTAAGTCCCTCAGTCTCTGTGTTGCTTACAATGACGGTACTTAAGCTGACTATTGCTCCAAAGGCTGCACGTCCCACATGGTTGTGTTGCGTAGGATAAAAGGACTTTAAACAAAGAGCATTTCTCCTGCTCTTTGGAATGATGATACATTGTAGATTCCACAGAAACTGAAATCCTTTAAATTGAATGGTCCAGAGTGCGTCTGACCAGAAAGCCTCTGCAGCAATATTAGTAACTGGCTGCTTCCATAAACATGCAATACTCAATCCAAAGTTGCTTTTCCTTCCACTGTGAAAATACTTATGAGATCAACAGCAACTTTTTTTGTTTTATTCTTACTACTGTTCAATATGTTGCCTATGGTATGAACTCATAATGTGTCTCATACTATATAATCTACTTTTCTGCCATGAATTCAAATAAGTGCTCCTCTCTTAGTTTATTTTTAAAGCTTGAAGCCATGTTATGAGAAGACATATTAACTAAAGATAGTTTTGGCTCATATAAGACGTATATCCATCTAGTTCTCATTTCTGTTTGTATGCTTGGATATAAAAAGTGGCGGCTTCTCAGTTCACTATGAACTCAAGGTAAACCGTGTGAAGGTATTGCTGTTAAGTTCCAAGATAGATTTTTTTAACCAGTGGATGAGGAAGTGAAAGGAAGGAGAGAAAGAGTGTTTGAGGGCATGTGAGTGAGAGAGAATGAGCGCTAACAACCATGAAATGTACTTAAATGTACTTTGCAATGCTCCAAATAAAAGCTCTCCTAGTAATCTGAGAGAAATCCATTTTCTGGCTGTAGCTGTTTTGTTCGGGGTATGACAGTCTAATCTCTTTGGCCAGGATGCTCAATCAGAGTCCTGCTGCTGAACATTTGTGAGTAAAGAAGAAACAGAAACAACTGTCACTGCCAGACACATAGAGATAAGCATTCTGCGAACAACAATTATGAGTCTTCTTACATCACCTCATGTGCACAATTACACTCTGGAAGGGTGCCACGAGTCTCTGCAAATCTGCAGCTTGTAGATGGAGATCTCCATAATGCGCTGCAACTAAAGATGCTTTGCTTATTGTTGCGTTTTCTTCTCAACCTCCTCCAAATCCTGGGGTGGATTCCAAAATGGGTGGGGTCATCCTGTTTCTAAACCACATGATGGGGTCCAAGAAGGATGTGGGGACATGCAGAGAAATGCCAGATGTGGACATAATCTAGATTAAAGTTGGGATTAAATGCCCCACAGGCAAACGGGTTGCTGCCTGAAAGTCCACTGCATCTAGGTGCTTTAAATATGGGTTTGTCATTTTCTTCCTCACCAGAAAACTGGCGATTCCAGTCCAATCGCTTTAGGTGCATTATGGCATCTAATGCCCATATCATATATATAGTACTATCTCACCGCCTGCGAGATTTATAGCTCGAGTGGAATTTGTAATTGGATCTGCTGCAGTAACATATGGCCGAATGTGTCGCAGTCTGAATTAAGCAGCCCAACTTTGTATGATGAGATGTGAAGGATTACTCTATATCTAATATACATAGGCTATTATCCATCTGTGTACTGAATATCACTTTATTTTATTCTGTGTACAGACACATACCATAATCACATACCAGAACCAACAGTATGCATATTCTTTTACAGATGTGCTAATTTACCTGGATAATAATTCTAAAAATAGTTATGAAGGTGAATAAAGGTGCACATCAGGTAAAAAAATGCTAATAGCTGTTGATATGATTGAGAAGTTTGTTTAAGTACATTCATCACTAAATCTTCACTTTGAAAACACAGGTCACAGGTCATCAATTAATGTTGATGTAACAGAAGCAAGACTTCATGCAGAATACAATTTATAGATATATATAAAAGAGAGAAAACATACCATTTTACTCTGAAGGACAATTATATAAAGTCCCAAAGTATAAAGCTCATAGAGGAACAGCCTGATCTTTTGTTAAATCTCTAATCTCTAAATATGCTCTGGAGTTTAAACATATGCCTTCCACTGGTGCCAGCCCCAATCAGTTTGGTGCCCTAGGGAAGATTTAAACTGATACCACCAGGCATTGCAACCAGTTCCACCATCAAAATGGCATATGAACACTTTGGTTCTTTTGACATAATAGCTTGCTTGGAAGTAATAGTATTATAATGTTGTTACTTCCAAACATACATACGTTTTAGTAAAACTCCTGTATGGAGTCAATTTGTCAATTATATTTTCAAAATAAAAAAAGTTAATTGGATGAAAAAACATGTGAATATAATGCTGATAATCATCGGCCTTGGCTCATTTTCTGTGAAGAACGTATATCAGAACACATGTTCACATGTCCACACACTGTACACCCCCCACACATTTATATTACATACAGGATGTTCAGGGCCTTGCAATTGATTTTGGGAGAGAGGAGCTTTTGCTGATGATGATGATCTAGAGGAAGAAGTTCCAGACTGTGAAGATGACATTTCTGAAAATTCATATGAACAGTGACTTTGAAGAAAGCCAGATCCAGAAGAAAGGCGAGCCACAGGACCAGCCCATCAGCAGCCAGCTCCAGGTGCAGAACAAGCCAGTCTGTGGCTAGCATGGGCAAAAGTATGGATGTCAACAAATAATTGCATTGATGAGGCATCAAATCCAGAGCAGATAAACTGTTCCAAAAACCCCAGGCTCTGTAGCCATCACGAGGAGGATTTAAGGGGAGAATGCTGGTGCCTCATCTGCTGAAATAAAACTGAGCGGGTCCACAAGACAAAAATAATAATAATGAATACTTAATTAATCCCCTGGGGAAATTGTTGTTTGGACAGCTGCTACACACACGTCTGCGCTACTACGGGGTTTCCGTGTCTTGTCCAAAACGTGTAACTTTGTGGAGAATCGAACCACTGACCCTTGAGTTGGAAGATGACTGCTCCCCTGACCACCATCCAAAGGTTAATTATATTAACATATAGGCTTGTTATTGTTAAAACAATTCTCACTTTTGATACCACTCTTATTTCATATCTGTTCAGTAAATATAAGACAATTAGACAATTTAGGCATCAGAGTCAATTTAAAGGGTGAATGATAACTTTAATGATATAATCGTTTCAACACAAACCTCTCATTATATTTATACTTGACAAATGACTCACATTACTGATTTTAATTGACTATCCTGAAACTGCAGCCACTGGAAATCAATTGAGATGAGTGTTTTTGAGACTGGTTGAGTCTGTGATAGCTATTAGAACAAATGAGGGTGATATCACGAGGGTATTAAGACACATCACTAGCTTTAATTGCCAAAAACTGTTTCCCACATTACAAAAACACGAGCAGAGCCAGCGAATGTTGTACACTTTTGAATTAAACTTTTGTGCTTCTTTTTTAATTATACAGCGTATATATTTCAACAGATAAATCTTTTGCAAATTTTCAGAAAACCAAACACTGTTGTTGTGTAACAGCAGCATTGCCCATCATAAAAGGCTGTGCTTAATTTATTCCAGAAGTTACAGCAAATCAAGAGTTGGTAAAGACATGTCTTGCATCTCTTTCTCTCTCTGTTCCACATGCATGCAGACAAATGAGGTCTCTCTCACGCCCACTCACATTGGACACCAAGGTTTTAGTGGGAGTTTTGTTGCTCATTGAAAGTCTAAGGGCTGAAACGGTCACTGCATGCATTCATTGTTCACATAATGTGGGTGTTGGGAAGCCCTTTGAGACTGTAACTGTGATTATGAACACTGCACGAATCAACTTAACTTGAATGTGTCAGCTTCTAAATGTTAGGAAGCATTTTTTGCACAGATACTTGGCGAATAACCTGCAGTGCAAGGTGATCTGATGAAGCGAGGTGATGATGGGACTCACCAGCAGTGTCATTTAATCACTGTGATGTTAAAAAATGCCTGGAAAAGAATAGTGTAGTATTCTCAAAATAGCATTATGTCCTTCTTTCTCTCTGCAGAGTCGACCTTTTTGAGGCTTCTGAGGATATTTGAATCAAAGACATGGAAGATTAAAGTAAAATAATGTAAATGTAGATTAAAGGACTTGAAAGCACAAATTAGAAGCTTAATGTTTTCTGTACAAGACTTAAAACACATCTATGAAGCCTTTAAGTTAATAAAAGTAAAAAACATAACAAAAATAATATTAAAATAAAACATTATGTATTTATGTTAGAAGGTTTGTCATGGCAACTGGACTTCTTTCTTCAGGTAGAGACGAGAACATCCTTCAGTGTCACAAATGTGCTAGAACTAACAAATGATCTGCAAGAGGGCAAATACTTCACTAAACATTCACTCAGGTCACAATCTTGCTCCGCCTGGTCTAATGGTGTGAAAATCTACCAGTATTGAACATGCGCCAAAACAACATTGGAAGCAGCTGGAAGGGAAATCAGGCACTTTAAAATTCATAGCAAGTTTTGCTATCATGATATATTTATATACTGATGCAGGTTCAGCAGCCACAGATATGCGCCGCAGGGTCGTCCTCAAGGAGTTTTGCAAGAGGAATTTGTAAAGTCAGTACTTAACTTTCAGTGTTCTTCACTCGTGAACTGATAAAAGATGGGACAGATGGCCTTCTTTCTTTTAGTCTTCATAATTTTGAATTTTAAACTTTAAGATTAGTGTGTTTCCTTTGTGACACATGAAGGAGCAGATGAAGCAGATCTCCTTTGATAGTATAAATGTGTGGTGATGATAGTGATTGCTTTATACTACATCTACTTGCAGTAACAGCAGCATTATTAAACTTTTTGTGTCTATGTTTAGGCACTTAGTGTAATGAGTTAAGAAAAATACAATATTTTTTATAAAGACCCATTACCTGAGACACATGTGTACTCTGTGATGTAACAAACATTTTTGTTATTCGTTTTTTTTGGCATTAGATGTGATCAGACCGTGTTTGTTCTCTGCTGCTGGCATCAAGGTGGATGCACATTGCAGAATCTCTGATAAGATGTGAATTTAATTAAACCACACAGTCACTGAACATTAGAATGGTAGCCCCTACAGAGGCCGTATCGCACCATCTAGACTGAGAGTGCAAGGCTTAGACTGCAAATGTAGAATTTAATCAGCTAATAAAATCTTCAAGGAGCCAGGGCGTATCTTCTACCTTCAATTTAAAGGAATCAAACAGAAAATGGAGGAAAATCTGTGGGGGAATCTGCCAAGACTACTGCATTGTAAGGACACAAAAATCTATTTATTAAATTGCATAAAGATTGCATGTCAATGAAAAGGGAAAAAATTTGTTTGACTTTTGTTTCTGAAAGCTGGGTTTGCAGAGTAAAGAGGGGAAACTGGAAGGAGCATTGGAAAAATTGTTTGGAATCTGTTCACATTATTCAGCTTCATATAAATCTGAACTGTGCTTGGACTCAGAATAAAACGAAACCTTCAAAAACTAATGTTAACACAAGACATACACAAACACATGGGTACCGATATAGTGAACACCATAAGAGGTGGATACACGCACAGAGACACCACCTGGGGAATCTCAGCTAAAGAAGTTACTCTAAAGGATATAATAAAAACAACAGTCCACCCTGCAGGAGGCTCTTTATACTGAATCACTATTCTGAATCACTATTCCAAAGTCGTAGACCCTGAGCACCTCAGTGGGAGAAATGACATAGGTAGAAACAGAGAGAGGGTTTCCGATTCTAGTGCGTGAAAGACAGAAGAGAAACCATATGTGATGCTACGAAAACTGCCACAATTCTGCAGCCGCAGCAGCGTATCTGTGCGCATCGTTTACATTTCAGACAGTCATTCCTGCTTGTGTGTGATCAGTCCATGTTGTGCAATTCTGACACAGTGACAGAAATAAACATCATCCATGGACTAGGCAGGAAAAGTCCATCATAATCTGTCTGTGGTAGATAAGTAGCCATGATGTGTCTCAAACACCGTAATCACAGTTTTATTCTGCACATTTATACTTTACCTGTTTTACTTTTTCTGAAGATGTGTTTTTCTTTTTCTTTTTGTTCTAAATAGGCTTCATCAAGTTAATTATCTCTTGTACAGCAGTTCTGTTGTTATCTGGCTGGAACACTGGAACATCCCTTACAAAAATGTTATTTTCATTGTCACAATTATCATTTTATATTGGCACTGTAACCAAATCTAAGCCACCCAAGGGTGAACAAATGAAAAAGACTATTTATTCACCATTGTTTCTGTGTTAATATGCAGTTAATTGAGTCATGTATCTGGATGTCTCAGCTCAGAGCTCAACTCTTTACCAGCCGAGCAAACAGAGACAGCACATGTCGCGCGATAAGATGTGTATCCGTGATTGTATGCGCTGGTCTGGTCTGGACCAAGATACCACCTCTGATTTAATTTCTCCTAGTCCGTCTCAGGCCTGCGCTCCATAAATAATATGTTTTTTAATCTTCAGAAAACATAAGTAAAGTTAAGCAAGGAATGAATGTTACTGATACCTACTTACCGTCTCTGAAGAAAATTATTCATTTAAAGTCATAGTCTTGCTTCTATTTGTTAAGCGTGTACCTGTATCTATGGATATGTCATTTACAAATTGTATATTTTAGAGGGGCTTGGGCCTAATATTCATGTCCATGTCATGATCTCTGACTGACTTCTGGTTTTCATCTTTTATTATTTTGCCATTTTCTTCATCTCTGTGTCGCTCCCGACTCTTTCTTGGGTTTATCACCCTCATTCTTTACACCTGTGTCTATGACTATGACTGTGAGTAAATAACAAGCCAGTAACTCAGATCCTGACTTTCAAACAGGCAGGATCAGGACTTTGGTCTCTTTTCTGGCTCTGCTTTGCACTGGACTCTCTGATTTTTTGGTTCTGGATTTTTGTTTTGAGGTGGCACAGAGTACAGTAGTGTTCAACGCTGTTGCATAACGGAAGGACCTGGGTTTGAACGTACAGGTCCGTCAGCTACGCTTCAGTTTGTCTGTTGTTTCCGTGTCTATGGTTGTGGATTCTCTGTGAGTACTCTGGTTTTCTTCCACCACCCACAGGCATGCAGCCTTGTGATAGATGATCTGTTCACTGGGTACCCTGCCTCTCACCCAGGCACAGCTGGGACTGTAACCAGCACTCCTGCAACCCCTGAGAGGAAAAGCGTTTAGGGTAATCGATTTTGATTGTGGATTTTGGGTGTAACTGTGAAAAGGATTTGTGAGCTTTTGCCATGTGTGCTTGCTTGTCTTTCCTACTGCCACAGTCGAATACAGACCACACAGAAACAACAGGAGACTTCACCTACTGGTCAGGAGGTCCAGTATCTTCTTCCTATTCTACTGCATTCAGCTATTAACTGACCAAATAGGTCATCTCTGTCTTTCTCCTGCCCCAGAAGTGACATCTCCTTCCTCTGCCACAAGTGCTAGACGCCCATATAGATGAAATCCATCACACAATCGACCGCTTAAGTTTCTACACTGATGGATGCAAAGGAACTCAAAAATGCCATCTTGTTCTGGCTGCCTTTGTCCTCACATTTGCTTGTCCCTGCACTGAGAGCAAAATGTTTAAGATGCCTTTTTGTGCAATTATTGAAAGGATGTTTGAGATATTTTTCCAGAGTTAAAGTTCCACATTTACAGTAAATTATAAAGTAAATGCTGTAAATGTCACAGAACCAGGAACGACCCAGAAATAGGGTCCATCATCTGGAGATGCATCTATGCTGGCTTTGCAGTTCATAACGGCCTCTCTTAATCCTTTCTGGACAACTTCCCATGAACCTTTGCACAGATAAATATACTGTGTCCTAAGAATGACTTCTACAGCTCTGTCCTGTAGAATCACCAGAAGGTCAGGCTTTTCCTTCTATTTTTCCATTTCCTTATATTTGGTTTCTGTATGTTCAATGTAATTTAGATATTCCTATCATCTGAACTCCATACTTACATTTTCTTTCTCTCTGATGTCCCTGTTACATTTTTCTCACTTACATCATCTATTATATGCGTCATTGTCCCTTAACCTTATTCTCAGCAAGATGATGAATGCTGCGCTGTCAAATTCTACAAATGCCACACAGAAAAGGAAAAAAGTAAAATGAAATAAGAGACATGCCTTAAAATAGTTATCAATTTAGGAAAAATTTACAGCATCTTCAGCTTTTTCTAACAAGTCAGCTGCGGTGAGATGCAGCAAGTCCAATGTTCTTAAAAAGAAAACATGAAATTTCAAAATCTTTCCAACATTTTTTTTGTTTAGCTATTCACAAAGGCGGAAATGGTAATAAACTCAAAGAAACATTTCCCTAATGTCCACAAGCAGCTGAGCCCGCCCATTAAGTCCCAGCCTCCCTCATGTATCTACTTGTAAACACCGGTGAATTTCCAGGAAACGCCCTTTCGACTCAACACACCTCGCACCTGGAGACCAGAGCTCAACGTCAACAGGTGAAAACTGTTGCATGTTTACGTTTTGTCTTCACAGGAAACACAAATGCCCATAATTGTGTGTGAAACCCTGCTTCATTTCAAGTGAACGCGCTTGGAGGATGGAGAGACTACTTTTCCTAATGCGAGTTCTCGTCGGCTGTGGTCTCACGGTGCCTGAAAACAGGGTTAAACAGAATCTCAGTTTGGCAGCCATTAATCTGGAACCAATATTACAGAGTGTGTGAATAACAAGGGCATCAGTCATCTAACAATACCAGCAGCTGTAGATGCCTTTAATTTACTGCTGATTTATCGTAGATGATTAAACAAGGGAAATCGTCATATTTGAATTGCTTCTACTGTATAATCACATACTATTTATTGATCATTATATTTTAAGATGCATTACTTTCTTGTTCTCACCATGAAAGATTTGTTTACAATCTTTACATATTAATAGAAACGCTAGTGATCAGTGATAAGTTCTTCGTTTCAGCCACTGTTAGAAAAGATTTCACAGCGCCGGTGAACAACGCATGTGCAGTCAGCTAGTTGGCTGCCTCCTCCATCAACAACAACACCGCCATCTGGGCATGCCCACACACACCTGTGCTTTCTGGGAGTGTGCCACAGAGAGGCAAGTTAGGGCTGAAGCTCTGAAGCAGAGGTGGAGGGCAGGAGAGGGTGGAGAGCATGCTGGGCTGGAGAGGAAGGGATAATGCCAGCAGAGAGTGGGATATGGTTGTAACACCAATGTTTTAAAGGAAAGGTATCATCAAATGTTTCAACCTGCATTTCAGAAACCACTCAAGTGAGCAAGACATGGATTATGGAAAGAAACCATTGTGCAAATATCTAACATCTTTCTCCAACATAAACCAAACTTGAGATGCAATATTTTTTAATTGTGACAAAGATTTACAATTTCATTTCAGTGTATCTTCTGTAACACGTTTGTTATTTTTATAATATACACTGACTTTCACAAAAGTAGCTTGGGAGTCAAAGTGGGAAAGATGTTGTTTATGTTTGCACGTTCCCGCTCAGGCACAGTATGGCCTGTTCCATGGATTAATGATTATCCATGCCAGAAAGGTTAAACCCATTTCCACTAGAGCTATCACCTAAGTTTTCATGTGTCTGCAGAATTCTTGACACGACCGCCTGCCTCCTCCTGCCTCCTCGCCTCTTTGCTAGGCTCTCCTAGTTTTTCCACAGGAATTCACACTCAGCTAAAAACAAAAAAAACTGACTGTCAAACATATTTGGGAGCTTAGAAAGGTGTGGAGATGGATGAAAGTATATCTGTAAGCAGATGTGAAGGATGTGCTGCAGTGCAGTAGCTGCATTGTGTGTGGGTTGGTGTGGGGAAGTATGTGTACATGATTAGATTTATAAGGAGGCTTAATACTGAATGATCATTGACCAAGCTGAAGAAGGTGCCGAGGGCCAGTTTTACAGAACATGACTGGCCTAAAAATTAGCTCACAAAATAATTTCCCCGGCCCAGGAAGCAGTTGTGCAGGGTTTACAACCTCACAGTTCTCCTAATGAAATCACTGGGGACCAATTGAGTCATGATGCAAAATGAAAAAAGTATCATAGCTTCACACATTTCTACTGTTTTTGTATAACTACAGAGACACATTAATTGTTCATCCATGTGCAGGCAGATGAGAAAAACAATTTAAAATAAATTGCTAAGATTAAAATCTTTGATCAATGGTGTGTGTGCGTGTGTGTGTGCATGCTTGTGGCGAGCCTCCAGCAGGAATCAAAAGGGAAAAGAGCTGAGATAAGATGCATCTCGTACATATAAACACACAGGGATGAGCTGTATGAACGGTGATTCACCAGACTTTCAGCTCCAACGCTAATCAGAGAGCACAAACGACGTCCAGGCTGTGATGCGGCTAGTCGATGCCAACGAATTCCCTCCCTGTATGATTACTGCCACACTGTTCTTTTACAATGACCTTGGCTCGTCTCACAATCAAGTGTCTGATTGCATCACACACACACACACACACACACAACAGGCTTGTTAGCTTTTGTGGCAGTTACTGCGGTGCATGTGTAAGTGGCTGTTGGACACATTTAGGGTGCATCGGTATTCAAAGTACAGTATTGTATCTTGTGTGACACTGCAGCTGCTTTGTGTGGGTAACATCCACAAACCTGGCATGTTATAAATACAAATGTGACACCACACTAGCATTTTTTTCAGTTGCAGTTGGGTGGTTGTTGCAGTAACTAAAAAAAACTATTTTACTATTTTTAATTTCTTTCACTGTGCAGTCCTTTTTCTAAACTCTATTTTGAGCCCTTTTGAGGAAAAAGAAGCACATGGCATGATGTTCAGTGCAATGTACTGTATCTATGTGCTACACACTGACTATGCTAATATTGTGATGGATAGCAGATGTTCACACATTAATTTACAAGTAGGTGGTAGAGGAAATGTGAAAGTCAGTAGGTTTCATCCTCTCAGAATCATTAATTTCATTGGTTGAGTGAAAACTTATTCCATTCAAAAGTTGCTGAAATGTTGTTGACAAACCACTGTCAGCACCGCTTGCATGGCTAAGTAGTTTACCCAGAAGGCAGTGGGACAGAGAGTAATCTGGCTGTCAACAAAAACTCACATAGTTGCCTTCAAACATAAGGACATTAACTGTATTTCAATGGTCTTGCGTCACTAACTTATTGTGTCAAACTCTGGAAAGCAAGCAATAAAAAACAACAAAGGTTGAGTCAGCAAAGTTTTCCAGAAAAACAGGAAGCTGAAATTCTTAGAAATTGCAGTTTTTAAGCAGTAAAATATTTTGAAGTTTAATTTATGCAATTCAACAAAAAATACCTCAAGGACTGAAATAAGATTATGCATTTGGTTGCAACATGAGACAAAATAAAATATGTATGACCTTATCATTTAATGATAAAAGCCTTTTTTACATGCTTCATGGTTACTACAGACCCTATTTCTGCATGTACAGGTAAAACGGTAAACAACAGTAACATACAGGTCCGTGCAGTCCCTGCTGCAAGAAAACAATTCAGGCGTGGCAAGTCAGGTACAGTGCAACCTGAGGAGTCTATCTTCCTTTGGAAACATAGCCAATAACACTCCGTCAGGCCTCACCAGCACATATTCATTATTCAGAAGGCATTGCTCTCCATCTATACCACTACTCTACCCTTCTCAGTCAACCCCATCATAGATTTATAATTTATTACAGATGCCTATAAATCTTTAATTGTTTTTTGAACACCCGTTGGGAATCTATAATTCAGAGGTCTGAGCACCGAAAGCAAACGTTATCCCTGAAAGTAAAATTACCTGTGAAAAAGGCAGAGGGAATAGAGAGAATGTTTCATGTCATCATGTTGTACTTTCTTGGAAATTAGAGGAAGAAGACCGAGTCTGTGCTTACCTCTAAGCTTTAATGTGTAGGCAGAGTGACACAGTGACCTTCGGTGGTATACAGACCCCAACTACAGTTTAAATACTTCCAAACTAAAATAATGAGTTTGAATTATAAAATCCATGTAACATTATCCTACGTTTAGGAACTTAAGCTGTAATTTACTTTGAATGCTTATGTTAATAATTTATTTTATGTCTAGTATTGTCTGACAGTTCCAAAAACTCTAATGTAATCAATTGATAATAATTAATTTCTCATTTAAAACAAGAACAGAGTCCAAAACAAATTTGGCCCAAATGTTGTGCCATAGGCTCATAACCAATACTTGTCTCCAATAACCATCTGGCACACCACAAAACCTGGTACTCTAGAGAACTGAACAAATCATAAAAGAGGCACTTCACAAGCTGAATTATTATTTACCTAAATGTTTCTTGGCAGGTTGTACTTCAGTGAGTTAAAGGCAGTTTATTTGTCAGAGTTGTTTGTGGTATAATGAAGCCGCCTGAATGTAAAAAGTCTTGTCACATCTTACATAATGTCCATTATTCCCTGTTTGTTAATGAGAAAGTCAATGTTAACTTGCCAATTCAGAACAGCATAAAAAGACCCAATGAGCATGTTGTCTTTGGTTCTTATTAACAATCTGTCCTTGCTGAAATATGTTGTGAACTTGATATGCATCTGTGTGTTTGTCATGTAAATATATGAGTATAGTTTATTCCTTATTGTAAAAGTACTAAGATCTAAGATCTTTTGGTAGCCCTGACCTTTTTCGTTTGCTGTGACAGAAGCAGTGACATCCTTGTTGCCTACCAGCTCACAAGCTGTTCACTCATCTCAAGAATGAACTTGTCTGCCAAGCTACATGTTCTGATGCTCTCGCCATCTGTGTGCAAACACTTGGACAATAGAGGGGGTTAAAACATTATCCCAGCCACCATTCCACACCTTGCTCTTGTCATTTAATCTGCTTGATGCTTAACCTATACCCTCCTAAAATGCGCTGGTTGAATCAGGAGGGGCCTAGCTCTGGAGAGAAAATAATCTCCTTGGATCATATGACTCTTTTCCTTTGCCCAAATCATCTAGAAGGTGGCCGTGGGTGAGAACACAGCCCGCGTTTCATGTTTTCCGAGTCAAGCCAGTGAGGGAGGATTCACTCCTACCACTCATGCCCTCCTGCTCCAAGCCAAAGACAAAGTTTTAGCCTGAAGGACACCTACCCATTGATGGATGACAGTGTCACGACTCCTTGGGTGCACACATGATGGGAGGAACCTCCACTATTTGGCGGGTGAGGGAGAAGGTTCTGTCCTAGTCACTCAGTGATTTATTCAGGTCAGTTCTGTTTATCTGCCAACCTCTAACTCACCCTGTCACTCCAAACCACTCCCACCTGTCCTGCAGTTACACCAGCCTCCCAGGATTTTCCCTCCCCTCTGACCCTGCTCTGCATTTGTTAATTACCCATACAATACATGTTTCAACATTTTTCATCTTCACTCTTTGCCAGACTGTGTTTTGTTCCCAGCAGACATTGCTTTTATTCACACCTTCATATATTACTTTTTTATGTTCTGTGGTTTCTGCCTAATTTCTTCAACCTGTCATCTTTATACTTCGACTGACTGCTCACCTGCCAGCTCTTTATATTACAAATCTGTCTTGCCTTTCTCCTGCTTACTTGACACTGCATTAAAGGTAAACTGTTGAACTTTACCTATTGTTTGAGTACAGAAATACAACCGTGGCATACATAATGTATAGTGAGGAAGTTCCTTTTATCAGTATATTTACTTAACATATTTGTGGAAGGTGGTGTAAACTAGAGGATAAGATTGTCATTCCATACGTCTGACTTACATTCACATGTTTGGACATAAGCCAACAAGACAGATGGTGATAGTCTGACTTTTGTGTGTCTCTAATTTTAGTATGTCGACACACTCGTGAATCGTGTGAAAATCTTCTACAATGGTCTGTCTGACAAAGCACATGTCATCATCAGCGTTTTACTCAACATGCTTTAACCCCTTGATGTGTTGACAGTCTCGTGTTTTTCTGTTTCCTGCTCATGCTCACTCTGTCACACATTGTCTGTGTCTGACCACTGAACCCTTGAAACGTGCCTGTTACCCACGTGACTGACGCAGCCATTACCTCTGCATGTGACAAGTGTGAAAACCAGTTCATAAGATTCCCTCCTATCACACCAAGCTGGAGCGCTGGATTTCAGGAGTTGGATGATGGTTTTAATGTGACCACAGCAGGTATGGTAGAAATATGATTTTACAGAAAAATACTGTATTTGAAATATGTGAATTGTCCTGTGACTGTGATCACACAGACTGAGTTTTTTTGAATCTCCATAATTGAAATGATTGGAAATCCTTTACAAACTGTTTTTTTTGTGCAGCCTATGAAGCTTGATTATTATTATGCATATTATGTATTTTTCATCAACTGAAAAATGAGCTGAACTAAATCCTGTCATGCATGGTAAATCTAATCTGCTTGCAGTGACTGTGGTCCAAAGAGATGCCAAAGCTTGCAATGGGAAATATTTCCTGTTTATTTTCTTATTGGTGTAGATGTGTGCGTACCTTACATAATGTGTATAAAGCTGGCATTTTGTCATTAATTAGGTTTTTCTTTAATAGACATGTCAGTGTCAAATCCGTGTCATCTAGCATTCCCAGGAAATTAAAGTATTTCCAGGAAAGTTAATAGCATTTTAATGAGACATTTCCAGATCTAAAAATATAAACAAGCAGTGCCTCTGCTAGCACTTAACAATTCCTAGCATGTACTTCACCTTCACAAGTTGAGTCTTATCAGGGCTCTTAGTTTGAATTTACAGAAACCGAACGGTAATTACTTGTGTCTTCTCCTTGTAAGTCACTTTGAATAAAAACGTCTGCCAAGTAAAGTAAAGCAATAAGTCTGTTTAGTGTAGATGATGGATGTGTATTGTCAGTAGTGGGTGAACTGTGAACCTGAAAAAACAGAAGGTTTATAAATACAATTTTACATTTACTTACATTTTTATGATAAATAACTATACACCTTTCGTGATTTTGTGTCCCTCCCTAGGGGTTTGAAATCAGTGAAGATGAACATGGATTCTCCAGTGAAGTCTCAGGGGGTGAAGGTAGCTGTGGCACCACAATCAGCCGTTGATGGCGGCTACGCCTGGTTTGTCTTGCTGTCTTGCTTCTTTGTCTTCGGATTAACCTTTGGGATCATAAAGACCTTTGGTGTGTTTTACATGGCGATACACCAACACTTTGAAAGTACTGCAACGGGAGCATCATGGATCACCTCTATTGCTGTAGCTACCATTCACATTGTGGGTAATAATCACTATTGTTTTCTATTACAGTTATTGTACTTCAGTATTTAATATACATAAAAGCACATCAGTTAGATTTTGACCTTGATTTTAAATCTTTCTGATGATTCAGCGCAAACGTAGTTACAGTGTCTCACCACCAGGAGGCTCTATTCTACATTGTAAATTCCCGGTTTATGTTGAATACACTTTGCTCTCCTAATCATGTAAAGTATTATAAACGTATGACTCAACGTCTACTTGATCTTCAGTGTTTTCAGTGTCTGCCTGAATTAAATTCACATCTGCTGCAGTGTATGTCCTTACAGTCCCAAAACTGGGATTTATTTGAATGCTCTGCTTCATAATGTCTCTATTCAGGTGTAATTTTAATCAAGTATTCATTTCATCAATATTTATGACTCTTCTGGTCACTTATTTGCTGTGATGTGCATGGATATTTGTGAATTTGTGTTAGCCTGAATGACTATTTTAAAGTGTACAATGTAAATACTGGCTTTGGTTTAAGAAACACATAAACATGCCTGTGTGACCTTCTGCAGCTCCGGTAGCGTCTGCTCTGAGTGCTCGCTTCAGCCATCGTTCTGTCGTGATAACAGGTGGACTGATATGCAGCATAGGAGTCATTACTGGGGCGTTTGCAAGTAACCTGATTGAACTCTACTTCACAGTGGGATTCTTAAACGGTGAGTGGTTTTGTGCAGTCACATACACACACACATACAGACCTAATAAAAACATAATAATAATAATATGTGATATTAACTGTCTGTGTCTGTAGGTTTTGGTTATGCATTAACTTGGACTCCTACAGTAACCATGCTGGGTTTGTACTTTGAGAAGAGGCGCCCAGTGGCAAATGCCTTTGCCAGCGCTGGAGAGTGCATCCTTACGTTTGTGTTCACACCCCTGTTCCAGCTGTTAGTTGACAGCTTCTCATGGAGGGGTGCTTTTTTAATTCTAGGGGGTCTCCAGCTTAACCTGTGTGTGTGCGGGATGCTGCTAAGGCCCCTAACAGGTGCTAGTCTTGTGACCCGTGTCAGTGAGGTCAAATCAGAGGAGGGAGGCTTGTCGTTGGAATTGCTCCCGAAAGAGGCCTTGGAGCAGAGAAAAGCGAACTTTCTAGAGGAAGAGCAGAGAGTATCTGAGGGGTCTGATCAGTGTACAAGCAATAAACCCTACAAACAACAAGAGGAAAAATCTATGGTAACCAAAAACTCAAACAACAGATATAGGAGGAATGAGCTGAGGATTAAAATCCTTCATTATGTAGATTATACCCTTATTTCTAATGCTCGATTCATGGTCTACTCAATGTTTGGTGTTTTTGCTGCCCTGGGGTTTTTTGCCCCAGCTCTGTTCCTTGTTCCATATGCTCGAAGTAAGGGAATTGAGGAATACGAGGCGGCCGCACTGATGTCCATTTCGGCAGCCCTAGACCTTTTTGGAAGGGTGTTTTTTGGCTGGGTGGCAAACCTGAGACTGGTGGCAATGGTGAGTTCAGTTTAACAGCTAAACAGCTACATGGTGAAAAGTGGCATCAGTCTTTATGTGAGGTGTCAAAAGGTGTATAGACTGCATGGCTGCAGCACTCTGTTTCTCCTGTCTCTGCTCAGGTGCAGCAGCTCATAGTTACAGTGATTCTGTTGGGTTCTGTGCTACTCCTCTGTCCACTGGCCTCTTCGTTCCCTGAGCTGGCTGTTTTCAGCGCAGCATACGGTCTTGTGTTTGGTGCTACAGTTGCCATCCACATCACTGTGCTGGCAGAAGTGGTGGGCGTCCAAAGACTTGGAAGTGCACTGGGGTTTTTCATGCTCATTCGCAGCAGCGGGGGCCTGCTTGGACCACCCCTAGCTGGTGAGTGACAAAGATTTGTTTGCAGTCAACACAAAGTATTGTTCTGCTCACTTTTCTATCAGAATTCCTGCAACCCGTTCCATTGTGTTAACTGGCAGCCAACTTTTACAGACACCATTCTATATTGTAACAGCAGCCCATTCAAGCAAAATGAGATTTTTTTACCTGATGCACCACAACACTCTGCAGTCAACCATGTTTGTTCAGGATTCAGAGTTTTTACATTTAGCTGGGTAAAAAGTGAATAATGATGCTTTATGGCTATGTTAATTTTATGGTTGACCTGACATTTGTGACTTAAGACATTTCTCCAAATTCATACACTCTGTCCAGCAGCCCATAAGAGCGAACGTGGTAACATAACAAAAAAGAGAAACAAACTTCAAGAGAAAATTTCTTGTTTAGATCCTAAATGCTCCACTGTGATTGTTAGTCACTAGTGTTTACTGGCTTAGGTTTCATGCTGGCAGATATTAGCTGTAGAGCTTTTTATTTTCAGAAAACATCTGCCTGCTACTACTGAAGAAAGTAAAGTAGAGTATGAACATTGTGGATCGATACATATAAAATACATAACATGTATGACTAAAAATATAAAAATATGGGCATCGTCAAGCATAACTCAAATAGTGTGATATACACCACTGTTCAAATATTCAATTCAGCTCTATTTATATTGCACTAAATCACAACATAAAGTCATCTCAAGATATTTTACAGTGTAGGTTTAAGACCAGTACTGCAGCTCCTAGGTCAAGGATACCTGCAGAAAGATTTAAAAAAAGGGAGAGAGGGAGAAAGTGTAGTGTGGGAGGTCCCCCAGCAGCACAACTAAGAGACGGTTCAGAGTCACCTGATCCATCTCTAACTATAAGCTTTATTAAAAAGGAGAGTTTTAAGTCTAATCTTAACTGGGAGCTGGTTCCACAGGAGAGGAGCTTGATAACTAAAGGCTCTGCCTCTCATTAAACATTTGGAAACTCTAGGAACCACAAGTAGACCAGCTTTCTGAGAGTGAAGTGCTCTGCTGGGACAATAAGGTTGATGAGGTCTTTAAGATATGAAGGAGCCTGATCATATAGTGCTTTATACTCTTGATTTTTACAGGAAGCCATTAGAGAGAAGCTAGTGTAGGATAAATATTTGGACATCAATCAGTAATGAATTACATTAGTCCAGCCTATAGAGCATGAACTAGTTTCTTAGCATCACTTTGAGATAGGATGATTCTCATTTTAGTAATATTCCTCAGGTGAAAGAAGGACATTCTAGATATTTATTTTATGCAAAAGGTAACGGATATATGCTATTTAAAGATAACTCCAAGATTATTCACAGTAAAAATAAAATAATCTCTGTCATAGTCATATAGACATTTACAAAACAAACTTGTGCTATGTTGGTTATAGGTTTCCAGTTATCTCTCTTATGAATCCATGTAATTAGTTATATTCTAAAATAATCCTAATAATAATAGGCCACTGCAGCTACTGGTAAACTATTAAAATAAAATGATAAAAAATCTCCTAGGGCTCACTGGCAGGGAACCAAAACCATTTTGCTCTCCAAACTGACACACACTGTAGCCCCATCACGCACAGCGTGTCCTGCAAACCAGTGGGCATTGGAAGCTTATTACTGAGGTTACGGCCCATTTTCACTCACAACGCTAAACAAAAGCAGTAAATGCAGTCTGAAAAACATCCGGCTTGACTTTCGCAACCATGTACAGCCACCAGAAAAAGCCCTGCCTATGAGCATGGGCAGCCTTAAATCGGCTGGGGAAACAAAAACACATTCACCTAATTGTAGCTTGGATTCATTTGATGGTATTTCCAAGAAAGCTGTTAGTGTAGCAAAAAACATGGAATGAGAGCAATTTGAGCTACTGAAGTGTGACAGGCTGCAATTCTTTTGCTCCACAGAATGTGCTGTATCTGTCAAAGGTTTGGATTTCCCCTTTGGCATTTCTACTTTTCAGCTGAACTGTTGAGCATTTTGTTTATTAGAAATTAAATGGAGCCCATTGACTCTGGCTTGATATATTAGAAAAAGTTTTTTTTTTAAATATAATTATTTCTGATTCTCTTTTTTCTTTAAATCTCTGTTTCTTGTTTTCTTTTTAATGCATATTTCCTGAAAACTGTGGAAGTGACTGAAATAAACTAAATGTTAAATTTAGAACATTGCTAAATGCTGACACTGGCCTCAAATAAAGTTAAGAAGATACAAATATAGCCAGTGGTGTCCTATTTATAACTTAGCATGGTCCCACTGACACAGGCTATTTCTAACCACTGTACTGTTTATTACTTTGATTACTTTAAGGAGCAGGGAGCTGATGGATATCGAGAATTCTTCAAAGACTTCTAATTATCCTTTTTTTTTTCAAGGGAGGAAAGCACTGGCATTACTGCCTTAGGATAAAATTAATCTCCAGTCCTCTCATGCTGATCTCTGCCTTGTCTTTTGTATGTGCTAATAAAGAAAGCAAAAATAATAAGATAATGATGATTTAGCTGTTCTTTGGACTGTGCATGTGAGTCAAGAAAAAAACATTAGGAAAAATCTGCAGATCATTTTTTTGTTGTTGTCTTTCTAGGTTTCTTCATTGACAAGATGAATGATTACGGGACGGGTTTCCTCATGGCAGGAGTGGCTCTTATTGTCTCTGCCCTGTTCCTGCTCCTCCTCCATCAGATGAATTGCAGGGATCAGGGGTTACCCCCCAAAGAACCACAAATTGCAACTGGACAAAAAGAAACAAGGGATATTTCCGAGCTGGAGCAAAAGATTTGGACATAACATTAACAATCCAGAAACAGGTTGACATGTAAGTGGAATCTCAAGATTACAGTCAAAACCTCTTCTGGTTTGTTTATTGTTTTTTTTCCTAAAGGTCATGTGAAGTGGAGCAGCCACTGCACAGGACCAACACAGACTGCAGCGCACAGTCAGAACTGCAGAAAATATCATTGGTGCACCTCTGCCCTCTCTTCAGGACCTGTACACCTGTATACCTCAAGGGTCAGAAAGCAAGCAGAGAAAATCAGCACAGACCCTGGATAAAACCTCTTCCAGCTTTTCCCCTCTGGCAAACGCTACAGAGCTACGTTTGCTAGAACAACCAGACACAAGAACAGTTTCTTCCCTCAGGCAATATCACTAATGAACAACTGACTGCTGCTGCTATATGGACACAAACTGCACTCAACTCAGCACACTGCACATCTGTTGGACTAACTGGATCCTTCAAAGTCAACTACTCTTTGTCATTGCTCTCTGTCACATAGATCAAAGAAATTTCAGAAAAGTATAAAACTGACTGCTATGTCCCTCATCAATGTTCAAATACTGAAGAGTATTATTATCAACGCAATAATCAATTCTAATGGACATTAGTGTTTTTTAAATTGTAACCAAAACACAAAGCTTCTATTATATTCTACCCTTTACTCATAAAAAAAAACATTTCTATAAAACTGATAATGTATCATTTATTACAGTTTGAATTAAGACAATCTGACATTTACTTAATTTTATTTCTATTCATCCTAGATTTAATTTAAGTTATTTCCCAACTAAGAGCTGTTCAATAATGCTTATTTATTTTAGATATGATTGAGATGGGTTTGCAGTTATAAAAATTAAAACATAAGAATCATCACCCAGCACCCGCACCTGTAAAAGTTACATTATAAACTGTGACCTAATGCTGGGCTGCGCAGTGAAAATGTGCCTATGGCTCCCTCCGGTGAGAAGCTATGCATGTTACACTTGCAACCTTCACAGCTGGACTGAGCTGGAACATACTGTAGATATAGATGTGAACCAAACTATAGAATTGCATACAGTTGCATCACACCAGGGTTTTTTTTTTAACTTCAAGCTAATTCAAATCCAAAATGAATCCAAAGTGTTAAATTACATTACTGAAACAGCAATTTGCATTCTAAATTATTCAGATACTTTTCTTTCCAAGTTCCCACCCAATACAGCTAACTACCGAGCTACATTTTTCTCCTCTGCTGCAGAACGAAAACTAGCTTCTATTACCCCGAACTAACAAGACACGGGCAAACATACACACTGATATAGTGCACATCTAAGAGAAATGAATAAACACAGCCCTCTTCATAAATCTGAAATAACAAACTCCAGTCCTAAGTTTACAAACAGTGGCCCACGCTGGAATCAAATCAGCATTAACAGACACCAGTTACACACACAGAGACCCAAACACACATGCACCAAAAGAAAGAGACAGCAGAAAAGAAAACTTGCCACAACAAGAGAACTGGTAACAAAATACCGCAAGTCAAAGATTTAATCCATGTTTTATAGAAACTCTACATGAAAACCAAACACACACTCTCTCTCTCTCTCTCTCTCTCTCTCTCTCTCTCTCTCTCTCTCTTACACATTCACACACACACAGCTGAGCACAGTATCTGAGGGTTGACTGCCAACAGAGAGAAGAGGCCATCTAGCAGGGAAAGGAAGACTGCCGGTCGAGAGTTATTAAAGGATTTCTGGTCCAATGAACCTAAAATCTGATGTTACTGGATACACGGGGGGAGGTTTGATCGTTTAATGGCAGCACTGTCTGCTGAGGTTAGAAAGATTTCAGCTTGAACTCGAGACATAATCTTTTTTTTACAGAAAAAGTTGTGTAAGTGACGAGTGTAAGAAGCATTTTGAAGACTAACCAGATCCAATGAGAGCTGACACTGAGCAATAAGTGGTGCACAGTCAGTACTGGTCTCTGCCCTTAGCTTTTAAACTTTCCCAAAATCTGTTCTGCAATTTGTACAGTATGTAGATGTCTGATAATCTCATGAAGTTTGGCACAAAGTATTGACTCCATGACCCATTTTTGCTTGCAGAGTGAACCTATTGTAGCCTCGGTTACAGACATCAAACTGGTTGGTGAAATTCCATGAAAGCATCGAAGATTTTTCTTCTTTTGACCTTTTTGCCAGATAACTAGGGTCTCAAACCATGTGACAGATTTTAATTTCTATTACCTTAGAGAAAAAGTCAAAACTTTAACAGGAACTAAATCAAACAAATTCACCAGGCCCAGCAGCAGTGGGGGAATTGAACTGTCTACATTTGCCCTTTTCAGCATCATCGACATTAAAGCAGAAAACACAGGAAGCTCTTTGAAGTCTGAAAGGACTTATTAAAGTTCCTCCCAGTCTCTTTGACCCCTCAGTGGAACCCGCAGGCTCAGGATTGCTTTAGAAACATTATTTTTGTACAGTTAATGCTACTCCCAGGAGTCATGTTGTTCAAGGTGCTGAAAAAGAAGAGAGTTAAAAATAAAGATCACTCTTTGGAGAAAAGAGATGATAGCTCCAAAAAAAAACAACCAGGAAAAACACAGGAGGAGAGTTGAGAGGAACAAGAAAAGGCAGCATAAAATTAAAAAAGCAAAGTAGAAAAAAAGGGAAAAAGGAAATATGACAATGACTAGCAGTGGGGTCCCATCAAAAGAGAGACCAGCAAATTCAAGCGGAAACTCACCGTTTAATGTCAGTCACGAAGAGCAGCTTTTTGTCATGGAGAAAGTAATTTCAGAAGCTAAATACTGAACCGTTTCACAGAAGAACCTCACAGGAAATAAATAAATCAAAATCACAGTGCCACAGTGTTTTTTTTTATTACATCACTCTGTGTACAAACAAGACGCACATCTTGACAAAACTGTCAGTTTTGCTCCAACCACACAGTACAGCACATTAAGAGAAGAAATCTAGTGTATAATCATGTATTCTACACTACTAAACATGCAACAAAGCAAGAACGTGTTGATTGTTCACTTGGCAGTGTAGGGTGAAATCACAGAATAATTACAGACATGTGATTGAGTAAAGTCTTAAGGGTTCTGTTGCATTAGAGAGGGAACAGCCTGTGGTGCAACCTTTAACCCATCACCACATCCAGAAACCTTGTTCGCACCGACTGATCACACATGAACTTTGAACCCCAGGCTGATCTCTGAACCCAGCAATGTGTGCTGATTAGGAATAAATGGTTTTGACAGGCGTCTCTTTCAGGCTTCAGCACACAAAAACACAGGAGCAGGCCACGAGACTAGTGTGCCAATGAGCATTATAGTTGCAGTCAAATGATAAATTACCTGTTTTCCTTGCTGGCATGTGAAATGTGGCAATGTAAAAAGCAACAGTTAGGTAACCTAAGGTTACAGGTGCAAATACTGAGACGTTGATGCAATAAATACTGTACATGCTGACAGAAACCTCAGACATTCAGTGCATACAGGCAACAGCTGTGGACAAACCTATTTGTTTGTTAACTAAGCCCATGGATTCTGATCGGGATGAACCTCTGGATTTCATTATGAAATAAATTCTAAACATATGCACGTTGGGCTGGTATAAAATCCTAACTACTATGTAATTGTCACGTGTGGCAGCGGTCCAGTCCTGACCACTGAGCCAGATCCAGCCCTGGACAGCTACCAACTATTACGCCATCAATCAGAGTTGAATTAATCTTGGCCACCAGAGAGTAGAAAGACATGATCTGAAGCCCCCAGAGACCGGCAAACACTCCACCCTGCAGAAACAGATATGATGCATCTTTGTTTCCAGAGAAAAAGAATTTCTGTCCTTCTGGGTGGAGATGGCCCATGGACAAACAGTCCCTCACTCTAGCACTATTTCCTGAAATAATTTTAGGTTTTCACATTTCCCTCTCTATCATAATTGTACAAATGAATGCTCTGTCTAGAATGATCACCATGTCCTGTTTTGGGGGGGGAACTGATGTGTATCTTTCTGTATGTATGAAGTTGTTTGATATGTGTGTTTGTATCTAGGTTACTTAGTGTGTGTGTCTGTTTTATCCCTTATCCCGGTCACGAATACAGTTGTTTACTCTATTAAATATTCATGTATACAGTACATTCCAGCCTTTGAAAGGAGACAGGATATGCATAATGTGTGTGAGAACAATATTAACACACTGTCTGCTGCTGTAAACTGGGCGGCTTCAACAAGTGAGCATAGTTTAGGCTGTGGTTCACTTTTAGAAAATCATAATAATAAAACACGTACAATTGAATTAATGAAACAAATTACATACCCAAGCATAACAGACCTCGGGTGGATTACACATTTCCCGCTGTAGCCAATATTCCCGGTTCAACAAACAGCTAGAAGATTTAGAAGCACAAACGTCAATAAAGGCCCAAATATCAGAAGCGTTATGGAAGCGTTTCTCATGGTGAAAACGCTGAATTACTTGGTGTTTCAAATAAACAGGCGAGCTACATTTTCTGCTCTAGATTCTTTGTGATGTGCCAAGAGTTTAGATGATGGTATGTTTTTCATCCTATGCAAATATTTTCACTACTTGAAGACAGTCATACATGTTTTTGTCAAAATTAGTGATTATTTCAAGTTGTAAATCTGTGGTCACACATATAGCACCAGTAACTAAAGGGGAGTGCACGTCTGCATCTTAAAACTGTCAGTAATGCACAGGTTAATCTTTCTCACACATTCATTATTGCAGTCTATTCCACTGCACTCTATTCCACTGTCTATGCAATCCCCTTTTTTTCTCTTTCTCTTTACTCTGTCTTTTGTGTAAGTGAAGCCAGGGCCTCCCAGTGACATGAGCCCTGTTCCTGTAAAACTAATAACGACTGAGATTTGTGCAGGCTTAGCATTCTTTCACCCTTTCAGTGCAAGACACTGAGAATAAAGCGAGGGGAGGGGATGGGAAGGGGAGAGAGGTCGAGTTGTAAGGTGGGTGGGAGTGAGACACGGGGGAGATGTCCTAGTTTGAGAGGGAGCAACTTAGTAGATATGTGGAAAAGGAACAAAAGTGAAGCACAAGATGGAAAGAGAAAGACAGAGAGGCCCCTTTCCCTCAAACACACCACATGCTTTCATTTTTTACGGGTCAGTGCTGCTGAAATCACACTGAGGACACTGTATCCTCTCTAAAGAGACTGTACAGATGCATTCAGGTGCATTCACACAGCCTCCGCCACATTCTCATATGAATCATGCAAATCCTTCATTGTGAAAAACCAGGAATGTAAACATGGATTTTTAAAGGTTACACTGTATACATGCTTGAATTGTAGAACAAGTATAATACAAACACCACACTTAGCAAAGCCATTTATTTTCCATCCCACAGTACAATGCCACACACAAGCAAAACATGCGAAGTGAAGCCACAGAAAATAAAATATGTCACAACCACACATTGACACAACTCTGTCAAATTCACATAAAGATCACCAGATGTGCAGTGAGATGCAGCGAGGGGGCAAAGGGGAGGTCTAATGCACGCTGCCCTCTCTAACACTCACCCCTCCCTTCTTTCACCTCCCCTCCTCTCTCTCAGCCATGTGCACACACTGTGCCAGCAGACAGTTTCAGCTCTCAACTGAGGCACAGACGGCCTGTTGCTCTTTTCCCTTCTTTTCTGCCCTAACTATTCTCCTCCTATAGTTTCTTCCCTACACTGCTTCCATTCATTGCCTCCTTTCTCTCCCCTTCGTTCCCTCTCCCCTGTCATTCTGCCCTGCTCTTTTCCTCAGGCAGATATTAAGGCAGGTCCTGCTGGAAGAAGAGGGCTGGTGTAATCTCTGGCCACCAGAGAGTTATTCCTTCAGCTGGACGGGCACTACAACAGAGGACTTACAAAAAACCAGAGGACAGATTTTGGAGGAAGGAGAGGAAGAAGGAATACATCTGAGAAGCAAACAGAGCAGAGGGAGGGAGACGCAGAAAGAGTTTGGAGTTTGCGTGTCCAACACAAACCATGCCGGGCTCCGTGGTGCTGCTGCTGTCCCTGTTGGTCATGTCCACAGGAAGTGATGGCAAACGAATCAGGAAAAGAGGACTCAACCATAAGGTGGGACTGATAAACTCACGTCTGACTTCTGCAGTCAGAGTGTATGTCTTTCTTAAGCCTGCAAATGAATCGCAGCACAATACCGACTCTGTTACGGAGGGCTGGGTTCACACTGTGACAGCAGTTTTGTAGCTGAGGTGGGAGGTGGTCCGGTTGACCTGAGAGGTGAAGTGCTTTGATCCAGCAATGGAAGTGCAGGAGTAAAATAACTCATAATCCAAGGACCACTAGATTACTTTATTACATTATAAAGAAATATAATACACTTTTGCCTACAGAAAAACTACAGAAAGATAACTCATTTTTGACAAGATGACCCAAATGTACTGAGACGTTATATATGTAAATTCTCTTATTCCTACTAATAACACCATCTAGGATTTTGTATTTTGAGAGATTTGTATGTCATGTGTCTGTACTCTTAAAAGCCTCTTTAAAGTCCATTAAACTGCTTTTTGCATTTTTTAAACATTACAAATCTATATGGAAGTATGGACAACCCAAAGGTTTTTCACTTGTAATGAAGAGCGATATGTGGAGTGTGCTACAGGCTGGAAAAAGTGGTTAATTTCCCTCTTTTCATATGATTAAATGAAGGACACACTGGATTTATAACCTGTCAGTGTGTGTGTGTGTGTGTTTAGTGGATTATTAGTGCAGGAACAGAACTGACTGGGCTCCTGCTTGTTACTTCAGCTCAGCATTGCTGATTGATTGTCTTTAACAAGGGCTCGTGTTCTTCCTCTTCCCATCCTCTCGTCCTTCAGTGGTTTTTATCCCCAGCTTCTCTCTTATTTCCTCTCTACATTCTTATGAAGTGCACTCTCTCTGTGCCCTGCTTTTTCCCCCTCCTTGCCTGTGTGCCTTTCCCTTTTTCTGATCTCTTTCTTCATATGTCCTCCTGCTGTTGGGATCGGCCAGAAGCATCAGCTTGCTAGAATCTGTTTCAAAGCCGCTGTAATTGGAACATGCTGAGATGGCTCTACAGATGGAGTTTGTCTCTTTCCCTCTGAACCTTTTAAACCTTACATCAACTTCAAATCTTTTTTCAACCACCTCACCCCCTGCACCCAAGCAGCTGCAGGAAAAAGTAATGACGTTGTTTGAAGTTTCCTGATGCTCTGCATAAAATGGGCATGGAATGTGACCTCAACCCAAGTCATAAATATCAACAAACACAATATTCCTAAGCTAAAACCCACAGTCGTGATCTTTCATGTCTTTTTTGAATTAGTTTAATAACTACTTGAACCACCTTTTGGCAGCAACAACCTCAGGCAAGTGCTTCCTGGTAGACCTTCACAACGTTAAGAAGGAACTACTGAAGTAGGCTATTGTCCTACCTCAGTAGTAGGCAAGTTCGGTCCTAGGGAGCCATAGCCCTGCTTGTTTTCCAACCATCCCTGCACTTACAGCTTCTGACAGGCTGAACACACCTGATCCAGGTAGTCAACAGTTCCTGCTCTTGGTTAACAGCTGGAGGGTTGGAAAACAAGCAGCATTGTTGTGGAAATGTCAATGTCAATGAGTATTTCGTGTAGCTTCTGCACAAACAATAGTATGTTTTGAATGGAAAATTGATCATAAAAAAGGTAAATCAATAGCCCCCTGTCCGTCTTTCAATTATGATCCCTCTTGTTCTTCAAATATCTTTATTTAATTTAGTCAAAACTCGAAAAGACCAACAAGTAGATTCATTCATCAACATAAGAATCAACAAAGAACTAGGGAGTTTCCTGAATGCTTGATTAGAGACTATGTACATGTCACATTAAAGAATGTGCAGGTGTGGAAATCCCCGAAGGCTCTACATAAAAACACAGAGCAGTGCATATGAAAGAAAGACTTCAGTGACCTTTCTTTTCTAGTATTAGAAGATATAAATATCATTATTATCTTTTTATTATATGAATAAACTGGGTTGCCTGCTTTGGCCACTTTATTGGTAGTTTGTTTAGATCTCAGAGTGTCGATGACCTTATACAGTCATAATATAGTCTTGCTCAGGCACCTGTCTGAGCAAGATTAAATGGATATTGATTATTGATTGAATGGGAGGTGAATCATTCTGACTTACACGCGCTTCCTGCTTTTGGCCTAGTTTAACTAGGTTTGTTAGATGAAACAAAGCAGATCCATTAGTTTTAATTTTAACTGATACCTTTAAAGATTCATTTACAGTGAGTCTGCAAACGTAACTCCATTACTCAGCAACTTCAAATAGTTTGTGAATGTTAATGTTACTGCATGGAAGTATTGGCTGTATAAAGGCCTGATCCCACTGTGGGTCATTCTGGGTGATTAGTGGATTGGGTTTAGTGGCAGGTATTGTAGTTAGTCATGCACCCAACCAGTAGTTTAGTGAGCTGTTGTGTGCAGCTTTAAGCAGGACTAATCCCAGTCAGATGATATGGGCCTGCTGGTCAGCAGCACAGTATTGGACTTACACAGGAACAGAACAAGACTACCTACAAATCAAATCATTTCAACATCAACTGCTATTTCTTCACTTTCTTCCACATCCTCTTATGTTCAGATATCCTTAAGTTCAATCATCTCCAGTAACATAGACATGTGTTTACCCTTAACTCAACATACCAAAGTAAAGATACAGTGGCCTGCTTGGAATTGCTCCACTTTTTGTTTCAATGTTTTATTGTTAAATAGGCTTTAATCACTACGAGCAGAAAATACAAGTGTAATAAAGTCGATCAGCTCAGATATCAGATGCCATTTCAAGCTGTTTTCCCTAAAGCCAATTTACTGCATTCACAGTTCGCCTGTCTGTCTACTGCAGAGTGAACCACACCTCGCATGACTGGAGTGTGTACATCTGCATTTCAGTGTCAGACATCACCCTCTTTTCCACCATGTCTACATTTCAAAGACTGTTTTTCCCAGAGGGGCACTTTACCTATTTGTCTGTCGCCATGTTTTTCCTTGAGCCACTGAAACTCCAATAAGTGACTGTTTCAGTTGATGCCTGTTTTCCTGCAGCGTCTCTATCTAGTATCTGGGCGTCGATCTTTCTGTCAAACTCACTGCTGGTAAAGAACAAGGCAATGAATTCTGACAACCCAAAAGCTAACCAGATGTGTGCCATGGGCTACTTCATTTAGTAGACATGTGAGATGTGGAGCATTTGTGTTGAGACTCATAAAGAATATGGTTTTCCTTCTTTATACGCACATGCCCAAATCTTATCTTGCAGCACTACAGTATATAAGTGTATATGCACAAGGATATAGAGAAGCCGAAAATCTCAGTATCAGAGATCTCACGAGGGATCTGATCTTTGTGTATTTATGGAGCCAGCCTCTCTCCGCGTAAGCGACAGAGGGAAGAGCACCAAGAGTGAATGAGAAAAAAAAAGCAGCTAAGATCAATCAGTACAACCACCACCATGCCACTGCTCTTCAACACCAAAGAGAGAGGAAGAAAGGGAAAGAAAACATCAAAGTGATAGAAAAAACAGAGAGGAAGAGAGATAGTGAGAGAGACAGACAGAGACAGACATGAACATCACACATGAGCCCGCTGGCAGACTGTCTGTGAGAGAGTAGCTGCAGATTGGGGTGTAAATAAACACTGTAGAACATCAGAGAGATGTGTGCAGGATTGTGTGATAAAGCTCAGGATATACAGTATGGTGGCATACAAAAAGTCAGGAGGAGAGAAAGACACAACCGGAGCCCGGAATGCAGCCGTTAGAAGTTGGAGCTGAATGACAGGCAAAAGTACCAGAGAAAAAATAAAAGATGTTAGATGAAGCGCCTGTAATGTTGATAAGGTTCAGAGATTATGAATGGCCCCTGCAGTGTACATGTAGCCCGCACTTTACTCACGAGGACACACATATAAACAGGAAAGGCACACTTGACCTTTTGTAGAAGAAGGCAGGAGACTGTGATAACAGATCGGATATGAGACAAGGACAGACGGCAGGCGTCATTATGTCCTTATCCAATCGCAGCAGACTGTGTAGTCCTCATTCATAGAGCTAATTGTACCAAAGGATGTTGTGAATCACTCCAGCTCTACTTTTTTAAATCAGAAGAGCTGTAAATGGAGAGTATGAAAAGCACCATTTGAGAGCATGTACAAGTAAGCATAACAGTCACAAAAGAAGAGGTCTGATTTACTGGACTTATACTACAGGATAACACTGCACAGAACCCATGCTTAGAAAAGACATTTCCACAATATTTGGCTGCAGAAATTTTCCACATTGCATCCTCTTAGGCAACATGCATGCATGTTTGTATCCACCACTCCCCTATTAAAGTGCAGATACTTGACAATAGCATTCATCAGGAGTCATGTTTCTGTCCATGTGATGGATGTAAGTGAAGTACGTACTCAATTTTTCCACATATTCCTTCTTTAACTGCCAAAGACATTTGTTTTTTAAGGCTCTGATCTACAATCACATTTCCGTCAATGTCCATTAACAGTTGTGGGAAGTAACTGTTCTTTTGTTTAAGTACTGTACTTACAGTAGATTATTTAGAGGTATGTCTATCTGGCAAAAGATTTTCGTTTTAAATGACCGTGTCTAGCAGCTTTAAACAGTTTACCCAGCAGTATGTACAGCGGGTTATGATAGAATAAAACACGTGAACATCAAAACAGCATTTGAGTTAGTAAAAACTGTTACTGGCCTCAACATTACAGTTATGATAGTGGCATGAGGAGTCAGTCCTCAAAAAAATTACTAAACCGCAACCATGATTATGTTTTTGAAACAAACTTAATGATAACATTGCGGTAAAATGTATGTTTTTTTAATGAAGCACTACATTTACTAACACAAAGAGAGTCACTGGGAGGTGATTGGATGCAGTGTGCGTGTTGTGCAGGGCCACAGATCTACGGAAGAGGATTAGGGCCAACATGAAAATATTAAAGTTCTGGCTTTATTCTCAGACTGAGAAAAAAGTCACAATTCTTTTTACTTTATAAAAACTTTATACTCAGAAAATTCAGAATTCATGGTGTTAAGGAATCAGAAAAAAAGTTCTGAATAAAAAAACATGAGTTCTGAGAATAAAGTCAGAACTCAAAAAATATTTTCATCATGGCCCTAATCCTCTTCCGTACAGACCAGAGTCCAGAGTTTAAGAATCTTTCGAGCTACTACGCTGGTTGCTTTGGACTTTTACTTGCAACAGAGTCATTTTACGCCGTGCAACCAGAGTAAACATTTTGTGCCCTCTCTTCCTCCACTGTCCAATAAGTAATGAAACCCCACTTAAAATTTACAATAACAGAAATTTACTCCTAACACTATTGCTGACCCCATAATCTAACCTCAGAATTTTCTCTAACAGTTAAAGTTCTTATTAAATGAGCCACACATTGTTCCCTCTTGGTGTAAATCCACCATCCAACCCCCTCGCATAACCATCCACCCACAACACATGCAGCTGCCAGTAAAGTGAGCACACATGCAGCGTGTCTGATACCACCATCAGAGTCAAACATTTGCTTTCATTTTTCCCGGTTGGTTTGTAAGAGTGCTTGGTAAAGCCTGCCAAATAAACAGCACAGTTTTGCACAATTATCTAATTACCAGTTTAGCATTTGAAATCACACACACACGCAAATATCTTAATTTTTCCCTGGAACACACTGACATCTCAAGTTATGTTCTGTACGCTCAGCATAAGTAGAAACACATCTGAAAAAATATGAAAATAACAACAAATATGTTTGTTTTTTTACTAGTGAGAAAATACATTGAACTGGACTAAGTTGAAATATGTTCACAGCTGAGGAATGAATCCTACGGCATCCTTTAAAACAAACCTTTTTGTTTTGTTCCTGTTTGATGAGACAACGTAGCTTGTTGCACAAACACTTTTGGTCTACAGCGTGTGAGAAAATATGAACATTAATGTCTAATGGAGAGCAGCTGTGCCTCCTGGAATTTAGTTTTAATATTTCCCATGTGCACATAACCCAGAACAATGAATGGTCATTTCAGATTCACCACTAACGTGTGATATTTATTATCAGCAGTGTGAAAGAATTCAAACACCCATATTATGAACTGGAGATTTCCAGTAATGAATAGGAATCAAGCAGGGCCTGTAAGTTGGTTAAAAAATGAATAAAATACCCAGGGCAAGATCAGATCCTCTCACCAGTGAAAAGCATGTTCTTTCACATGGCCCAGACCCTGCGATGTGTGGAGTGTGTCTTTGCTTGGCTCGGTGTCCTTTGGCCTACTTTCTTTCTCTCATTCTCACCAGGGAAGTGCTTGTTCCCACACTGAATCACCTTCCCATTCCAGGTCAAGACATTTACTAAAGCCCAGAGTTCAGTTTCATTGTCGTGGTCGAGCTCTGCTCAAAAGTAACCCTGCAGATCCATTACTGCCCTCTGGTGGTGCACATGTTATACTAAACATCCAATGAAGAGGCCGTATATGTCAAAGTGCAAGTATTTACTTAAATGATTGACTCAAGTTTGATTTGGAGTCCCATTTAAAAGTACTTAGTCCATCCTCGAAAATTCATTTTGATGCACTTAATTAAATCCACTGAGAATTAATTAATTTTAAACACAACTGAAATAAATTATGATGATAACATGAATGGGCAGATCTAGTTCAGATGTGCACAGTTAATCTATAACACACTGTTATTATTGTTAATATGACAACATTAATGTACTTAGTTACTTGACACCTCTGCCTCAGCGATATTAACTAATAATTCACTTTCACATGTCCCTCTGCTGTTGTGCAATTATTTTATCCATCCCCTGTCACTGTGGCTTGAGTGTGAAGAAGTTTTCAGACCCAGAACGTCTGCTTATATGATCCAAGTTCTTGCATATCCGCGTTCTCATTCATAACTTCGAGATTGCCCTCTCTCTGTCCCTCAGGACTACGAGTACCCCAACCACCCCCAATCCACGCACCAGAAGAATGACCGGTGTCCACCGCCACCCCAGATGTTGCCAGAGAGAGCCTGCGAGGTGCCAGGCTGCCGCTCAGACTCAGAGTGTGAGCGCCATAAAAGATGCTGCTACAACGGCTGCATTTATGCCTGCCTGGAGTCCGTTCAGCCGCCACCAGGTTAGCAGAGGCAGGAGACGGGTGGTTACAGAGAATGAGAGGGAAGAAACTACTTTGGCTTTTGACTTATGTGAAAGAGTGGGCCATCCTAAAACAGCATTATCAGGAAGTCAGTGTGTTCTGTTGTATAAAATGTATTTCTCAAAACAATATGACTACTGGTTTGGTTTGTCTGTTCTGAGTAGTACTGGACTGGTTGGTGCAACCTAAGCCAAGGTGGTTGGGGGGTAACGGCTGGCTGCTAGACGGCCCAGAGGAGGTTTTGCAAGGTGAGTTCACACACACCTGATGGAATAATTAATCAATATAAATAAATAATTTTTTTATGCATGGGATTTTGTTCTAATGTACAATATGTTTTCTGGCCACCAGCTGAAGCCTGCAGTACAACTGAGGATGGAGACGAGCCACTTCACTGTCCCACAGGTTATGAATGCCACATCATCAACCCCGGAAATCCGGCTTCTGGCATTCCTAACAGAGGACAGTGTATCAAACAACGTGGAAACTCTGGTACCTCTAAAAATCCAAATCTTTTTTCAAACTAAACTCACATCTATCACGTCTTAGTTTCACAATTAGCCCCCCTCTATTTGATCGAAAGGAGCTCGATTTATCTTGGCAAAAATTAAAAAGAAAGATGTCTGTGTTTTCAATGACCAATTTAACTGCTTTTTGTATATATAAGCAAATTCAGAGCTTAATTTCTTCAACACACTCAAAAGCATTGGCAAAATCAGTTATAAAATCAGTCATAAAATATTTAGGTCTTACTATATTTCATGTATGAATTTATTTCCATGTATATGAAGGCACCATTGACATGACATTTAGGTATATTTTAGGATTTTAGAGACACATTTTGCCATTAAGACACTACTACTTTTCCCAGGAAATCAGTGGATATTTTCAGGAAAGCCTCAAATTTTGCATGTGCTACAACAACGTAGCCTTGTAGACAGAGCTGTGTGTTGTGTGCGCTTTACCTACAGCCCACGTGGACATATATGGAAAATGTACAATGTACCATGAAGGGAAAATCAAAATCAGCTACCACACACTGTTGAGCAGCTGATGTCTTGTATCCAGCAGAAATGAACAAACATTAACCTTTCATCTTTCACTTTCAGAGGGTTTCCAGCTACAGATTCTAAATGTTGTTATCTTTACATGAACATTCATTAAGTTGGTACTTATGTCAAATAAATAAAGATTCAGTTTAATTAAATTAAAAAGTCACATATTTTCTTTTGCAGAACTAGTTTTTTTTCATTATCTGTGACAGACGTTACGATAACAATGTTTTTGTTTCTTTACTTGTTCATTGCCATTTAAGCACCCATTACAAGCATGGGATCAGATATAACCTGCTTTATTTCTGTAAAATTTGGTTATTTACAGATGGTCGTGGCTTGAGGTACAAAAACTTTAAGGACTACAAGGACTACTTAGGTAAGTAAGGTGATGCAAACAACTTATAAACCTGCACAAAACTTATTAAGAATAGTGTAAATATGCCTGACGTGAAAATGCTTCATTTTACTAACAGGTACCAGTTCTAACAATGCAGTAGGCTACGAAAAACATCAGCACAAGCACCTGGGATGAAGTGAGTTTTCAGCCACTTCTAATTAATCAGCTCATATTAAATGTAATTCTCATCTAACATTATTTTTATCTCTCCAGACAAACCTTCACTTTGTTTTAGTATCTGCTCTCAGATCAACCGTGACCTCAGCCTTTCAACCATAACACAACCTCAGACATCAGCCCAGTCCTGTTCAATCTGCTCTTATTACGCCTAAAACAGGATCAGATCTCACCTTTTTACTAACTGCTACCTCCTCGTTGCAAAGCCCTATCTTGCGACTTACCCTCAGTCACAATGTCTTTGGATGACGTGTCTAATGTCTGTGAAAGTAAGGCGCGCTGGTGGTGAAGCAGAGGAACAGAGAGAGCACAGAGTGCATCAAAACCATTGACCTCTCAGTTCAACTCGTTCTCACACACGGACGCACTCTGTGACCTTAAGGCTGGTCAGCAGAGAAGTTCAACACCATGCGGACCTGTTACTCGTCCTCTGAATACTGCCGCTTGTCTTTCTTTTACGATCTGGAAGGTTTACCAGACACATAGGATAAACTTGAGCTGTGGTGTGTCTATAAATCAAATCCAAATGTCCTTTGAATTTTTAAGTAATGACGCTAATTAGAAGAACAAATGCCACATGTGTTTGTGCGAAAAACAGCTTTACAACAGATGCTGACCATTACTTCATTCCTATAAAAGTGAAATAATATAAAATAGTTTGTTTTTCTTAGATCGATTTCAGAGTCAATGTTATGCTCTGTGTGGGAGGAATTATTTACCAGCGAAGTATAATTATTCGCTTGTGGGCAGGTGTTTGCATATGTTGGAGTCATTTTATACGATAAATAAAATAACCCAGTCGGCCAACAAACTATCACACTATAACAAACCCACAGTGCATGTGTGACAATAAAAAGAGCTTTTACCCAGATGTACGAACTTGGTGTGTCATTCTTAGACTGAACTTGTTTTGGTTGTGTGTTCAGCTTGAGTTTTCTCTGTTATCAAGTCAAATGGTGCTCAGTTTCATTACTGCCTATAATAACAGAAGAATAAGCTGGTCGTATAATAAGCTGAAGATGTGAAACCATAGTTAAAGAACCATTCTCTGTGATGATGTCTGAATGTTGCCTTTAGACTGGTGCTGTAATGCTTCCTTGTTCATTCTAAATAAACCACATTTTTGAAATTGGAGGTGACATTTGTTTGTTCCAAGTAATTAGGACTAAGTGATAGTCACATAACATAAATCACCAAAACAGTAGATCACGTGCTACTGTAATAACACCACAGTGACTGAGCCTGTCCATTATTCTTTACTAGTAGATTTATTATTCATTAGTTTCCAGCTGTAGTTGTTTCTACACTAAGGCTCAAAGGCCTCATGGAGTTTTCTCTGTGCCCCGACAATACACAGATACCTATCCAGATCAATTTACTTATCGTTGTATGTATTCTGCACATATTCATACCCAATAACAAAGATAGTTAGTTTCTATTCTCTAACATAAAAAGTCTTCCTACAAATGATGCAAATACATTTACACCAACCTCAATTTTATTATAACCTTTCATGGTATACTTAGTGCATAATGTAAAAAAGTGAATTCTGGTTAATTAAATCACAGCTAAAAGGAATAAACTACTGTAATGTTGTCAGTAGGCCTGTGGGACCATTTGACTTTATTCTTACTATACTTTATTATCTTTAGAGAGGATAATCATCGTCTGTGCTGAGTCATTCAAACTCTAAACTACAAGCCAAGAACTAATCACTTGTAAACCATTCCCAAGTGTTCGACTGAGTGCTTTTCCCATCTTATCTTACAGGCTGAGTAGATGTACATTTCCATTATACTTCTTATAGCACACCTATTTTCTATCACATAGCGCAGCATAACTTTTCCTTCACCATACATATTAACGTTATTACAGCAGGTGGAAAAGCTATAGCCCAGTGGGTGTCCCTACCTTCGTCTCGTGCTCTCCCTTACCCCCCGTCTCTTTCTCGCGCGTGCGGGCAAGCACGTGAGCCAGCACCTGGCGCAAGCCTGCGTCACAAAAAAAAGTTTGTGAGTCTGAGCATGAGAACCGGTGTGTGGGTGTGTGTTTGGATGTTTTTGGGGGGTGTGGGTGTGTGTTTGGATGTTAGGGGGTGGTAACGCTTCACCAGCTGCGTTGTTCACCTGGTCAGAGCCCCGACTCCTGGACATGTCGCGCACGAGCTCTTCATCACTGCCACCTTGTTGATTTTTTTATCACCATGCTGCCGAGCAAAGTGTCAGAGAAAAGGTTGGTGTTATAGAGTTTATGAATGTTTATTTACGGACAACATCATACTTTCTGAACAGACTCGCTGTGTTTGTGTATCGTAGTTCTTTATGTCCGACTACTTCGCTTTTGTATGTACTGAATGAGACATTGTTGGAAACTCAGCACGTTTCCCTGTGAAACGAGCAGAGCTTCGTGTGTTTATGACAAATGTGTCCAGGAGGTGTCAGTGTGGTTTGTGCGATCAGCTGCTCCGGTATAAGAGCCTCCTCCTGCAGCTGTGACTGTCTATAATAAAATAATAAGAAAATACAGCTCTAAACATTGTGTATTCTGCATGCTTGTCATCTCAGCAGCACATACAATAAGAGTTTTATTGTTAAAACCCTGAAGCAATACTGACTGACACCATTAAAATGAGTTTCCCTGCAGGTGTGATGTGACTGGTGAAGGTATATTAAATTTATATTTTTCCCTTTGGACAGAAACGGCTCCAGTAAGAAGCTTGATAAGCTATTAAAAGAAAGAAAAGGCACATTTCCATTGCTCATCAAGGTAGGGAGACAACCATTCGGTCATTTCTTACTAAATCTATGATAGTTATTTTTCTTGTAAGCTTGACAGTATATGACTAGAAGATACAGTGGTGATCATGTTGTTGTGTGATGATGCATGTTCCATGAAACTGTACACCCTGTGCTGATATGCAGACCATTAAATAAATGTTTGGTGATTGTGCGCCCTCGGCAGCAGAGCTTTATTAGGGAACATACTCTTCCTTGTGGTGTCCTTGGCCTGCACCATCAGACAATCCGAGAGAGGTGCCCTTTACCTGTTTTCAAATGTTGGCAGGACTGAACTACCCCACCCTAAACATACTGTGTCTGAGGTCCTGTGCCACCTAGGTTAAAACCGCCGTACCGCTGTTCCTGGAAAGTCCACACTGAATACAAGGGCATGTTCACCCTAGAAGTGGACAGATTCGCTGTTAGAGACTTTCAAGACCTCTAAGACTTTCCTGAAAGCAGCTCCTATAGGACATGGTTCTACTTACTGTCGATTAAAAGATTAATACAGTTTGGAGCTCTTTGCCATCAGAGTACACAAACCAGTGGATGAGGAATGACATACCTATGATTTGGAGGACACTGCTGGTTGTCTCCCTCTAAAGCTACGCTATGCAAACTCTGTTTTCACTGAGACATTTTGTTGAGGAAATAGTAGGGAGAAAAATGATGGCTTTAACATACAATGGACATCTTGCTAAATATTGTGTGAGTAGGCGAGTGGGATTTGAACTTACAGAGAAGGATGAGTCATTGTAATAGTACGGGTCACTGTGATTTAAAATATAAATACCAAAATACTAGGCTCAGACGTCATTGTACTGTCTTTTCTGTACAGCACTGCATACTGCAGGGTGTGCTGATCAAACTCTTTCATGTTTAATCCCATCATGGCGTCTTTTATTTGCTTTGATCTCAGCACTTTGAAAAAGGCCCCTCACATAGAGATTCTCATTAATTAGGAATGGCACTGCCAGCAGGTAGTTAAGCCAAAACACACTCAAGATAAGAGTGCTGAAAATCTTTAGGCATCGGTGAGAAATTGGAAACAGCATTATCAGAGGCATCAGTTGAAGTTGTTAGAGTTTATACTATGAGAGGACTCCTCGCTCAGGGTATCACTTCAGAAGAACTCATATTTGCTTCTTTTTCTAAGTTGGGATATCAATAGAGCGCATTTGCGTCATTACAAAACAGACGCAAGCAGCTGCTCTCGGCAGCTCCCCTTCAAGACATTAAATGCCTTGAGACTATAACAAGTAGTAGTTCATGTTTGTAGCCTTTACTTGATATGACTCACTACTGACGTCCTTCTTTCACGTGTAAGCCTTCTTTTTGTCAGACACGTCCTGTAAAGTATTATTTTTTCGGTGGACTTCTACGATTTATTTTTGGGCATTCGTCCATATCTTGAAGACAATTATTCTGTGCCAAGTAGTAGGTCTGCGGGGCCGCTGCACCAGGCTTTTTATGGATCTTGTTGTCCAGCGTTGTTACATTTCCACTGATATAAATGATATTGGTCAGATCATTGGTGTTTTTGCCCTCTTGATCATCTAATTAGTCAAGCTCCACTTGCAGCCCTGACGGGAAACACTGCTACTAGGCTTCGTTAGATCAAAGACCTTGGTCATTTTTGTGCTCTTCGTGACCTGCTTTAGAGTATTGTTTATCAAGGCCATACACCTGGCTCAGGTTTTACCACCACACACTGAGGAATAGGGAGTGTATCTCCCTATTATTCTGATGAACCCTGCCCCTGATAGGGTTTCTCATCATAGCTTTGTCACTTGTTGACACCGGACCCTCTGAATTAAAACCAGTCATGTACAGAGAGCTCATATCAGTGTCACTGAGTGCGGGGCTCACACTGCCTCTCTGCGGTACTTTGGCATCTGAGCATAAAATATATTATAACCAATATAAGCTTCATGCAACAACCTCTAATTACCTCAATGTCTGTCTCTAGTTCTGCATGCATCTGAGCTACAATGTGTGCAGTTCATGCGTGCCTGCAAGTATGCGCTACAACAGAAATGCTTGTTGTCAGGGTCGTCACATGGCTCGTGCTTCTCAACATGTGAATCTCCATGTTGTGTTAGCACTATATTAAACTCAGGCATAGCCGCATCCTTAGCGCTGTGCATGACTGTTCTCCCTCCCACTGAGCCACGCAACAGTGTGAAACCCAGGGCACTGTTGGCCTTGTGCTGCCAAGGCTGAGCCCCTTCATGCAGGCCGTGTCACTGCTGCATGTTTCCATGGTGAGGAGATGTTGTGGTGCTGCTCCAGAGAGAACAGCTGGACTGAGACACACCCAGAGTCTAATAAACATTAAGTGGATTTACAAAGAATGCTGGGTAAACAGCCACCCAGGGAGTTTTGTTAATGAGTGCCTGGCTTAGTTGTGTGAAGTGTCTGTTTTGCTGTAACAGTGAGTCATGCTGTACAGAGCTGCTCAACAGGGTATGCCAACGTCCTCCCCCGTCGCACCCTCTCCTTCCATTTCCATAAGCTCAGGAGCATTGTTGTGTAATAATGTGTGAAGTCTTATCTAAAATATTGTTATATAAGAAGATCCGGTTGCTGTTACCTTGTTAGGCCTGTGGATTACTTCATTATAATATAGCATAACCCAAGACGTCATGGCTCATTTTCTTCCCCTGAGAGAACTGTATTACCCCTACTGTTTCAAGAACAGCAAATGCTACCACAACTAACACTATATAAACAGTAACTATAAAAACAAATTATCTTTCTAAAGTAGCTTTGACATGGTTTTAAGGATGAAGTAAATATAAGTAATATATTTCATGGAGCAAAAAAGATTTTCTTTCATGTTCATGTTATTATTATAAAATGAACTCCTCCACTCATTAAGACTATAATTGTGTTGAAATACTGTTATCACTGTAATCAGGATTACCCTGCCTGTGTTGGTCTCACATGCCCGAGCCATGGATGTCAAAGCCATTAGATTCTCCTTTACCGAATCTATCTGTCCTCTCTGTTTTAACGACGCCCCATGTAAGAGAATATCCCCTTGTATTTGCCACTAAAATCCAACAAGCATTTCTGTTTCTTTTGTCCACGTCTGCTACACATGCCGACAGATTAATTGCTGCAATTTGTTAAATCTGTAAGAATTTCATTGTCTGTGACAGGTCGTTTGTATCCGAGTGGTGACAAAAGTGGATTACCTTGTAAAGGTATAGTCATGAAAGGTCACGGGAGAGTTTTAAGGTCAAAAGAAGGGCTGACAATACTCATCTTACCTGTGTCACAAAGCTCACCCCTGTCTATCAACCCCACAAGGAGAGAGGCAGGTGTGGGATACAAGCAGTGATGGAACATGTCAGTCATTTATGGTAACATAGCTGGTTTTAGCAAATGTAGGAAGGTAAAAAACAAAAGAAGGGAAGAATGAGAAAAGCTAGAAATGTAAAATAAAATATGGGGCCTTGAACTGTGTTGCCTAGAGGTTTTAGTTCTAGGCAGCACAGTTTAAAGGGGAATAGTCAGGACCATTTTTAGAGTAAGGTGTGTGACGCGGAGCTATCAGACATGCCAGGCCATCATCACTCAAACAGGCCTAAATGCCCGAGCGAGTCACCTCCATCCTCAGGTTCTCATGTCTGGCAGGGCAGAGTCCCGGTCATTCAGGTCAACAGCCGACAGTGCACATGATAGGGGCTAAACCATGCAGCGTTGTAGGCATAATTAGCACTAGGACACACATTTCGATTATTGGGATAATCACGCCACACCTGCCTCAGCTGTCCACTAGAGGGGTGGCTTTTTTTCATCTGGTCTTTTTTTAAATATATGTGACGGCCCTAAGTTGGATCTTATTCCAGGGACATGAAGCAGCAGAACGTAGATGAAAGAATGATTAATGGGTTAAGACATCCAATGCTGTGGCAATGTGGACAGAAAGCCAGCTGATTGCTAAACAAAATTAAAGTTAGACAGAACTTATATAATCCAAAAGTATAGTTTGAAACTACCTGACTACTTGGATTTTGGTTATTATCTTAAAGCAACTGTAAGGCTGGGGGGACACATCATAATGCCCTCGCCTTCCCTGTATTTTACTTTCATGTGGTTTTATTAAAAAACAAAAACAGAATGTTTTTGATGAAATGCAGTGAAGGCACGAGTAAAAAGAAAGAGAGCACATTTTATGCTGTGTCATTATCTTGTCGTGTATTTATTGGATGTTTAATGGCTGCATCTCTTCACTGGATAACTTTACAATTCAAAGATTGGGTGGCAAGATGGCAACATAAAAGACTGAAGGAATTGGGTTTCAGCAGTATTCACTGTTTTCAGTGCAGAGCTGAAATTATGGCTGCGCAAAGGTTTTATTTTTGGGTTAACAGCAAAAAAAGATGCTTATATGTCAGTTAGTGGGAAGGATTCCCTGTAGTAGGCTGTTTGTTGTCTGACAATGGATTTGTGTGCTGGGTCACAGGATTTATCCAAAGTGGAGACACATTTTGTCTGTGGTCTAGATTAGCCTCAAAAAGGGGGGATTAGTTTTTCAGACTCGCTATTGGAAACGCTATTGTTTATAAAACCACCTGGTCCAATCATCTGCGAAACAAGGCAGAGGAACGTGACCTATGGCCCAATTCTGGTAGGTTTTGTTCCTGTCTGGGTCTCTGTCTGCTAAACACGACACAGGGGAAGCTCTTGCATGTCTCGTTGTAGTCATTAATGTATATGATGTATATATGGTCTTGACTTAAATAAGACAGTAGGACAATCTCCACCTCCGTGAACTACATTACACAATCCAACATACACATACATACATTTGTCAGCACCCTTGGCAAACTGGTTAAAACAGATCTGATTCACTGTCATTTACTAACTTTTAGCAGAATCATGGTATGATGATATATGATGTTGCACTTTAGACTCAGTGTTTCACGCTATGTTTTTGACACAACAATCACGCAGTGCGAAGGTGGGCTGCGACTGATGCATTATTCCATTTAGACCTCGGCGGAGCTTAGCTTTGCAATCAAGCTCAGGCTTGAGCTACTGACACAGGATGAATGAAGGGGTTTGTTTTTTGTCTCGCTCTTTACACCCTGTTGGAGTGACCTTCTCCACAAGTTTAATTAGATCTCGTTCAGCCTGAGAGGATGAGCCCACACCGTCACTCGTAGGATACTCGTGTACACACCTGCATGAATAAAGCACAATCCTGTTTTGTTTTCATAGAGAATGAGGATAAACTGCCTTACAGTCAGACTTTGCCTTTTAGCTCAGTTTAATGAATGCTTCCTAAATGCCTGTAGGGGTCGGCTTCTGTGTATCAGCCCTGTGATGTCACCTGTTCAGGTTATTCTCCCATCTCAGCCACTGTCAATTTGTCATGGTACCTACACTCCTGCGGTTTTGCATTTCTGAACAATAACATAATTCATAGGAATTGAATTTCCATGACTGATGGAACATCAGAATAAACACTGCTAATCCACACTTCTGTGCAGTTTGCATTGCCAAGCTCAACTAACATGCCTTTTATAAGCCACTATTGAGCCTATAATCGCCTGTGTGTCTGTATGTGTTTCTAAGTGCATGCGTTTGTGTCAACTACTTTACTTGACCCATATCTCACATGAACATGCTGTCACTGAGAAGTCTGCTGTGAGTCTAAATCTGCAGATGCTGTGGTCCACCTGCCAGTCAGGTCAAACTACCGACACCCCTCTCTGCCAAATGGCATGAGACATTGATACTGTCTGTTTTGGCAGGGAGCTCATCTTGCTTCGGTTTGCCTTGCCTGGCAATTAACCAAGACTCCAACAGAAGGAAGGCACCAGGTTATGGTCTTCTAAGACGAGGTAATTGGGCCCTGCCTTCATCTGGTCTGGTGTAGGCTTCCCAACCACCTGCTGTTCACTCAGTCTAGATCTGACTGATGGTTTAAAAACGTGGGAATGGTGTGACCCTGGGAGGCCTGCAAAGGCCTGGCAAATGATTGTTTTGTAGCTGGGTATAGAGCCACCGTTGTAAATTAAAAGCCTAAAAATCAGTAGGAAGAGAGAGATACGGCATCTATTTCTGTCATATATAAGCATGGGAACTGTCTGACAGGGCAGTAATGAAAAGCAGTTGCTTGGTGACAGAAATAGCAACATTTTTCTTGGCACAGAAAAAGGTACATTTGAAATGGTATTTTGTACTGTAACTGTCCTATTATTAATAATGAATACTTTATTGATCCCCTTGGGGAAATAGTTGTTAAGACAGCTGCTAGACCTGTGTCTGCACTAATACAGGGCATCGGTGTCTTGTCCAAGGACACCTCAAAATTTTCTTTTTGTGGAGACAGAGAATCGAACCGCTGACCCTTAGGTTGGATGTTATCGCCTTTTAGTCACCTCCATTAAATAATTTCTTCAGTAATAATGAATAGACACACAGAGACAATTCCAACACTTTGTTCCCCTGTGACTACTTGCAGTATAAACCACCAGTATAGACCTCTGTGTCCTGTCCTGCTGTGGACTCTGCAGTTATCTGCAGCTGTGTGCAGCAGGCAGGGGATGCCAGGATGTGCTGGGATAAGCTTTCACCTACGCACTATTTGTCAGCAAGACTGCGAATGCCGCAGAGGTTTGTGTTAAAAGCAAAGCAGGTGAAGAATGGCAGAAAAAATGGAGGCGGGGTAAGGAGAATGGGGGGTGAACATGACAGCCCCACTGGCTTTGTTTCTGGGATACAGTGGCAAAAAAGAAGGCAAAAGAATGTTGTGGGTGTCTATTGAACCACATGGGAGGCCTATTAGAGTTGCGCCTCCTCCCTGTCTGACTTCCTCAGCCCCGTGAAGCGCTCACCTGGGAGGATGATGGGATCTTTATCTACAGTGCATCTCCACATGTTTCTCTATACTCCCCATACTCACCCCAAACAGCACTCCCAGAGGTCTCTTTTACTGGAAGCTAAGTGCCAGTCCCCTGCTGCTGTGTCTCCGGCTCAGGATGGATCCCTTGTTGAGTTCTACCCATACGTCACTGGCAGCGGCAAACACAGAGCGCACTCCCTCACCGATCACAGCAGAAAGCAATAGTGTCCTCTCGCTGTCTGTCTGCAGCTTGCTTCTCTATTCTGTCTGTATCCTGGAGCAGGGAAACATAATTTAGAGGAACCGACAGGGAAGAAAACACAGAGGCGTTAAGGTCTCAAACTGAATGTAACCTTATATGAATAATTGATGCAGCAAAGCTAAGTCCGGAGTACAATGGAGAGTTGTGAAGAATCACAGGAAGTTCTGGAGTGAGAAGTCGTTCATATTTTCAGGAATACTACACGTTACAAGTTCTGTGAAGTTCAAGAAGATTTTTTTAATTTGTCAAATGGAGCCAAGGAGCATCTGACTATGCAGCGGGAAATACTTTAGAGAGTGTGATTCTGAAATCTGACCTGCTGAGCAACCACCTAACATTTGGCTGGAAATGGTGTCTAGAGGCTGAGGTGGGCTTCGGGGAATGGTTGTGACAGTATGGGGGAGGTGTGCTATGTGGGAAGACGGGACCTCGCCTACCTGCTGTGGTTTTAGCCTCCTCCAGGGATGCTGTTTTGGCAGGAACAGAAGGGTCCAACCTGAGGTATGTATGCACACTCAGTCCCTAGCCACATGCCCAAATTATTTCTTTCTTCCTCTATTTATTTCCTGTTCAGAGAACTTACATCTCTATTTTTAGAAACATCTACTAGTAGCACATTTTTAGTTCCGTCTTATATTATGCATAGATAAAATGTGATTTTTTTGTTTCATTAATATTTGGTTTCCATGGTGAAATTTAGTCTATGTGTTTTGTTTTGCCCCCGCTGCTTTCCATAAACAATGTGTTGTCACCTGGGTGACAAATGCACACAGCACAATCACTCTCCCCGGGGGAACTGTGAGACTGTGTACAGTGGAAGATTTAGTTGCAGTTCACAGTTCACAAAAGTCACACAATTTTTTAAAAAGGGTTCACTTGAGTGCATTGAATGCAAATGGCTGCAGAATAAATTCACCAGTATCTGGAAGGTCCAATTACTGATGAATCAATATTCTGACTATGCCATAAAGACATAAAAACATGGCACACAACTCAGCAAAAATGTTACTGCAATGCACAACTGAGGGAATGGATACAAAAAAATCGATGCCCTTTGCAAGGACTGTGGCAGATGCGTGAACCATCTGTCCTTTAACACTAAGCCATGGAGGAAGAGGACTGTAAGAGGCTAAGAAAGCCAATGACTTCTCTAAAGGAATTACAAGATTCTAGGGCTGAGATGGAGACTGAGGCTGTGCATACAGTTTCCTGGGTTGTTTGCCAGTCAAATCTGAATTGGAAGTGGCGTAGAAAAAAAAAGGTCACATGAATCGCATCTACAGTTTGTCAGAAGGTGTGTGGGAGACACCTAAATCACCTACAATAAAGTGCTATGGTGTGATGAGACCAAATTCAAGCTTTTTCTAGACGAGACTAGATACTATGTTCTAGCATAGGGTTGACATAAGCACTCAGTCTCTAGCATAGGGTTATGGGTAAACTGTAGAATCAAAGAATAATATGACCTTTTATTACCTCAGTGTTAGTAAGGGAGAACACCACTAATGCTATAACCACCTACACTTATGGTGTAACATGTCTGCATCTAATATCTCCATAAATACCCAAGATGCAATGTGAAATTCAAAACAATAAACATGAAAAAACCCACAGGTTTATTTGAATTATTTTTCTTTATCTTTCTTTGAATTTCAGATGTGTTTTTGCAGAATCTAACTGTCAAATATATATTTATTTTTTACCATATCCTAATGGTAACAGACAAGTATTTTAAATCTCGGGAAACATTTCAAAACAGCACAATCGTGTAAAACAAGAAGTAAATTCTTATGATGTAAAATTACACATTTTTACTTTAATGGTACAGAATGTCTATTTAAAAAAACAAGTTATTTACTGTATTTTAATAGTATATACTATTCTTTATATTGCCATAGTTCTTCAAATTTCTGCACCAGCAGTGGCCAAATTCACTCAATAGCAGAGTTGAAAATTCAGAAATTGTGTCAGTTTTTGCATGCACCGTGCACATTTGGTGCAACTTCAGCTTTTTACTGTATAACTCCTGAAATGCAATAACAGATTGTGGACTGAGGAAGTATGACTTTGATGACTGAACAATTTCCTTAATAGCTGATCATCCTGTACGGCATCTGAGGCTGATTACTGAAGTAGCCACCGCTGTTGCATAACAACTGTCATATAATCATATTTATCTCCTGCATGTGTGCTGTGTTCCTCATCACATGGAGCAACTGAAGTGGGGATTAGTCACTGGAAAACAAATGTTCTCTGCTTACATTTGTATCTTGACAACAACGCAGTGTTAATGCAGTAACGTCTAGACACCGTGTTACGGTGACGGATAAAATGTGATTTCACATATCTGTGTGGTCAGAAGGTAGCAGCCTGGTAGCTCAATGGGTTAAGCGTCAGACTGGGATGTAGAAGGTTGCAGGTTCGAACCCCGTCTGACTCCTAGTCCATCCCCTTCCAGGTGTGTCCCTGAGCCAGACACCCAGCTCTAGCTCCCTGTAAGTCGCTTTGGACAAAAGTGTCTGCAAAGTAAAGTAAAGAAGGGAACCTCTTACAATATCTCTTCTCTTAGTTTTACAAAGTTCAGTCAAAATCTTCTTGCTGGCTGAAAAATGTATAGTGGTTGATCTGAAAAACCAGGTGTTACTTTTTTTGTTAGCTTATACTTGTAGTTTATTTTTACTTTTATACAGACATTTACAAAAAAACATATTTAGAAGAAAGCATGCTCAAGAATGGAAGGGTTTGTTTGAGAGCTCCCGCAAACTGAGAGCATCGAACTATATTTGTTTTATTTTATTGTCTTTTAAACTCAAAACACACAAAACACAACAGGGTTCTGAAACCAGTTTATAGAAGTCACCTTATGATATAAGGTGAATGATTAACAGACTGAATTGAAAGTGTCCTGAGTGTGGTTTCCTGGGACGTAGTTGAATCTCTTGAATGAAGTGCGCTTCACTGAAAACGAGCGAAGACTGTCAGACGTGCTTAACTTGACTGAAGAAAGATGGGATTTCCTGAATGACAGCGAGGCAGTGCAGGGGCTCTGGGTCACAGTGCTGGCAGGTTAAATAACACTGACTGTAAATTAGGAGCGCTCCTGCAGTTCGGCCACGAAGTGCATGCGTCGGTGTAAACCTTCTCTGCACAGTGTCGGTGTTGGAAAGCGCATCACTCACAGCGCGGTGTGGGAGGACGACAGCAAACAGATACAGAATCTATATAGGGATAGCCCCAGCTGTCAGCGGCAGAAACCTGAACAGGTGGCTTCTTCGGTGTCTTAGCAGAGCGCGTCAAGACGCAGAGACCCTCAACAGCTTGCCTCGCTCGCTAATCTCCCCTCTGACGACAGCGCATTTACGCTGCGCGCGTAAAACCGGGAGTATGACGGGTTTGGGTCGGCGCATCTGATCAGTCGTCAGGATTTTACCCACCAGTGTTGATTCAGGGTTCCTCTCGGAGTCGGACTCGCTGAAAGTGTATCTAGTTTGCGAGGCTGGAATGTCACAGTTGGAAGTAATGACTCTCTGGATGTTATAATCTCTCCTCTGTGTTTGGATTGTCGAGCAGCTGCAAAGAACTGATCACACAGCATGTTGCCAGAAATTAACAACAAGGTACAGAATCTTTATTGATTAGACTTTAGAGTGATGTCTAGTCACATCGTAATTAAATGTACAAGGCAAACTATGTTTTTTCATGTAACATATCATGTATTGCTATGACCACTTTTTGCCACCTTCATCAAACTAATTTAATATTCCTGTTGAGTGCCAGATTTACATAGTTTTCCATTGAATTAGAGATGCCTTTGCCCAGATACAAGGCTTTATTCCCGACTAATGCCATTTTGGGAGAAACCCTCCACAGGTGTCTTCTTACAGTGAAGTTTCTGTCATTTATTGTACGTTCTCTGTTTATCTTCATTGATTTATGCCTACAGCCTTACGTCATTCGATATTCCCATTATCCCTCCACAAATGAAACCACTTGAATGCTTATTTTGTAATCCACCGCCTTTCTCCTGACTGCATGCCAAGTTATGGTGAAAAATCTGATCCATTTCTATTTCAGTCGATGTTTAGCCTACTTATTTCAGTGTTTGTTGCGCTATATGCGTTCTGCTGTATTTTACTCTCCTTACATGGAAGCAGATATAAATTTAACCGTTACTGTTTTTGGATTATGGGGGAATTTTGTCTTTGTATGGTTTTATAGTAATGTAAGTATGAAATGTTTGCTGTGATACCTGCCAACAAAACGTAGACCACGGACTGATGAGGGACTGCAGTGATTTTACATGTCTGTCTGACAGATGATAATGTTGTCATGCTGATCATGAGTTCTCCCCAGCTTTATTGCATTGCTGACACTCTGACCAACTGACCCTGGAGGACATTACAAACTAAAGCTGATCTCACACACCAGGAATGATCCTGCACCATAGCCTCCCACAGCTAGAGAGTGGATAGTGCTGTTAACTATACCTTAATTTATTGATGTAACTTTGTTAAACTTGTTGCCACAAGTGTACAGTAAACGGGGGCTATTTATCTAAGACAGCTTTTCTCTTTTATGTATCTTTAATTAATTTTGTTGCGCAAACCTTAATTATGGCCATAAATCAGACACTGATATAATTTCACAACTACTATGTTAACTACTGCTTTTAAGGAGAAAATGTGTTGATTCACCAAACGTGACAACTGCCACTCATCTCTGTCACATGAGTTTTGCTTATTGTTACCTTCATTCATCACGGTAAGATTAAGTCACGGCAACTATTTCATTTTGACACTAGGACCAATGTTATGATGACACTTGGTTTCAACTGGCTCATTAGCCAGGCTTACAGCAGTCCTTACATGACTCCTGTTGTCACTCACAATGCTCCCGAGGCCGTAACGTGACTACATAATTGTGTTGCACCCTTGTTTGGTTACACGTGGTTTCGTTCTCCTGCTAAATGATAATACAGTCTTGAATGTGATGCCCCAACCAATGAGTGTTTGTAGGTTGTGTTTACTGCCATCAATGGAGGATTTTATAAAGTTGAGTTAAGAAGCCAGTTCAGTGGCCAGTGTTCAGTTCTTCTCCCTCTCCGTTTGAATCAGACTACAGTGATACTGACCTTATTGTGCTTTTGCTTCTCAATCAGTATTAAAACTTAAAGATTATTATTTGGAAGCTGTCTCCTGTGCAGCACCTGTGGACAACACCCCACTCAGCCCCCCCCCCCCCCCTTCCCTGCCAGACTGGTAAAATGAGTTTAGCACATATCCCCAAATGGGGCTAAGCTCTGTTTTACCCATATGGTGTTGCCCAACACTGCTGATTAATAAGGCACGTGTAAGCTGGCTTGGTGTCAGAGAAAAGCATGCAGAATCAGGCCAAATGCGCGTGGGACTGTTTTTTTTAGAACATCCAGAACACAACATTTATTGCAGCCCTTTGAACACATTTAGGAAAGTGGAGCTCCAGTGTGCACAGGTTTGGAGGCACGTGTGCATCCAGTGTCAGACACATGGATGTGCACATGTGCCTGCACCAGCAGGTACACAGAAAATACTGAATAGTGATAGGATCATTGTTGCTGGGTTTTTGCAGAAACGTTCTATTTTAGGATCACAGAGCAATATTTTTACTAGTCTGGCTGCAACCCCGCTCAGCTGCCCGAGGCTGTGTGTTTCTGAAGAGACCAGAGAATACAGCCTGTATGAGCACAAGGAGCAATTCCATTACTATTTAACACGCCTGCTAACTTTACAGTTGTATTGTAAATGGATTCTTTTACATAAGGATTGTTGGAACTGATGATTTGTGTATCACATTATATAAAAAGCTGTATATTTACTGAATTGCTTCCATTCCTCCCACAGACGTCACGACCGGAGGCCTTCCCTCACCCTCACAGACTCCCTGCAGAGGGGAACCGTATTGGAACAAATAGACCCTGCTCACAGGTTAGCACCCACCTGATGCAAGACACTGTTGCAGCTGACAAATGCCTGCAATGTATTTTATAGACAACTCAGTATTTCCTTTTAGCATTCAAATTACATAAGTTGTTCTTCAACACCTAAAGTCACTGAGGCATAATATTCTATTTGCAGTTTTTTTTAAACATATCAGTAAAAAGAATGACTTTTAATAGAAGCCAATGGCGCCAACCTTTTTACATGCATTACTAAGAGCTATTTGGAGTTATTGATTATTAATAATTGGATAAATTAAAAATAGTAGGTGAAAAAAGCTCATTCATTATAAAATGTCTAGAATTATCTTTAACTGTAATGAAACTTTACTCCTGATCTATGAACAACATGGATGTGACTTTATACATCTGTCAGCACATATGTTGTGTAACCGATCTCTCTTTGCAATAAATTAAGTTCATCTTATTTTAACAGCAGGTCCCCAGTTCTGTACAGGCACGTAACTGTGTTTACTTCCTTCGCCTGTTGTAGCAGGTGCTTGCGACTATATTTAGCCTTATCTCTATGCGTCATAACCATGTTGGCAGATCCTGCAGAAGCTTTTAACATGTGAGATTAACTACCGGAACTATCTACTGTATTTTTCCAGGAATGCAGTTAATAATTTATATGACAGGATTTGTTGTGTTATATAGCTCATCACCAGGGACTACATCACAGCATGTTGCATGTAGATGCAGCTCTGTCTGAATTTGATTAAATTGCAGCCTAATGCATGAGAACATGTCTAATATATAGTATAATGCTGACAGAGACACAGACTTTGTAGGATATCTAATTTTCCCACAGAACTTGGCACAGGACAGACATCTAATTTGCCCCCTGAACCTTGCAAGGCAGTGACACGTGTAATCGTGCTCTCAGAGCAAGCAGGATGGCAGGCAGAGAAAAGCAGGTTGCTGCTCTTTACCTCCCCCACAGAGCCAGCAGAGACAGACTCTGTCAGGCCCCAGCCTCACAGCTCTTTGTCCCCATTTTACTCTCACCCTGAACAGTAATTCCAGTCATTACCTCCCGGGGGTCCTGGTTACCTGAGCCTCCGCAGACGAAATGCATGTGAAAGAGTTGTACCTGAAAACACAAACCAAACATGATGAGGTGGAGCCAGACGCGTAGATGTGTTCATGAAAAAATAAAAGAGGCTGTGACAAGCTTTTATCCACTGCATACAAAGAACAACACATTTAGACTTCACACTTACCGACCCACCCGCTCTCCCTGCTTTTGTTGTTTACCACTGAATGTCAGCTTTTTGTTATACTCGGTGGGTAACTCCCTACTGAAGAAGATCTTTAAAGTCCCCTGGCAGTGGAAATTGGCCAATTTCCTCGTTGATTTGTCTAAATATTATCCGTCGTTTTGTGTATGGTGATGATATTATTATTATTTATTATTCTAGTGACGAACTGAAAAATCAAATTTTCTCCAATGTCATTTAACTACACGTGGTGATGTTTCTAATGTTATATGCCTTTATTAAAAACAGAAATTTAGCTCTGGTGTGGGGACATTGCCTCAACTTGAGCCACCAGTGGTCCAGGTCGTGGTCAGTAATGCCAAAAACCAGCATCAGCAGTCAGACAACATCTTGCCCCAAATTGCCAACAAAGGGGGCCAAAACAACTTTCAGACCCACCCGGTGAGCTGTTTAACTACTAACTACTATCCACCAGTTTGTATTTCTAGTGTGAGATAATGTGTCTGAGAAGAAGATATTACATCAATATTTTCAGTAGTTAAAATTCATGAGTGAGAAATAATATTTATATATACCGTATATAGCGCTGAAGGCCACACTATATAGTATAGAATGTGTAGTACCTGAAGCTCTTAGCCTTTCCTAGTTCATAAACCATAAAGGTGGGATTAGCTGAGTGAGAATTTTCTTTCATACAGGAGGATAGGCTGAAGCCCGCGCAGCAGTTCACCATGCGGTTTGGTGGCACCATGGATAAAGTGTCAGTGTCTCGCAGTAGCAAGATTTTCAGCAACAGAGTGGAGAAAGAGAAAGAGAAGACATATGAGGGACTAAGGTTACCAATGTCACCTATAGGTATGGTATAAGCAGATGAGAACACTATGTTGATCTGGAGATTTCTGTTTCTAATAAATAACTAAGTCAATATTTAGATTTTACTGAATAATGTATTGCATGTACACAATCCTGTATGAAAGTGACTCATCTCACCCACCTCCTCCGACTTCTTGTTGCAGAGGCATTGAAGAACTTCCAAGAGCGGCTCACAGAGTTTGAGCAGGAGGAGATCATGGACTATTCAGAGATTTGGTTCCTGGGTCTGGGCTCCCAGAAGCTCGAGGCCTCCCAAAGCGCACCGCAAAACTCAGGATATGACGACGAACATGGAAGCTACATCAGGGTAATTTGTTAGAAGGAGCATGATGACAAAATTCTTTATTATAACTTACGTGAAGGGTTTTGTAGCACATATTGTCTGCTGCCAGAAAACAGCATCATGAAGCATCACGGTCACACAAACATCATGGCTCTTTAAAAGGCCCCAGCCTGATTCACAAGCATAGCCACATATGTGCAGTTGTGCATTGACAAGAAGTTCAATTGAAATGTGAAAAGCATAATGGCACACTTGGATGATGAAGTCGCTTCGTTGATGTTATCAGTTACACGCACACTCAGACATGCTCAAGAGGAACTGGTGCTTTCATATGACCTTAATTCAACCGCTGTAGAAAAAAAAAAACTCCTGATCTGTTGGATTGGCGTCTCTGTCGAATACAGTATACAATAAACTGCACTGAGGTCACTGAACCCTGTGGCACCAGGCTTAAATGTATAAACTGACAGGCAGTCGTCTGTTAGACAATATGTAATGAATGAGCTGTTTCAGTCTGAGTGACTGACCATTATTCCAACTCCTTTGTCTCAGTCGAGGTTCATCTCACTGTCGCAATTTTGACTGACAGTTTAAGCCAAAGCTCACTTAATACTGGAGCTGCTTTGTGCAGAGCAGATCAGCTGAGCTTACTGCACGATCGATGAGCTCTACTGTTTGGCTGTTACCTGTTTGGGTAATCATTATCACGAGCTATAATTTTAATTAACATTTAATGATGTTTCATTCTTATTATTATTTTAAGCCTTATTATATGTCCTGCTCTTCCAGGTGCTACACGACCATATTGCCTACAGGTTCGAGGTGCTTGAAGTTATTGGGAAAGGATCTTTTGGACAGGTCCTGAAATGTCTGGACCACAAGAACAATGAACTCGTAGCCATTAAGATGATACGCAATAAGAAAAGGTACGCCTTAATATTTCATTTATATCATCTATGTGAACCGTAAACTTTTGACATTCGCTTGAGATCTGACACCCCGTTGTGAGGTTTTTTCCCACATGCCAGTGTCGCGATCAGTTTACATTTTAGGAGTCTGCCAAATTGTTGCACTCCTGATTTAGCATGGTAGAAGTCGGCACCTCGCGGTGTTATCTTACCTGTCCTTCTTCACAGTGGCAGCAACTGCCCAGGTCCTCTAGATCAGATGTGGGAACCATCGGGTCTTACCGCTGCTTCAATAATGCATAAAACAAAATGGGTTCAAACCGCCCCAGCGGTGCCTCGGTTTAGCTCTGCACTAGGTCAGATAGCTATCTTAGATGTAATGCCTCCTAGGGCAGGCTTGCATATGCATATTTTGGTCACTGTGGGACAACAGCGGATATGCTCAGCATGTATGTAAGATCCAAACATAGAGAGCCTAGTCTTTATCAGCAATTTGTCATGCAAGAAATTCATCCTTAGAGCATTCATCCAAGTAACCATTATTAACCATAAATACATAGATTTATTCATTCTTGTCTGACAACGTATTCCCCCCGATCAAATTACAGGTAATATTGATGAATTTCAGTGTCCAACTCTGCGTATTTGATTTTCTGCATAGGTTTCATCACCAAGCTCTAGTTGAGCTGAAAATCCTGGATGTTATAAAGAGGAAAGACAAAGACAACCTCCACAACGTCATCCATATGAAGGAATACTTTTACTTCAGAAATCACCTCTGCATCTCCTTTGAGCTTCTTGGGTTTGTTTATTTAGTTACATTCTGCATCCATGCCACTGGGCCCACATGTTCAGGATACTATACAGACACCGCGTATTAGGCTACCTGTTCTTTAACAGCAGGGACGGGTCTAACTGCTGTCTTATTACAGGCGCTCCTCTCCTAGTCCCTAGTCCTTACTTCTACCTGCATGTCACTGGCAGTAAGTCAAGACTTAAGTGATTGCCTGTTTACATTAGGCTATCTGCTTTTTAGTGTGGATCGCAACTGATATCTATTTGAGGGGAGATAGTTTTGCATATCACTCTGGCTGAATGACCTTTGGAGGACATCTGGGACTGCCACCTTGTCTAACATTACTGTTACAGAATCCTTTAGTTAAGGCCTTGATTAGAGCCCTATCTCTTACTCCTTCTTGCTTCATGGTGTGAAGGCTCTTGTTACACAGTCTAAAGACGTTTATGCTTATCACAAGTCACAAAGAAATATCAGGATACACTGCATATCTCTTGTCTCTCCCTGTATGTGAGCACAATCATAGATTTGTATTTTCTGCCTGATAGTCAGAGTATGTTTTATTAATGTTGGCTCACATTTAGCAGCCTTCTTTTTGAGGAACATAAAGTGCTTTATTTGGTCCATCTTTTTTTTAGCTGAACTTCCTGAACTGTACTATCTATAGAAGATGTATAAAGATATCATGCTAAATAGTTTAAAGTAATACCGTAACACATAATCAGCATTATAAACTCACCATGCGTCACATTTTGTGTCATTCGACAGGGTGAACTTGTATGAGCTTATCAAAAAAAACAACTTCCAGGGCTTCAGCATCGCTCTCATCCGCCGGTTCGCCCATGCTCTCCTCAGGTGCCTGCAGATGCTGCACAGAGAGAAGATCATCCACTGTGACCTTAAGCCGGTACTAACTTCTATAACATATGTAAAACCATAAATCATTGACAATGATTTAAAATGTGCAGAAGTTGAAAGTACCTGATAGAATGACTGTACTCCTCCTGATAGTTAAAAACAACAGTGTGAATTTTGTACCATCTTGTGGAGCACAGTGTTATTGCACCAGTACCACACTAAAGCAGCAGTGTTTGAATGTTTTCTCCTCTCTGAACAGGAGAACATCCTTCTTTCTCAAAAAGGACCTGGGAACATCAAGGTGGTGGACTTTGGGTCAAGCTGCTATGAACAACAAAGGGGTAAGAGCCACTCATTTGAGAGAAATGTAACATGTTTTTTTTTTAACCATGATATATATATTTTTTGTCCCACAGATCTTATACAGCATATACAATTCACTTCACCTTCCCATTATGATTAATGCTTGATTTTCTGTCTCCCTCAACTTTATTAGTTTACACCTACATCCAGAGCCGCTTCTACCGCTCCCCAGAGGTGATCCTCGGTCACCCTTATAGTATGGCCATTGACATGTGGAGTCTGGGTTGCATCTTAGCTGAGCTTTACACAGGCTATCCTCTCTTCCCAGGAGAGAGTGAAGTGGAGCAGATAGCTTGCATAATGGAGGTATGACATAAAAATAGTTTATTACATTTATGCTGCCAGTTTCACTAAACTAAATGCAATTTAGACGATATGGTTGTCGAGTTGGTTGAGCGCCTTAAGGTATCATGATATTTTCTCTTACAGGTTCTAGGAATGCCTCCAAATGATTTTGTTCAGTCAGCATCAAGGAGAAGATTGTTCTTTGGTGAGATGTTTTCTTCACCTAGATTTGTTTTGGGTCTTCTTTGTTGCTGTCTTATGTACTACATGGCAACCTATGCATTTTATATAATAATACAGGATTATTGCACATTTCTAAAAGATGAATAAATAACCAAGTATAAGATAAGAAGAAGAAAATAAACTCTAATGTGTTGTGTGCAGACTCTAAAGGAAACCCAAGGAACATCACTAACAGCAAGGGAAAGAAGCGCAGACCCAACTCCAAGGAGCTGTCAGCTGCTTTGAAAACTAATGACGCTTTGTTCTTAGACTTCATCCAACGCTGCCTCACGTATGTTACCTTTTCACCTGTGCTCCATGTGACTTTTTAATTATCACTTTAAGGGTATTCTAACAAACATCTGCTTTTCAGATGGGATCCTGCTAAGCGTATGACCCCTGATGAGGGATTACAGCACGAGTGGATCCTGGAGGGAAATTTCAACAGAACCCGGCAAAGAACCAGACCGACAATGAAGAAGGCCTCAGATAGTTCAATCAGCACAGACAGACAAACTAACAGCAAGACTTGTAAGAGTGCTTTTTACTTCATTATGCATATAATCTGCTTATGTAAGTTATGTATATGCTGTTTTATTGGGTTTAATATATTTTGTTTTTATGCTACAGCGGAGAAATTCAGCTCACAGAGCAACGACAAGCTGAAGAGAGACAGCTCAGAAACTGGAACAAAGATGGCTGAGCGTCTGCGGCCCATTGGGGCTTCTGCTGAGGAGGAGATGTGTGAAAGTGAGGGGAAGATCTCCACGGATACAAAGCAGCAAGAAGGAGGCGGAGAACGGCCTGTTCATATCATCATCAAGCCTCAAGAGGGTAGAGAAAGAAACGATAGCCAGGAACCATCTCAGTATTTGCCCCCGATCATATAACAGTCAAAGAGAAATGATGATGAGAAATGATCTCAGTTAACATCCCACTTTCCACCTGTGAATGACTGAGATGTTTATGCAGATGCATTTCATTGGTGCACAGGCAGAAAGTTAAATAATGCTTCATGATGTTATTTGTAAGAAATGTCAGAACATAAGTTCCTGAACTTGGATTTTTTCATATGGCAAGTAAGAAACAAACCAGTTCCCATATGCCATGGATGAAATATGGAAATATTGATGGGAGGAGCTACACTGATCAGCAAAGGGGGGCATCTTTTATTTATCGATACAGTGATAGTGTAATATTTTCTGTGAAACTCTGAATTGTTATGCCAGTGAATCAGTCAACCAGTTGTACGTTTTTTTATAAATTAGTGGGAGGGAAGCTTTTTTTTAAGTGTCACAGTTATGACATTCTTATCATCTGCCACAAAGGCACTTATTTAGATTAAATAGCCTAAATTGTAGTACAGCAAATACTTTTTCTTGTCGCTGTCTCCTGTATAATCTCTCCAACTCAGTCTTTGCTGTGCATTGAAACTATATCTCAGTTTCCATCATGTAAACAAATAATGAAGCTTAAACCTAGACTTCAGTGCGTGGGTAGAAAAGCTATTAAATCTTTGGTTCTGTTAAATTTTCATTTAGAATTTGTAGCCTAATTTTACTTTCATAATGTTAAAAGATTTGACGAATTGTGTGCAATACAGGCTGAGCCAAAAAAGTTTTTATATTACAACACAAATACAATTTACTTTATAACTTATGTAATCGATTGTTGTTTCAGTTATTTATATACATGTTTGAGCTACTGTTTCATACTTGTTTAACAATTTAATTAAACAGACCCAAAATATGTATTTGTAATAGAATTTAATGTATATAATTCTGTTGTAATTTATGTATGTGTATTACAAAACATATTCTACCAAAATATTTCAGATATTTGTTGAGGGTTCAGACAAGGTTTTACTTGTTGTGTCTTTACTGTAAGAAAACATTTTATATGTCTGTGTTATTGATATTTTTATATTAGAAGCAAAAGGACAATCCTATTATTGATAGTTTGTGCCTTGCAGTATTAGAAATCTTGCACTTTACTGTTGTGTGCGTACAAATGGATTAGATTTTTACCTGTCTAACAGAAAAGAGTTAGACTGATGTCTTATCTATGTTACAGAACTTAAATAAACTGTTGTTTAATTACATTGTGTTTAGAAATGATTTATACACATAATTCACCTTCTGAGATCCAACTTTATTGAACTAAAGACTAAAGTCTTATGCCCTCACTATACATTATAAAAGCAACGCAACCAGGATCGTTTGTAGCTACAAAAAACATCAAGATTTTTTAATGACAAAATTCAACTTTCAATGTGATCTTTTATATGTACTGTATGTACAATGTACTTTATTTGGTAAACCTGTATAATCTAATGTAAAACAAATATTTAACACCAATAATCGCAAAAACATCTCTTATAATATAATACACACTAGTAAAACATCAACTATTATGAGCGCAATAATAATCACTTTTCTGTCAGTTTTAACAAAAACTGTTACTACTTTTTTTGGATTGCATTGCATTGTAATCATCTGTATCATCAGAATACATCTGAACTTGTGCTCCCTTACATATGGTCGCAGTCCCTCAAAATCATTGTATAAAGTCATATCAGTCAAAAAAAAGTGGACTGAAAATAAAGCCCAGGGATACTCTCACATTACGAGTGGGGGTGGAGTACAATATATGTTTTACGTTTACACACACTTGTTTCTTCTTTCAAGGGAGAATTTAAACCGACACATATTTGAACAGAGAAATGAGACCTAACCATATGATTAACCATTGTCAAAGATCTTTCTTAGAAGTACTGCAAAGACAAAAGGAAGAAGTTTAATACATTAAAATTAAATTAATAAAACATTTTTTGTTGATCTTGACCTTGAATGATTTGTTCTAAAAACTGCATGTCCTGTTTAGTAATTTCCAGAATTACTGATCAATTGTGCTCCTACGCATTCTTCCGCTACCTTTGAATGCTTAGTAGGAATACTGAATTTTAGAAGTCCAGGGCGTTACTTCTAAATGTTACCGGAAATCGAGAAAAACCGGGATGCGAAAAAAATTAAACCAGAGATGCGCAGGAAACGACACCACCATCGCCCGAAAAAAAAAACCTCCTTCGAGCCGGATTCGAACCAGCGACCTAAGGATTTCAGCAGCTTCTCCTCTACAGTCCTCCGCTCTACCAACTGAGCTATCGAAGGCACGACGTCAATCAGCCGAAAAAATCTGACCGACACATAATAACATAGTCTCATAACCACAATAGCAGTGTGGGAATTCCTAACTGTGACATGAATGTTTGTTTGCATGCATTTATCAATATCTGTTTTTAACCCAGCTTCTCTTCGAGCGAGAGGCAGGTAACACCCGCGGACACGCGCCATTCTACACGGGGCTACAAATATTTGGTCTTAATGTAAAGTTAGTGTACTAACCTCAAAATCATCCTACAAATAAAAGGTAGGACAGATTATTGATTAATAGTTAACCCTTTTTCTGCTGTACTTTATCTAGAACAGGGGTGGCCCATCGGGCCTCGAGAGCCGCAGCCCTGCTTATTTTCCAACCATCCCTGCACTTACAGCTTCTGATTGGCTGAACACACCTGATCCAGGTGTGCTCCTGGTTAACGACT
>JAUMTR010000024.1:4945825-4957914 GCA_032270685.1 Microctenopoma stevenorrisi
CTGATCCAGGTGTGCTCCTGGTTAACGACTGGAGGGTTGGAAAACAAGCAGGGCTGCGGCTCTCGAGGCCCGAACTTTGCCACCCCTGATCTAGAATATCTTCTACTTCAAGTTGCATATATAACATGGAAAAACAGGCTTTTTCTTTATTATTACCCAACATGACCCCTTAATTACATTATGTTGCACTTTTAAAAGGTGTACTTTTATACCTCTATAAGTTGTTGTATGTGTTAGAAACTTAGTATAATCCAAAGGTTCAAACAATATTAATTTAAGTCAAACGCCTATGGCAGTATTTGTGTTCAATCACTATCGTTAATTTACGTGCGCGTATTTTGGCCCGCACGGTTCGCCGTACTCGAAAAGATGGCGGCTTTGGTACAGCTTAGCCGTCCTGCGAGTGTCCTTCCAAAGATATCAAGTGAGTAGCGTCAAAATAGCAGACACTTTATATGCACATATATGACATAACTTATAAGACAGCTGATTTTTACACGTAGGCCATCTCACGCCGTAGCCTACATTTGACCATATACTCTGCTTGAGTGACCTTGCTAACCGGCTCGGCTAATAATCGGCTAGCAAAAACATTAGCTAGCTAGTAGCACGCATTAGGACATTTAAAACATTTTGATATCATACGTTTCCACACCATCTAAATCCCTGTGTCATTTTGTGTAATAATATGTTTAATCATAATGCATAATAAAGGATCAAGCCTTTGGCTGCGCTTTTGCTATTATTTTATCCACTGGTTATCACGACATCACGTCTTCAAGAGAGACTGCAGATTATTTATTTATAACCTTAAACTGCACTCACAATAGGTTTCTGAAGTTACTCTAAGTATTATAACTTTGTTATTTGTATGTGTACCTGGTATGTTGTAAACGATACTGACAACATTCCTTTAAACGAAGACATCAAGCAATGAAATGCATCAGTATGTAATAACTAATATAATGCAGTTACGTTATTCTTCTAAGACCTGTATTATTTCTAACATAGTATTCAGCTTTTTAGATGACGTTTTTTATCTGATCGCTGCATACACACATGGCAGTAATTTCTTTAAATACAGTTTAACCTACAATCAGGTTTTGAGATTATAAAGAAAATATATTCGAATAGTGGCAATAATGGAACCGTGAACCATGAACAAATGTCTTAATGTAACATTGTTATATTAGACTGCATTTATTTTAGTGTTACAGTGTTCCTCTCCTTTAAACAGACAGTTGCAGCTCTGCTGTCTCAGTCTCTGCAGTCCAGCAAAGAAAGCTGCACCATGCCCCAATCTCCAAAGGGAAAGGAGGACGATCCTCTTCCAGTGGAATAGCAGCCACAGTGTTTGGTGCCACTGGTTTCTTGGGTCGATATGTCGTCAATAGGCTGGGTGAGTTTAGAAAATCTAAATATTATTGCTGTGCACATAATATTGACTTAATTAATGCACAAACCTGTGCATTATCTTTGAGATATTGCACATCTTTTACATAAAAAAAAATATATATATGTCACCTCATGCTAATGTATTCCTTTTAATATGATCTTGAGTGCTGATTGTGGATCTCATGAAAGAGAGTTTTGCTCAAAGTTGACTAAATGGCAGCTAAGAACACAAAGATGTGATGTGTTTATTTACTGATGATTCGCAGGTCGGATCGGCTCCCAGGTTGTACTCCCTCACCGCTGTGATCAGTATGACATCATGTATTTTAGACCCATGGGTGATCTTGGACAAATCATTTTCATGGTAAAATACACTCATATTGACATGTGCCTGACTGAAATCTTTCCCAACCTATGAACAGTGACAAAAAAACAATAATTCGCATGCATTCCATTACTAAGAACCTTAAATTATAATTGTTGCTCATTTTGCAGGAGTGGGATGCCAGGAACAAAGACTCCATCAAACGGGCTTTAGAGCACTCTAATGTTGTCATCAACCTGGTGGGCAGGGAGTGGGAGACAAGGTACACTTATAGAGCTAAGAAAGAAAATCTTAACATCTTATTTGTGTTATGTTTTCACATAGCTTGAAGTTTTAGATATTAATCAATATTTAAGGTCTTTGATAAACTTGTTTGTCAGTTGTAGGTAAGTATCTAAATCAAATTCTTCTCCCCTCATTTTTGTGTAAAGGAACTATCGCTTTGAAGATGCTTTCGTCACAATCCCTCAGCAGATTGCCAAGGCAGCCAGAGAGGCCGGCATCACGAAGTTCATCCACATGTCTCATCTCAATGCTGACATAAGCAGCCAATCCAAATATCTGAGAAACAAGGTGCAGTTTGCTGTATATACACACACGTATATATGTATATATGTATATATGTATATATATATATGTATATATATATATATCAATAGCTAAGCCTGTGTCATAATACATTAAAGTGTAATGAAGGTTAATGTGTTTAAATGTTGTTGATCATTCTGTGTGACTGTTAACTGCAGGCTGTAGGTGAGAAAGCAGTGAGAGACGAGTTTCCTGATGCTATTATCTTGAAACCATCCGAGATGTTTGGCAGAGAGGACAGGTTCTTCAACTACTACGCAAGTAAGAACTTATGACATCGTGAAACCTTCAGTCATTCCACAGGTCTCTCTTGCAAATCAGACTCCGTGTCTCAGTAAGATTCCCTGTTTAGGTAAAGGTTAAATAACAAAATGAACTAGAATGACAACATGTGTAGTGAGAATGTGAACAGCAACGTTTGTTTGTATATGGTGTTTTCCTCAGTAATTGTGGTTTGCACCCTCTGTCATAATTTTTTCTGCATTGTAGAGTTGTGCTGCATGCAGTTCATCTCATTAACATGTACTGCAAAATTTCTTTGCGCCTGTATGGTCCAGTGCAGTGCAAATTTTGAAAAGTCAAATTGCTTTAATGCTCTTTCAGACATGCGCTGGTTTGGTAATGCTATTCCACTTATCGCCCTTGGAAAGAAGACAGTGAAGCAGCCTGTTCATGTAAGTTTGAAATGTTTGACAGCAGCAGACTTCCTAATATTTTACCTTTCATTATCGATTTAATTTTCTACACATTTCATTTATTCATATTTGAATGGCAGACAGGAGCAGCAAGTGACAATGCGACCAAACACGACATAACAAAACACAATACTCATACGTGGAATGCTTGTGTTAATTGGTCAGTCCAGTCTTGATGCTTTGAGGTAGCTACGTTAGGCTGAGTGATAATGTTTGTTTGTGTGTGTGTGTATATTTATTAGCCTGTGTTTGTGTGTGTATTTATTGGTCTGTGTGTGTGTGTATTTATTAGTCTGTGTGTGTGTGTGTGTGTGTGTGTGTGTGTGTGTGTATTTATTAGTCTGTGTTTGTTTGTGTATTTATCAGTCTGTGTGTGTGTGTGTGTGTGTGTGTATTATCAGTGTAGTCTAATCCCTTCTTGTTGAGGAGGCAGATTGTGGCGCGTGGTAGAAAGCTGTTGCGCAGTCTGCATGTGTGTGCCTGAATGCTTCGGTACCGGGTGGCAGGAGTATGAAGTGTGTGTGAGAGGGGTGTGTCCGATCAACCACAATGTTGGTGGCTTTTCAGATGCAGCGTGTTGTGTAGACGTCGTCAGAGACGCCGATGAATCGTCTCTGCTGTTCTCACTATTTGCTGTAGGGACTTGCGGTCCGATATGGCACAATTCCCAAACCAGACAGTGATGCAGCCGCTCAGGATGCTCTTGATAGTCCCTCTATCGAAGGTGTTCAGGATCAGTGGTGGAAGTTGGGCCTTCCTTCTTCTCAAGAAGAAGCGACGCTGTTGAGCTTTCTGCACCACTGCTTTTCCACCACTGCAGCCGGTTGTGTTAGTAGTGTAATAAAACACACATAGATAATAACCATGAGACTCTAGGGCTCTAAATATTTGTGATTTACTAAAACAGATTTTTTTCTGTTGTTATTTACCCCTAACCACAAAAAGAGAATTAGCAGCATGCACCTACAGGAAGCTATGTTACTGACCCATCTACACTTTTCTCCTTCAGGTTGTGGATGTAGCCAAAGCCATCATCAATGCTGTGAGAGATCCTGATGCCAATGGAAAGACCTATGCATTAGTTGGGTAGGTAGTCAGTCCTGTTTTGGTGCACATCTTGCCAAAACATTTTGTTTGTATTTAGGACCAGAAACCAACCAACAGCTGATAAAGTACAGAATGATAATGGGAAAACAAATGTTTTATACAAATGTATTAACACATAGAAAAACTGAAATCTCTCAATTTCATAAAGTTTTTAGACTGATTCTGTCTCTGGAGTCCCGTTTGCTTGATTATCCTTCATGTGAGTGTGAGTGAGTCTATCAACTTTTGTGTTTACTTTACACACAAAGAACTCTTACTTGTGCTTTCTCTCTCTGTGCAACAGACAATAAGTGTAAGTCCTGAAACACCAGGACTCTCCCTAGAGTTAGCTATCTGACCAAAGGAAGGACATGGTCACACAATGGTCACACAACCAGAGGTTTAGAAGAAATTAGAGAGGTGTCTGTCAGAATGAGGAACGTCTATATCTACAGTAATGCTCCGTTAATCAGGCCTCAGTGGTAAAAATAAAAGCCACAGTCAGCTGGAAGCCTGCCACATAGCATTTAATACAGCCAACTACAACATGTTCCTAAGACCTTAAACAAGCTTAAAGCCCATTAAACATCTTTGGAGAGACCTGAACATGGTTGTTTAGACACGTTCCATCTAGTCTGATGGATCTGTCGGGATGGTTGAGATAAACTTAGGTTTGTAAATGAGAGATTTCATTTTCTGATATTTAATACATTTGAGTTATTGTGTGCAGATTGATCTCGATTTAATTTAGAAATGAAGATATAGAAAATTTAAAATAGCAAGACATTTTATATTCTGTCTGTTGTTGTTGTCTAGTCCCAATCGCTACGTCCTTCACGACCTGGTGAAGTACATCTACGCTGTGGCGCACAGACCGTTCGTGCCCTACCCCCTTCCCCGTCCACTCTATCAGTAAGTTCCTCATACCCGACCATCATTATCCAGGAAGCATCACGAGCAGCCTTCTGTATACACGCTCCAGTTGTTTCCCGCAGATTATGTCTCACTGTAGGCAATAATGATTTCCATGTCACCTTATGTTTGTGGTGTGAATACACACACACACACTGACTATTACTGATATCCCTCATGAAAGCCACAGGTGATCACTGCATGGTTATTATAAACCGCTGCACACTCATGTGATCCGTCCTTCTTTTTTTAAGCCTTGCTTCTAAGTGTTTCTCAATGAGCCCGTTTGAGCCCTGGACAACCCCAGATAAAGTCGACAGGGTAAGAAACATTTTACTTTTATGGAGCCTATGTAACCCACACTCTTTTGTGCCTGGTAAAGGAAATACATGCATCGCTCATGAATCTGTGCTTCACTTATCCAGTTCCACATAACAGACATGAAGTACCCAGGACTTCCAGGTCTGGAGGATCTCGGTATCACTCCTTCCACTGTAGAACAGAAGGCAATTGAGATTCTGCGTCGGCACCGCCGGTTCCGTTACCTGGAAGCCGACCTGGATGAGGCGAAGCCAGCTAAGACTGTCAGCTACTAAACTACAACATGAGAAATATATCACCAGTGCAGAGGATGTCTGAGCCTCTGCCTTCGGTCTTTAAATATGTTCTGTACATAAATAAAAAATGATCCTCTATCCTTCTGTTTGTAGTGTTTTGATAGTTTGTCATGGTGTTGACATTGGCTCTAGTGGTGCTTTAGGGAAACTGTATTGACTTTGGAGCTGTTGGAATTTCATTTGTTAAGGCGTGGTGGTTCATTGTAATAACTGTCCAATTGATAAATGGTCATTGAAGGTGTGTATATTAGGAGACGCTATCTGTTAGATAAGGCCCTCTGTTGCACAACCTGAGCTGTAAAAAGTTGCAGGCACGGTGCAGAGGACAGAATGGTGTTTTTGTGATCGCAGAATGAAGACATACACACGAAGAACTGTGACAACTGGAGCTTTTTTACTTTTAATATATATCACAATCTACATGATACCAAGTTGGAGAACAAAGAAACCTCCAGAAGCAGTTGCAGATGGAGACGTTTTGAGGCAGCAAATGGACAGGATTGAACATGCCCTGAACAAGTTGGGTGAGCACAGTTTTAACTTGAGCAAGCTTTTAAACACTTTTTGACTTTGCATTCGGAGTTATACTTGCTGGTTAGACATCTGATGTTTGTACTTTACCAGAACAAGTTAAGCTGTAAAAGCACCACCTCAAAATGTAAATAGATGATACATATGTATTATCAAGGTGTAGTCATGAACTGTTTAAGGAAGCTTCAGTTACACCAGCACAGTCTCTCCATGGATCGCAGTTATATTTCTTCGTTATGCTACTTCTTCCCATTTGCTGGCAACCTATTTATAATCTGATACACATCATATGGCCTAAATGTCATTTATTTGTTTGTTTTTTTTATACATCTCTCACTTTTTTATGAACTAAACCCACTAAAGAGAAGCTGATAGAAGAATCTGGTCAAAAGAATCCAGTCAGTGAACATTTTCCAAACGTGCACCAGAGAAATGGGACATATGTCTTTCCAAAAAAAAAGAAGAACCTGGTGCCTAAGTTGTTTCCAAACTCATTACTGTTTGCTCAGTGGGGCGAAGACCTGTCAGAAGAGGAACAAAAGGAAGCCGAAGGTCTGTTTCAGATTTATGGATACAACGTCTTCCTAAGTAACCAGTTGCCCACGAACAGAAAAATTCCAGACATGAGAGACAGAAGGTAATTATTGTTCATGTGGAGCCCTACTTGATAATACAAACGCTGACATGTCACTGCACATCACACCCTTTAGGTGTCTGCTGAAGAATTATCCCAAAGACCTACCAAACATCAGCGTGGTACTCATCTACCTAAATGAGGCTCTTTCTGTCATTAAGAGGGCAGTACGAAGCATCATCACCCACACTCCAAAGCACCTGCTCAAGGAAATCATTCTAGTGGACGACTGCAGTACTTACAGTGAGTTCAAAACATGGATGTGTGTTAGATCTGCTCCATGATCCTGGTCTACATCAGTTGTGCTGTTTGTCGATCTCTTGAACCACATTTTACAGTCGATTGCATTAATCATAATAGTTGTTGTTTAACTGTGTACTACCTTTTCAGAGGACCTAGGAAAAGCCTTGCATGAATACATGGACGAGGTTCACAAAGAGAGACCTGGGCTCATGAAGAAAGTGCAGCACCAGCGACAAATGGGCTTGGCCCAGTCCCGGATCTCAGGTTGGGAGCGTGCCACTGCTGATGTTGTGGCCATTTTGGATGCGCATATTGAAGTCACAGTGGGATGGTACATGCATCTTTTGAATTAATAGAATATTTCAGGGAATAATTTTGAGTAGGACTGGTCCAAAGTGACGCTTCTTCACTGTCTTAAGCTCCTGTTGTTATTTCACACACAACTGCACCTGTGTGTTTTGTTTGGTTCTGCTTTGCAGGGCAGAACCTTTGCTGGCCCGGATCAAAGCTGACAGGACAGTGCTCGTGTCTCCTGTGTTCGATAAGGTCCATTTCGATGACCTACACGTGGAAAGATACATCCCAGCTTCTCATGGCTTTGACTGGGCTCTGTGGTGCCAGTATGAGTCTTTTCCCCCAGACTGGGGGAAGATGGAGGATGAATCACAGCCTGGAAAGTAAGTGGAACATTTTTCTCAACCAGTATAAGTTGGAGCCTATCACCTTAAATGGGTTACTCTGCTCTCAGTGTTGGGGCTATGTCTATTGGAGCTAGTGCAGCACAGCACGTACTTACTTAAAACGTACTATGATTAGAAGTCAGGGGAGGTTGCACCCATTCTCAATCTATCACAGTTCACTGGTGTGGCGGATCCCATTTCGGTACTGTAGAGGTAAGGCACATGTAGTTCACCATAGCGACTGCCATCCACCTAAGAGTCGCATATTTGCATCATTTCACTACCCAAGATACTCTGGAAGAAGAGCTCATGGCACGTACCTGGGAGTAGAACTTGATCCAATGATCATAGGAGTCTCTGCACATGGGGCTTAGTGGTTACTGACCTGTCTGACAGAAACTTTACAAACTGTGATAAATGTTGGTGTTTCACAGTCATAGAGAAGTTTAAAGGGTTAACTACACTGAGCAATAATGATTAAGCTGCTGTACGTTGGTTTTGCACAGGAGTCCCTCTCTTATGGGAATCTTTGCAGCACACCGAGGTTTTCTTGGAGAAATTGGTGGACTTGATGGTGGAATGACAGTTTATGGAGGCGAAAATGTTGAACTTGGGATTCACGTGAGTAGCCACAACAACTGAGTGAGAGCCTAAATTAAAGTCGCATAATCACTTTTCGCTGACGTCTTAGTCTCTGCTCAGGTGTGGCTGTGTGGGGGAAGTGTAGAGATTGTGCCTTGCTCCAGGATAGCTCACATCGAGAGGGCGCATAAGCCATATGCGCTTGATCTCAGGCCTGCGATGATGAGAAATGCCCTGAGAGTTGCTGAAATCTGGATGGACGAATACAAGAAAAATGTGTTCATTGCCTGGAACATTCCTCTAACGGTTGGAATCGTTCATGTTTATATTTAGTATATTCAATTGTTAAGGGGAACTATTTTTAATTTTCTAGTTGTGTCCACAAACACAACACGAGTTGATAAAACATGAATAAAACAGTCATGATGTTCATGTCTTTAATAAACACACCCAGTGATGTGGGTGACTTTTACGGACTGGTTGAACCCCATTTTGGCACAACTATCCTCACGTGAGAGATTCGTGTAACTGTGCATTAGACCCGCACCTCACCAAGATCCTCACAGAACAGCTTCAGCTCACATAAAGTCAGGTACAGCTTACCTGCACTCATTCTACTGCAGCTCTAACGGGTGGAAGTCTGGTCACTGACTGGGTCTTCAAAGCCATTCTCTGGTAGAATTACTTTTGGTTCACTGTCCTGACATCATGCTTTTGGAAATACTGGTAGACTTTTTAATTCCCACCAATTCAGGTAACTGATGTCACCCAAATCTGCAAAACAGGAAGAGCTCTTTCTCCACACAAATTTCAATCATCAGCATAGGCCCAGGAGCCATCTTTACCAAGCTGGTGATTCTCCGAGGCCTATAAACACTTTTTCAACCTTTTCAACCTAAACAGGACAGTGAGACGAAGAGCTCCTTTGTTTATTGTATTGGACTGAGCTCCATGAAAAAGTATGTAGCCCACATATGGACATGAAAACTATGAACTGGTCTTCACGATCATCATATCAGTCACAATGTGTAATGATATAATAGTAGGAGAAAAGTATCAAAATAGAAATGTATTTAGGTATTTTTGATGCTAATTGATAGTCCTATTGGACACTTATGTGCAACAGGACTATTATCAACATTGTTTAGTTTAAATGAAGATGTTGTGAAAAAAGCCTGTTAAACATTATGTTAATCTAATACCGGTAAGCAATAATATCACAAGAACTATATTTAAAGCTAATTTTTCAATACCATGCTTGCTACTGTTTCCATAGTAGTTTAGAGAGCCTTTTAAATCTGAGATGCATTGTGTAGATTAATACAGACTATCAGCAAAGGTTTAGCTATCCTTCCACCTTCTGACATCAATAATGACACACAGGGTCATGGGATCGATATCGGCGATGTGTCACAGAGGAAGAAGCTCAGAGAAAATCTCAACTGTAAACCTTTCAAGTGGTATCTGGACAATGTTTATCCAAGTCTGGAAACATGGGACATCTTGGGGTACGGTACGGTAAGAAACATTATATTACTTATATATATATATATACTGGTGAACGTGGAATGACAAAATGAAATTTAGATCAGTCGCATGGTGTTAAAATATCTGATTGAGTTATATGTGCATTAAAGGTATTAATACAGACAGAGAAGGGTGCTGTGGGAAAGTATTTAAGATGTGATCAGTAACTCCTTTAACATGATTCTGACTACACAGCTGCAGAACGCCCTTCTTCCACAGTACTGTGTGGACCAGGGAGTCATTCCTGGAAACATTCCCATCCTTCATGGGTGCCACTTCCAACAGCCACAGGTAATGTAGAAAGAAAAAAGGACAAACCAAGGCTGAAATAAGAATTATTAGTTCAGTGTTAAATCATAACCTGTCTTTCTCACCAGCATTGCTACTATAACGCATATGGGGAAATCCTCATAGGCGGGATTAGCTCTCATAAGTACAGTGAGAGCCGCTGCCTGGTTGATCCAGGCTCTGGCAACTCCCCTGCCTTGGAAGAGTGTCATCTAGCTAAGATAACCAAGCTACATATGCACTGGGAATTTAAACAAGTAAGGAAATACCTGGAAAAAGTAATTCACAGTCAAACGCGGTGAAGATTTAAATGTTCCAATCGTAACGCGTCCAGTCTTATGATAAACTCGAACCTTTTCAGGGCCAAGGGATCAGGAACAAAGCAACACAGAGATGTCTGGAGGTGGGCCCTGGAAAAAGCTCTTTGTATGAGCTGATCATTCAGCAGTGCAGTGGACAGAGCTGGAGGATTCAGCATCTAATCTCTAATGTTTAGTGCTTTGCTTACTGTGCTATTAAATGTATAATGTAAGTTGGAATAATACTGTCAAACTGGACCTGATGTACACTTCTTTACAGATTCATAGAAATTAAATTCTCAACTACCGTATCTTGTCTGTTTGCTTTACAGCTAATCTTTTAAATCTGTTTAATTCAGTCGGCTGGTCTCAACACTGACTCATACATTAGTCTACGAAGTGTCAGCATGGTTGTCTTTTTTCACATCATATTGAGAGCATGACATTATTTCATGGCTCGTGTGATGCAAGCAGCCACACCTTATTCTTGCAATAATGAATGTTTATTATGTGCAGCAATCCAAAAGCTCCCAAATGCCTCACTCAACACTTGGGGTGTTCATTCCTGTATTCCTGTGGCTGTGTGAGTATGGTTTGTGCTCTGAGGTTTCATCCTGCTGCCGGCGTTTCAGTCAGTGCTCTACCATCGGTATGAGAGCAGTGTGGTCCAAGAGACCGGTCCTCATACTGGGGGGCATTGGGCTCATACTCTATACGAGCATATTTCTAAAGAGAGGATATGAGGATGTGGGGACTGTCAAAGAGGTGGACTCACCCCGTATGAGGAAGTTTTTTTCAGACCTTGAGGCAAGCCTCAACAATCTGAGTGAGTAGAGACAATTTCTCCTTTAGTGGATCCACATTATTCTAAATTCCCTTTTCTTATATTTCCACGCTTTTAAGTGAGAAGAGGAAAAAGTCCCATAGGTCTGTTCCTTGTACACTACCAAACTATAGTTAATTAGTCTTTTAATACTAAATATCTGAAATCAATAGCAATAGGTAAAGAATCTTTCTTGGGTTAAGGTACCTCTGTAGCTGTACCCAGTAGCTGATAATATGTTTATTATTTTTAAAATGTTACTGTTTTTATACAAACATGTCTCTACCACAGGTGTCAATAATTACTGATGAATCAGTTAATATTATTTACTGTGTCTGTCTTTTTCTCGTTCGTCTATCCCCTTGATATGAATAAAATAATTCCTTATACAGAATTAATAAAAAGAAGAAACAAAAGGGAATCTTACTATATGTACAAATTCATCCACAAGTTTATTACACAGTTTTTATCTAGTTAAGTATTTTCTACACACACTACAATGACTTGACTTGCTCTTTCTTTGTCATTCTTGTCACAAATCTGTCAAGGCAACGTAGTCCATGGATTTGATAAAAAGCAGGATGCTATACAGGAAAAGCTCAAAGTTGACAGAGACAGGTGGAGAAAAGCTGCAGAGATCCAACAGCAACCAGTCCAGAAGCAGCAAGAGCAGAACAAGCAACGGGATATAAAGATCCAGCAACAAAAGAAGGCCCCCAAAAGGAAAAAGTCCAATAAAGTCTTTCCCAACTCTCCCTTGTTCGAGAAGTGGGGGGAGAGTTTATCTGAGGACGACCAAAGAGAGGCACAAGATCTGTTTCAAAAGTATGGATACAACGTTTTTCTCAGTGATCACCTTCCTCT
>JAUMTR010000024.1:4965004-5008663 GCA_032270685.1 Microctenopoma stevenorrisi
AAATGGTACCTGGAAAACGTGTATCCCAAGCTGGATCCCTGGGACAACCTACTTGCCTACGGTGGTGTAAGTTTCATTTTTACTTTATTAGTGTGTTCCAAATGCTTTGTCACATTGATATTTATTTTATCATCGCTCACCCCTCAGTGGTTTTACTGACAAAATAACTAATTCATCCACTGACAGATGAAGAATCTTAATGCCAGCATGTGCATAGACCAAGGTCCTGTACCAGGTCACACACCCATTGCCTACAACTGCTACTACTATGGACCACAAGTAAGTAACATATTTAAAGATTTCCCCATGGGGGTGAATAAAGTATTTATCCATCTAAGAGCTGTCAAGCTTCATTATTAAACGGTACTACCAAATCAGCTTTTCTTTGTCTTAGATTACCTATTATCGTGAAACTGGTGAGCTCTACATTGGCGGCATCAAGTCGCACAAATACAACGACAACCGGTGTTTAACTGACAGCAATAAAGACAGTGAGCCCGGCCTTTACAACTGCAAAGAGGCTATGCAGAAACGATGGGGGATACACTGGGACTTCACTCAGGTATGATAAAATAATTCTATATTAAAACAATTGTTTGTTACAAAATATATTATGAAATAAACATCTGACAGTTAAATTGCCAACAAAATGTCTTGTCGTACCTTCTGAAATCAGATGGTAGATGAGTTTCAGGATAAAATAACTTTAAATACTGCATTCAAGATTACTGTATTAGTTATTTAACAATCTATTGTTTTCTTTAAATACAACTTCTTTCTCTTTCACAGGGCAAAGAACTAAAGAATAGACAGACAAAAAGATGTCTAGAGATACAGAATCGGCAACTTCTTATACAGGAATGTTCTGGTCAAGTCTGGAAAATTCAAAACATAATTAAACCATTTTGAAGTATATATGAATAGCCAACAAGACGCACACTTCTTTGCTGACAGTTCTAAGGATAACAATACTGGAAATGTCAAATCAAAAATAAAAAGTGTATTAAGCTAAATAAACAACAAATAATAAATAAATAAAATCATATTATAACAGCTTTTGAAAAATACTTTAGCAAGATGAGTGAACAAAGCAGGTTATGTGTGAAATTTAATAGCGGTGTAAAAGTCGCACAGTTTAGCGTACAAGTCATGCAGAATGAGAAAAAGACTCTGGTGATTTCTGTAGATTTGCAAAGAAAAGGTTTGTACAAACTCACCATTGTGATTTTTGTGAATGAAAGTAAATATTACTTGATTATTAACACTATCCTTTCATATATATAATATATTGTACTATACTGTGGTGGATAGATTTGGGATAGATGTTGGTAGTTGCTTTTTGGAATAAAACTAAAGTCTTATCCAAGAAGAGGGTGGTGGTTATATTTTAGATTAATTTACAAACTTTGGAGGTACAATATGGAGGCAAACGTAATTTCAAACATTTTTGTTGTTGGGTATTGACCATTTATTTCTATTTATGTGCAAATGAAGTCAATATGAATTCGTTATGAAAAAGATGGGTTGTAACTATTGTTTAGATCATTTGTTTTTTAATATTTCGTATTATTTATTATATCGTGGTGTTATACTATACACCACATACCTGTACAGGTGTGTAAACCACCCCACTAGCTATCTGTGCTGCCGGACAAGTGCACCACAAAGGACTAGACAAAATGAGTTGAATGTTCACCTCAATTTCATCTTGTGCTCTGGGAGAACAATTTATCCTAAATATATCCTCATTTAATAATGGTAATCTAATGATGAACAGAATCATTTATATTGCACATCCAGGAATTGATACTTTTAAACATTCTGTCAGGGAATTATGTCGCTTACCTTGCTCACCCTGTGCTTCATCTTTACACCAAAACATTATTCATTACACCTTTTATTACATTAGAACTTGGCCCCAGTAATAACTTTTATTACTCATGGTATACAGCCAGGGTCGAGGTTCATGTGATACCGTTCAGGTCAAACTGTTCTGTTCTGTGTTGTATTGTCTGCTATCAAACTATAACAATTTGTCAAATCTTGATTGACCGTTGGAGCCCTCACACCATGTAAGGATGTGGATTGTTGGAGGAAGGAGGCCTGGGTGGGAGAGCTTCTGCTGTTTGGCTTTCACTGTTTGAGTTTCTGTTGTTTTGCTTCTGTCGCTTGCTTCGCTGCCATTTTTAAGGACCATCTTGGACCACCATGTGAGCTTACTTCCTGTATATTTCTGTAATAAACCTCTATAATTTTGAAGTCCTGCGTCTCAGAGTATTTCTGCTACAACACTACTACTAACACTATTCAGCCGCTGAAAGAAAGGTATTCTGATTAAAATGGATGTAATTCATAAATGGAAAATACTATATATTTTTGTAAAACCTCAAGATAAAAAAAGAAAGTCTACAGTCTGATCTTGCTTGCGGTGGTATATAAAGGCAAAATCGTAAAAACCCTGTTGCTGTACAGATACTTACCCAAAATGCATTTTTCTGATTTCACACTAATTTTTTCTTTTTTCTAACAAAGAAATGTTTTCCATGCGGTAAAGCTGACACCAAAAAAAAATCATTCTACAATTTTAGCTCATATCCATTCATAAACCATAAATCCTAATGTCCTAAAACAGGATTTTCATTTTCTTATTTAAATGCTACGTATCACACTATTATTTTTCAACCAAAGTAGATGATTTAGGACAAATTTGTTGCTTGAAATAAACTAGACTTTCCAGCTCACCTGAATTCCTTTGGGGTGTGAGGAGGAAGCCACACACTGGGTGTGTTCAATAAGAACATGACGTTGACTTTAGTGAAAAACAAATAATAGAATTTTTTTTACTAAAATTTTTACAGTTGCAAGAAATTAGTTACCATTATCTTCTGCAGCAGGTTAACATCACAAGGATCGGTGTATCAAAGTTACACCCATTTATCATTTTTCATCTGACAGCAAAAAAGTATTCATTCAGTGTTAAACTAGAAGAAAATATTATTTATGTCTTGCCAGCTGTGTTGCTGTACTTGTCAATTCAGTGTCTATGTACGTATGTTATGTGATGTAGTAGCAGTTTAATTGTCTTGATGTCAGTCTGTCATTCATGAGAGCAGTGTGCTTCAAGACACAGCTTAGCTGTCAGCTAAGTTAAGTGCAAAACCACGAAAAAGGTGTTATGAGTTACATTCCATATGTTTATAGTATGAAGTGTAGATGCCAACTATGCCACTGGGAAAACCACAATTAAATAAAATGGGTATTAGGAACAGGTTCTCTAAAAATATAAAATAAAATACATTTATGAATAATAATAGGTAAAGGTATAGTAAGGGGAGGGTGGAGATGGTGCAGGGACAGTCCCTCCTCGTCACTAATCCACAGGTGTCTTTTATTTCCTATTTCTATTGCCAGGTTCAACTTGATATTTTCTTTGCTGGTGTTTTTCATTTCAGTCTCGAAATCCTAAAGTGATACATTGCAACACATCATTGAATGGTTTCAAATAATCTTCCAGAAGGGATATACTGGGACTACATTCAGGTCCCATAAAATAATCTGTTACAATCTTAACAGTATTATATGCTTTAATTCTCTGACTTATTTTTGTCCTAGGGAAAAGAACTATAGCACAAACAAACGAAAAGCTGTATAGGGATAAAAAGTCATAAACGTCTTATACAGGAATGTTCGGGGGAAAGTCGTTATACAAGCGATGTTACACGAATGCTACCGAAACTCTGGTCTCCTAGCAACCAGTGTTTGGACTCTTAAGGAGAATCGTGTAGCTTCTCAGACAGGAGGTCCAGACCAGGGTATCACCTCATATTTACTTACTGTGGTACTGTTCGTTAGTCAAAATGTCTAATGTCGAATTACTTAAAGACACTCAGAGACAAGTACGGATTTTCAATGACAAAATAAAGACTACTGGGGTAAGTGGCTATTTGTAGTTCAGTTGCATGTAACGTTAACGCTAAACGCAGCAAACTCGATACTGCTAACAGTACGTAAGTTAGCTCGTAATTTCCAAACGTAGTGAATCAGACATTTCAGTGTGTACCGCATCTATCTGTGCTGTTGTTTTATAGGGATACGTGGAAGGGCTGGATGAGCAGGTGAATGAGAAGAAGAGACAAGAAGAGGCAGAAAAAGAGAAACAAAATGCTTACGGTGAGACAAAAGTCCTTCCCTAATCATGTCCTGTGCACTGGTAGAACACAGACACAATTTGACTGGTGCTTTTATATTAAGCGACTATTAGATATAATAAAAATGTATTTTGAAAATCAATGTATTGTCACTGATACTTGCATGTTCCATTTCTAATGAAGTGCACTGATGTCTTTGTGGGCATGTGTTTACTCTATATAGCTGCTGAAATGCTCCACGATAGCAAAGTAGCTTGCATTCTCCACAACAGACAAGTAAAGGAGCGGCGAGCTATGGAAAAGGCAATCATCAGCTACCGGCATCAGTACCAGCAGCCATGGGCCCAGCGGGAGTATGACCTGAATGATCCACACCATTGCAGAAAAACAGGCCAAGGTGATGTACAAATGATGCCCCCCGGCCTGGTGGGGGAGGACCCCAACAGTAAAGACCGACTGCAGAGACAGCAGGAGCAGCTCAGAGAGTGGCTCCTCCAGCAGCAGAGTGAGCGGGCAGTAGAAAGGCATCAACTCAAGCTGGAGGGTAGGTTTGTTTTATTCCATATGGGATAAACATCCTGCACTTCATACGCACAAAACATAAGCATTGTCCATTTTCTGTACTGTTCAGAGCAGCGCTATGACCAAAGCAGAGCAGAAATGAACAGTAAAGCTCTGCAGCTTCACAGCCTTGAGATGGAGAACAAGAAAGCAGCAGCTGTAATCACTAAAGAGTACAACCTGACCAGGGTGAGGTGTTCGGTAAATCATTCCTGTAAGATGAACATGGATATAAAGTATAAAGAATCCTTAAAGCAAATAAGAACAGCTAAAGCTTGTTCTTGTTCCTTTCCCATTGATGCATGCATTTTCTATTCTTTGTCATGGCATATTTTATGGACAATTGATCACTTTCACTTTGCTGGATATGGCTAGGCAAAGCTTGAAGAACAGCATCGCAGGGAGCAAGAAAGTAGTGACAAAGACAATCATGCAGACACTGTGAACCAACTGCTGAAAGGTGTAGATGTGGGAGTGGCAGTGCCCGGCCTTTGTCCCAGCAGTGATAGGACTGTCCCTCTGGAGAGTCTGCAGCAGGTCATCCAATTCCAGAAGTATCAAATAGAGGAAAGAAAGGTCAATCACGAATGAATGACACTTAATCTACTCCTCGAGTGCCTGATTACTAATTTCCTGTGTGTTTGTGTTATCTGTAGAGAATAGAGTCAGAGAAAAAACAAGAAGAGGAGCGTCATGATCGCGTTCGCTTGGAATCGGCTCGTTCAGCGCTGCTAATAGAGAGACAGCAGGCAAAACTGAACAAGCAGCTGAGAATGCAGCTGGACAGTACCAACAACAAACTGGCTGAAATACACAAACAACAGTCAGTAACGTTTACATACATAAAAACTATTTTATGAAAAAAACTATATCTCACTGTTTTTAACTTTTTTTTTAACATTTTTAGGAAACCGGATATTGCAAGAGGACACATTGATGACAGCTTCTTCTCGAAATTCAACACCAGCAGGCGGTGAAGGAGTGATAATGGTGCTATGACAAGAACACACAATAAACTGTCGAACAGTCAGTCAGCAGTTGTTTTTAATTATATCAAAATTAGTTTGGACAGTTCACAACATTTAAATTATGTCTAGATAATTCTGAAATGTCTTTGTAGAATGTAGGCTCTCTAAAAAGTAGATATTACAAACTACACTTCTTTGTTTCCTAGGTTTATCCATAGATTTCATAAAATGTGTCTGCATATGCAAAAGTAAATTACATTTTAATCTGAAGTATTAACGCAAATATTCACATAATTCATCACAGTTCATCAATTTAAAACTTAAAAACAAATTTCAGTCCATCAAGAATGACTTGTTCCACAGGTTTTGTCCCACAGGCTGTTTGCTGAGCAGTTCAAGTATTCGCTATATTGCATACCATACTGTATATGAGATGTTGTTCTTCTTTGCAGCACTGTTACACTTATTGCCATTTAAAATTCACATATCCTAAAAGCCATTCCTTTTTCAAAAGAGGCATGACGGTATTCAAAGATTGGCCAAACAAATAAAAACTACCTTTCTTCTAAAAGGCATTTTCAGAGACAAACTTGTCCCAACTTCTCTGCCACAGAGCCAAGGCTTTCTCCTGTTGTTTTGGTGTCAAAGAACTATACCTGAGAGACAGACGGGGAAAGATCAGTGAGCAATCGGCTGAGTTTGGCTAAAACCACTTAAGAACAGTGTTCATTTATAAATCACACCACAGCTGAGCCTCACCTTATAGAGTTTATAGCCAACACTTTGAGGCAGCCTATGTGGGATCTAAGGCCACCAAAGCCCACAAAAGCTTCATAAAAATCATAGGAGAGCCCAGAGGCACCAAAGATGGCCGGGTCGTCCGAGCTGATCACAACTGGGTGGTTCTCTGACATAAGAGCTGCTGCTGGGTGGTTTCGGATATCCTTCACCAACTTCAACACCTGAGTAACAATTGAAAGGAGACACATTATTACATAATATTACATATTGTTAACCCAGCAGTGCCCTCTTGTGGATAAATGAACTACATTTTAAATTACTCAGAATTTGTAAAATGTTATTTTAGAAAACATTTGAATTACTATTTGAAATCTTCTTGGTCTTTGAATTTGTACATTTCAACCCCAACTTTTACACAGGCGTGTATTTCACATATTCAAACTTTTATTGTAATATGACTGTGTTTGCAGAGAAACAAATACACACACCTGACTGTTAACGTCAGGGCTTGGCAACCTATGGCTCCTAAGAGGTATGCAGCTCTTAAGCCCCTTTCTAGTTGCTCACTGGCTTTATTGTTGTTTTAACACAAAATAATGGTAAAACCTCCACCAGCTGTGCACAACTACATGAGTCTGACAGTGCTCCATAACCAGGTGCTGTAGCTATCCAAAGGGGACCCCCTGAAAACAAAAACTTCCTCCAAAGGCCAGATCCATCCAGATGACAGGATCCTAAATGACTAAACTATTAGCATTTAATGGGGGATGACCGGAGCTCCAGTTACCCGGAGGTGAATCCAGCCGGGGCTCTTCAGTATACATTGTGGTTCACAGGAGGACAGAGTACCTGGTTAGAGATTGGGCAAACTTCCACAGCCACCTTTTTTTTCCTGGACAGATCTCTGGCTACTGGGTGGCGAGGCAAAGCAAATCCATGTCCAATGCGTGACGTGTTTAAGAGAAGAGCATCCAACATGTTCTGGTCCACCTCCGTGCCCTCAAGATCTACGTTTCGCAAAGACAAATCAAACGGTTACTCTTCACATTATAAAATAGGAACTAATGCTTTATATTCCATCTCCATTGATTACACACACACACACACACTTTCTGACATATAGAACGCTTATGTATTTGGTTTGCTTTTTTCTCCTCTAAGAGCTCACTTGTCTCTCCAGCATGGAAGAAGAAAGGAAGTGTGACCCCCCTCTCCACGGGCAGTGACAGGGCATCTCTAAAGTACCACAGAGGTCTGCCTGCGTCCTCGCGGCCCACCTGCACACGCAGACAGAAAGTGACGCTCCTCTCAAATAATTACATCAACTGTGTTTGGGCTGGGTATCAGTGCGTTTGGATTTCAGTTAGCTAGAACAGCCCACCCTTACCTCTGTTGGAGAGGCTGCTTAACACTACTCATACAATCACAGTTGCCTCTCACCAGGTCAAACCCAGCCATGATATCTGGGAAGTCTCTCTGTAGCTTCATAGCCTCCTCCACAACTTCTGTCATCACAGTTATATTTACTCCTCTGAAATATGCAGTGTTTTAGTATCAGTGAGTTTACTGACATATGTGTTACTAACTAACAAACGAGCACCGTGCAAATTCAAGACTAATGTGCAAACTTGAATTGAGTGCATTCTGAGCAGTCACCTGTGGACAGTGAAAATTATTCTTGCTCCAAAGAAGTCCGGATGGTCTGCTGTGAACTGTTTGGTCACCTCCCGGTAGGTCTTCAGAGTCCAGGTTCTGTCATGAGTGCTGCCATCCAACTCGTATATCTGAAGAAAATACACAACCAAAACCAACAGAGCTCATTCATGGAAAAGTGAACGTACTGGTCACAGTAGGCGTGGCATTAGCTCACCTCTGGGAGTAAAGCTCGCACTTCCAGATACATGACATTGTCTAAGTAGAACTGGGTGAGGCCCTGGTAGTAATAGTCTCGGAACACAGGAGCGTATGTGACCAGACCCCACACTGCAAAGAAGGCCTGTTCAAACCTATCCCATACTGCTTCCTGGCTGGGGTACACACTTTCTGGATCCTGTCGAGTGAAGAGCGTGAGGTTGCCCAAGATGCTGAAGGTGCAAATAAGAGGGAGAGAATCAAGCTCTTATCCAGCACTAAATGTGCCCTTTTTATTCTATATGATGTTATCTGAGTAATCTTTGTGCTCGATGAATCCATTACAGGGTCGTGTCACCTGGTGTCTAACTCTGTGGCGTTGGCCATCTTGGCTCTCAGGTTTTTCAGCAGGACCCAGGGAGAGCAATGTGGCAGAGGTTTGGGCCATCGAGACGAGAAGATGAATCTGATGGACCGGTTGTCAGTGAAGCACATGTAGCAGTGTGGACGATAGGTCACATTCTTCACCAGCCACTCTACATCAACCATGGAAAAGTCGTGGACATGCAGAGCTGCCCCTGAAAAAAGTGACAGAAATCTGTACGTCTGTGACAAATCACATTCTACATCTTCAAACAAGCTATTCTGCCAAACAATAGTCGAAAACCCAAAGATACTGGATGACACCTCAAGAATAAAACATGGGAGGTGGAACATTTCACTCACTGACATGTACAGGAAACCCACACATACAGATCAGTACTTGCTGTTTGACTCTCTCACTTAGGAGCACTACTCCAACTGACAATAACAAACCTAAAAGTGTTTCTGTCAAAATGACAGCACTGTTAATTTCAAACCAGGCAACACACTGAGACAAACACTGGTCCACCCCGAGGATAAAACGGAGAAATGTAGTATATCCAGTCTAATGCAGTGAGGAATGTACAGATCCATACACAGGAGAAACCAAGAGCCAGCTGTTCTCTTACATCGAAAGACAGAGGCGTGAGGTCGACTGGTTCAACTGAAGCGTGAGAGGAACAGGAATGGGAACTAAACAAGTCCAGTTGCTACTGAAAACCCTTTTTGAGATAACCATGTCATTATGTCAAAATCCAGCTCAGTGGTGTCCTTTCACAGCTAAAATAACATTTGTATAAATCTGTTAATTTAAATAAAACATTTACAATATATCAAAGTACAAAGCATAATGTGCTCTGAGCTTCAGTCACCAGTTTATAATGGCTTTCACAAGTTAATTCAGTTAGTTCCTCTGTGAAGACTGGCCATACCTTTAGGCATCTTCTGCAGCAGACTGAAGACAGGACTGCTCCTAATGAGGTGCCTGGCTTTAAAGAAGTGCATGGCGGGAGGGAAGTCTGCTCTCGCTACCTCTGCCATCTTCATCTCGAACAGAAGAGCATCCAGCTGCTGCTCAGCATCAGTAAACACCATCCGGCCACCTGTCTGCATCGAGACCTCCAGCTGCGTGAGAGCTTCTCTCTGCCTGGGGTCTGGCCGCGACAGACCGCCGCTCAAGCAGCTCAGCATCACCACGGCCACGAGGTGGCGCTGCAGGTGCACCGCCATGGTGCAGCGTTTGTCTGCGCGTCGAGCACGAGAAAAACATCAAACATAATACTGACACATACACAGCAGACCTGCAAAATATGCAAAGTGAAGCTTCTTTCGAGAAGCTGCATGAAATAATGGTTCAACATCATCCCGAGCAGATTTAACAGTGCTCAGCTTGTTCTGTTTCTTCCATTATATAGTACCAAAAAGTTAAGAACATGAAAAGTGGATTTAAATTATAAAGTAGGCTGACTCTTACTCTTAGTGTCATTGTACAAAGGACAACCAATGTCTGAGAAGACAATTTACAGTACCGTAAATATAAGCCTTGTAGCGTCTGTTGAACGTCAAATGTCTACTTCATTAAGTGATAGCACAATGGGTATGCTAGCGTCGACAGCGAACAAGGTCTATGTGAACACAGTGCGGTTTAGTCACTTTATAAACGCCACCACTCGCAAATATGCCTGTATTAAATTGTCCACTTTGTTGCGACATAAATAAGCTCGGGGAAACAGCGATAAAGCAACATCCGTAAACAACAGCGTCCACGACCGCCTTGGTGTTTTGCTATTAGTGCGGCGTTCAGGGGACGTAGCAGACACGGCGTGAATATTTGAAACAAACGAGGTCGGCGACCGTCGCACAAACTAAAGTCGAAACTGAAATACAGCATTTATTTTAAATGGCATTTGCGTATAGTCAAAGTCAACTGCGGCAGTAATTTTAAATAGCATTTACGTATAGTCAAAGTGAAACAGCCTTCATTATTTTCCTATTTTCCTGCTAATCCAAGTAGGAAAATGTGACGCGAACGCAGCACAACTGTCAACCACTCACACACGCCGCCTTTTCAGGCAACCTTTGCTGTGATTGGCTGATCCTAATAAGGACTTTTATTCCGTGTTTTCACTGAACACAGAACCACGGCACACAAATCAAATAAATGGAGGCAAAATTCGTAACATTATGACTCTATACAGAAATTGTCTTCACTGTAGATTGGCATTCAGAAGTGTACGTATTTTTCTCTTTGTGGCTCTGTGTTCCCTTTACGTCATGATCATAGTCTGTCTTTTTTGTAATTGGCTACAGTGTGCCCATCAAAATAAAGTTCCTGAGCCTATGTAGGCTCATTCATTACTTAAGTAATCCACGTCTACATATAGCAACAAGCAAATGACAACTAATCACAATTCTATTTGAGCGATGTAAAGATATAAGATAAGAGAAAAACAAATACGCCTTTCCTTTCCACTACTAACTACTCTCTCAGTCACAGTGACTGAGGGATAAGATACTAGCTGTTGTTGAACAGTGTTTACACTCTTTTGTTAAACTATCAGATCTTAGTGGGGAAAAATACCTGACTTTTGTTTTGATGATAATATTGTGGATTTGGTTTATTCTGAAATTATATTTTAGAGATTTATATAATAACTATGAACAAATGCCTTCACGCTTTGGTCCTGGCATTTACAAATATATTTTCCTCTTTTACAGTGACCTATGGTTTGATATGGATTTACATATATGTTTCTATCATGCAATGTTAAATTGACTTTATATTATGTATTATTATTATTATTATATTATTTCAATATAATCAATACGAATACAATCAATCCAAATCACATTTTAATATATTTTGGGGTCAGAGGAATCAATCGTGAAATGTCCTTCCAGCATTTAAAAATATATATATAGTATTATAAAGCATCAATTTATTTTAATTCTTTATTTTTTTAACCATTGCAGTGTGTTTACCATTACATTTTGTCCTGTTTTGCCACTTTTTGATTTTAGTCATACAACTTGCTTAATTAGGCTGAATTAAAGTGCCTTAATCATGGCTCATCTGCATTGCACTGCTGCCAATTTTGTCCTCATTAGGCAGAACAAAAGAATATATTACTTGTTGGCGTACAAGGGGCCCCTTGAAGGAAGCCTGAGGACTGGTGACGCTTCCTCTTACACCGACGTCACATCACAGGCTCCTGTAGACACGAGACGGGTCCGACAAAGCAGCGTAAGTATCTGCCGAGGGTGAACGTCAGAAGGATAAACACTAATTGAAGGTGATGGTGTGAGCCGCTCAAATAGATTAATGCATTGTTCTGCATATGCCCTCTTGTTTTGTGTTTTTGCATTTCATTACTTGTGGCCTTTCAGTTTCTTTAACGGATTACAGGCGCATGCTCCATTACTATGGGATGACAATGCTTTATCTTGTGTTTTTTTAGACACAGCACTGTTAACCTGTTGAAGAAGGCGTGTTTGTACTAAGGCAACAATTTCAGTATTGAAAACTATTAAACAAAAGTTAGTTTGAGAAAAGTTATTTATTTCTAAGTCACGTAAAGTATAGAAAATACTCCATTCCATTTTCAAAATAATCTATGTCAGTCAGATACGAACTTGTAAACGTCACTTAAAAATGAAAGATACAGGTCTTTTTTTTCCAATGCCACCATGCTACTGAGGTAAAAGACAACTGCTTAAAAACAGCAAGAAAAAAGAAACAGACACCACATTTATATTAAAACAAGTCCAAAAATGTACAAAAATTCTTAAAAGAGCAAATAAATATGATTCACATTTAATCATGTCTAAATAGTTTTCACTAGTGCAGAGAGATGACAGCAGAGAAAAAGTGAGTCCTATCACCTGGTGCAGATTCTACACACCAGAAACACACACACCACATCTGTACAACATAAGACAGTATCACAACCTCACAGACCTTTACAAATGCTGTCCTTCATACAATAGACAGCACACTACGTTCAAAGTGGGTCTAAGTGTGGCTCAAGTGAGCCCAAAGTGGTTCACCAAATATTTAGACAAGTCCCTATCATAAAACAAGTCCAACACAAGAATTGTCCGACACATTTATGAAATTGTTTCTACCTTATTCCTCCAGCATTTCATTGCAATGTCTTAGGTACCTATTACTAAGGACAGACCCTATGTAGTCTATTACAGACCCAAAATGGAATACTGCCTACCTTGCCTGGTTTTATGTAGGAAGAAAGGCGTGCCATCTGTACAACAAAGTCTCACTTCACACATACAGGATAAAGTGATATTGTCCATCGTTCTCTAATGTGGACATTCAAGACTAAGAATGAAAGTACTGTCCCACTAGAAAAACAATATGCACTTTCAAAGATGTCTTATTTTACACAACACCAGCAGTGTCTCAAATCAATCAGACTCGAGCTAACCAGTCACTAACATTTTTGGGCACACAATAAGATCTTCTCCCAGGATGGTAAAATGTCGTAATCCCATTTCAACAGTTCTGCAAGCATGAAAAGGTGGTGCTAGAATAATCAGCTGGTCATAAAACGCTGACCTGCTAGTGTCTGTCAGATGCCACTGACTGGATGAGGTAGATTTATTTGCTGCCATTGCGGCACAAGTGGGCACGATTAATGTTACCAGTTCTATGAAAATATATTGGTTTCTCTTAAACAGCCTAAATTAACAGTGTGACACAAAACAGGAATGTAGAACAACTCAAAAATCTGCTTCACACTCCTACTTCAACTTTGATGAAAATGGAAAAACAAAACAGGGGTTCAATGTGTTGGCAGTGTGCTAAACCAAATTGTGTTAAGAACAAAAAATACACACCTTTAATAGTTAAGTTATTCCCATGAGGTGGATTGATTTGCCACAGTTGTAGTCTCGTTTTCTTTATGCTTCCGTTGCTGCTTCAAATAAGTAAGAAAAATACCCGTATATAGAAAGTGTACGCCCTGAGGATATGTTTCATATGTTCAGTAAGGGGAAGAGAAAGCACTCAAAGACGTGACCATGCAAAGAGCAGAGCTGTGTATAAAGGAGGAACTAAAGCTTCAGACCTGCAGGTGGAATGCAAAAAAACAACAGCTGGATCTGATGCGTTTGTGTTTGCTCCATGTATACAAATTTACCAGCTAGTAAACAATCGCAGAGAATTTTAGATAATCCTCATCTGGGACAAGAATAAAGTCTCTATAGTGAAGGTTCGTCATTTATATATTTTTCCATACTTCAATATGTTATCAGGCAATAACTAAAAATCTATCCAAGGCCACTCAATTCCAGGATGTCCAGACTAATGAAATCCATAGTGCATAACAGCGTCATGTATAGTCTGATAGTACCAGTCTTATCAGTCCATCTCTGCTAATCAAAGACATTCTTATCAGTGAAGGCAGCTCTGAAAAATGCATATACCGTGTTCACTGCAGAAGCAGATAAACACTATTAGAGTTGGGCTGGAAATTGACAGTAACTGGACCTTTTACATGCAGTTACTGTGCTGCACTTACACATTCACTCATACATTCACAAAAGAAATGAAGGCAGTTGCAAGGGGCCTGTGAGTTGACTTGAGGGTGACAGTCTCATAGTACCTCCTTCTCTACACCTGAGTTTAAAGATATCGTTGGATAAGAAAATAGTAATAAAACAACAGACCCTCCCCTCTCCAGCACGGTTCTCAGATCTGTCAGTGGATTTATATCCCAATTAAGCACTACAGTCAAAGAACAGAATGAGCAGGCTATGTTCAGCAGCATTTAGTCCATCTGTATTTTGACTCCTCAAAGAGGGGATAGGCTGTTTAATGTTCTTGAAGGCGGCGTCCCCTGTGTTTGGCAGGTTGACCTAGTGGTTAAAAAGAAAGAGCCCATCTGTGTAAGGTTCCACGTTCAAAAACTTATGTTTGGAAGCTACCCTTCTGCTGCAGCGTCCAATCCCTACCTACTCAACAGAGGTATTCTGTGCTCTGATCTCCGTGTGAAGGGCATTCAAAAAAAGCATTGTTCTCCAGGGCTCAGTAACATTTCACATTATTACATTAGTGACAACAATTGCCCAGTTAGATCTTCAAGTCCAGTGGTGCGCAAAACAGAGCCAAAAGATTTTGTCCAGTGTAACAATATTATTAAAACGTTGTGTGGAGCACACAGTATCCGACAGCACAACCACCAATCTTTTCAGCTCACTGTTTTGCCCTTGTGGTATCTGAAAGAAGAATGAGAATTAGTAATTAGCAAAATCCCTACAATTGAACTAAATATGGTTTAACACTCCGTAGGATGGATGTAATATATGTTATACGGTATCCCTACTCACCCTGGTCATACAGTGCTAATCACACTCCCTGTTTACTGCTAGGACCACCTGGACCAGCCATCATTTGTTGCCTGTGACAAATAAAGACTTACCACTGGGCCAACAATATACTGCAAATAAAACTACTGTCAGGTTCAACAAGGAATACAGCAATCATCTGAAATGAATTTAATTAACGAATTTACCCTGGGAGGAAGTGTTCTGATCCAAGGCCTCTGTGCTGGATCATCATGCCCTGGAAGTGCCCCACGGGCCGGGGGTGCCCATACATAGCCATGCGTGTTTGACCCAAAGAATAGGGCAGTTGTTGGGGCCGCTGCAAAGCCTCCATTAGGTGTGGGTGAGGTCTTTGGGCAGCATACCGTCCTTGATCTGGATATGGCTGGCTAGGGTACAGGGATCTATTTCCAACTCCTGTAGCCTGAGACATTGTGTGTGGCAGAGGAACACCTCCTTGCTGCATCCCAGAGTGAATGGCACGAGGGTTGTACATAAAGCCAGATGTCATTTGTCCAGCGGAGGCAGGAGGGTGTGGATGTTGATGTGGCTGGGTGCTGCGACGGTGGGCAGCAGCATTATGGCTGTCAAGGTCCAGGATTTCTTTAGGACTTTCAGGTTGTTCTGAGCTCTCAACATGAACCTGCTTTGCTGTATTACAACCACTGCTGCTGCCTGCACTGACCTGCTCCCTGCTTTCAGTCTTCAGCTCCTCCGGGCCGCCAGAGTGTGGCCCTGCTTCAGACACAGGGCCAGGGGAAAGTAAACTAGCAGCACTGGAGCCCTCAGAACCCATTGGTGACACTTTGCTCTCCTTTGACTGAGCAGTGCCTCTGGCACTGGCTACGGGTAGGTAGGCAGTGGGGGGCATTGGCTGATGAGGCTGATAATGAGACCGATTCCACTCTTCTGGAGGATAACTCCCTCTACTGTTGGGTTGGTTATGGACCTGAACTTGGGAATGAGACTGGGGGTAGTAGTGTTGCTGCTGGTACTGATGAGCTGGGAATATGTTGGAGTGGGCCTGAGGGTGCTGTTGACCAGGCATGTGATATGAGTAGGAGGTCCCTCCCTGCTGGTGGTAGGAAGAGTGGTGAAGGGGGTTGATGGCCTGGTTGTGATAAGGGTGTTGGGGAGATAGCGGCATGGTCCTATTCATATTTGAATGGTTGTAGTGTGGATTTGGAGGATTGCCCATGCCATATGGACTCATAACTCTATTTGTCTGGCCTTGGGAGTGGGGAGGTATGGATGGATTTTGACCAGGTGCCGGTCCTCTCTGTGGCTGCATACCTGGGTTATTAGTCACCATCTGAGTTTGATAGTGATTTGGGTTAAAATCATGCTGTTTATAAATACCATTTGGAAGTGCAGACTTAATCGGGGTGTTTTGTGGAGGAACGGCAGTGTCTTCAATGTTTGGTCTACTTGTAGGCTCACTAGGTCTTTGATCTCCACGCTCTGCTGGGCTAGGCTGAGATGGTAATAGTGGAGTAGGATGACTGGGTGGCAAAGATGTGAGAGGAACAGGCTGAGGAGGTCCAGGCTGGTCTCCTTGTGAGGAACTGTGTGGCATCCCATGCATGGAGCTGTTCTGTGTAGGACATTGTGGGGAGATGTTCTGGGGGACATGATGAGTAGGTAACAGGGAACTGTGCTGCTGCATGTTTTGTGTCATCAGCTGGGGAGAGCCCTGAGGGGGGCATTGAGGAGGTTGCTGGTGTTCACTTTGCTGATATGCTTTTTGAATGTGTGGTAAATTGTTCTCTGATCGTTGCTGAGATTCTGCAACATGCAGTGTTGGTAGAATTTGCGGAGGAAGTTCAGCACTCACAGGGATGTTGGGAGGAGTAGGATCAGTGGAGCTGTTACTTGTGTTGAGATGGGATGAAACAGTAGTGGCACCGTTGTGTTGAGGAGGACTGGAGCTGGAAGACTGTCTGTGGCCATCTACCTCCTGTGTGAGCCTTTGCCCAGACAAATTCTCCTGTGAGCTGCTTGACATGGGAGATGTGGGGCTCTGCATTCCTTCTGCTAGCCCTCTGTGGCTTCCTGCGGAGCCAGGAGCGGATGGTTCATCTCGGTTACTTGTGTTTTTGTGTGATGCATTTTCATCAAAACTGTTTATGGCCATTCTGTCCTCTAATGTTGTACCTGCGATATATAGAACAATAAAAGTGAGGTTATGAACAACTAGGACAACAACGAGAAAACTACTAAATTATGTCATTTTATGCCAATAATACAACCTATGAAATGAAAAATAAAAAAGTAGCAAACCAAACAACAAAACAGCAACCAGCAAAAAATTTCACCAAACCATTGATATTTTTACCAGTTATCAAAAAGAATGAATATGGACAATGGTGTGGGCTGCACTGATTAACTATAGTGACTATAACACATGTAGAAGAAAAAGTGTATCGCGCTTGTACTGCACTAATTGCAAAATACTATAAGAAAAGGTCAGGTGTACCTTTGGGCTGCATGTCTGTCTGTAGGGGAGGCTGGCTGTTTGGCCCATTGTCTCTAGCAGTACGCAGCAGCTGAACCTCAGGGGCAGAGGGAGGCTGCTGAGAGGGGTGAACTGGGATGCTGCCAATTGCTGATGGGGGCCCAGGCGGTGGAAAGTTACTCATGTGCTGATGAGGGCCACCAGCGGGGTGTCCAGAAGAGGCTGACAGCTGCTGCAGTGCCAGCATCTCTGGGCTTTCCAGCATGGAAGCCAAGCGAGTCCTACCAGATGAGTCCGAGTGAGGGACAGTGGGACGTGAGGACATGGGCACAGGGGATCTAACTGCTGCAGACACTTGATACTGGTCATTGGGAGGATGGTGGGGGTATCCAGCAGCTTCTGGCCATGGCTTATGTCCAACAGGAGGTGGGACTCCACCATAACTGAAGTTGCGCTGGTTTACCATGTTGGGATTTTGAATGCGTATTCCATTTGGTCTTTCTTGGTGGGTCATTCCAGTCCACATATTTGAGGACTGGTACCCAGTAGGCCTCATGCCTGGGTAATTGTGCTGAGGTGGCCTCTCTGGGCCAGGAAATCTGTTGCTCACGGAATGCATAGTAAGACCTTCAGGACGGTGGTGCGATGGGTACATGCTGGCTTCAGGAGGAGGTCCAGCCTGGAGGGCCACTGGACGTGGGCCTAGAGACGGGCCATGGGTTGGACCCATGTAGGGGTGCTGCTGCTGGTGTCGAAGCTGCTGCTGGCTAGGATCTGGGCCCATTGGATAAGTGGGACCCATTTGATGTCCTTCAGCCATGCGATGATGCTGGGAAACAAAGGGGGGGGTTTAGGAAGGGTCTTTTTCTTTCATCAGAATAATAATACAAATGTGGATTTCAATAAAGAGTGACACGTCCTAACGTTCCACATTCTATCTAATACAGTTAATGAATAACGTGCCACACTGTTAGGGGGCAGTGCTGAGCCCCATAGGCATAATGGGTCAAAGGTATACGTCAATGTGTGGTCTGCTTACGCAGAGGGCGGGAGTGTGTCACTGACTGTAATGGTAAACTCGGTTACATTTGTTCTGACACACTGGAAGATTATGCTTTTTCAGTCAAAACAGGAGGTATTAGAGAAAGACCCTTAGCAGACCTGCTTTAAACTAATTAGAGAAAGGTAGCCAGCGCTTTAAAAGCTTAACCTAAAAAAACATAAGCTTCTCTTTTGGGTAAATATACAGTATGTCACCAAAGTGAGTACACCTCTCACATTTTTTGGTAATATGTCACTTTGATAAAATGTAAAGTAGTCAGACTACAATTTAAATTTGCTGCCCAATCAACTATTTTCCTTCCCCAGTGTTATGTGACTTGTAAGTGGTAGAAAGTCAGTTTGAATCACTCACACTGATCCCTGATAATTCCACATGGCACCTTGTGGCAAAGAATTATCTAAAAAAAAAAAATTGTTGCTCTACATAAAAATAATAAAAAGTCTTGGCTTTAAGATTGCTGACACCCTAAAACGAAGCTGCGGCACAGTGGCCAAGACCATAGAGCGGTTTAACAAGACAGGTTCCACTCGAGCCTCGCCATGGACAACTAAAGAAGTCGAGTGCACATGCTCAGCGTCTTATACAAAGGTTGTCTCCTGAAAATAGACGAATGAGTACTCTGCGGCAGAAGCAGAAGGGATGGGGGTTCAGCATGTCAGTGCTCAGACCGTACTAAGGTGCTGAACTGGCCAAGCATGTCTCCAGACATAAACCCTATTGAGCAACTGTAGGGCATCCTCAAAGGAGGGTAAAAGAGTGCAAGGTCTCCAACACCAGCTCTGTGATGTTGTCATGGAGTAGTGAAAGAGGATCCCAGTGGACAGCAGTGAAGCTCTAGTGAACTCCATGCTCAAGAGAGTTACGTTTCACAGGGGTGTACCCACTTTTGTTTTCAAGCTGTAGAGTGACTATATTGTATCAAAATGTCATATCTTCAGTGTTGTCCCATGTAAATATGTAATAAAATATTTAAAAATGTGAGGGGTGTACTCCCTTACAAAATACATACTGTATCAAAACCCAAAGGACTCAGAGCTTCACCAGTCATGAACCTCACTGCACGCTACTGGTTTGCAATGATGTAATCATGTATGTAATGAAAATAATGAATACTTTATTGATCCCCTTGGGGAAATGTATACCTGTATATTAAAGTTGTGGGGCAAGCGGTTATAGTTGGGGTCTCCATGTCTGGGCATGTGAGCTCGATAGGCAAAGCGAGGATCCATAGCCATTCTTTGGCCATACATGGGCGGACCATGAGGACCAGGTGGCCGACAAAGCTGGTAAGAGAGAGAACCCTCTACTGAAACCTTTTTACATTTTAGACAACAATGAAGAAAAAAATGCTACTTTAAATATATTGTGAGATCTTTATTTGTTTACGTTTCCGAAAGCAAAAAACTTTAAAACAGAAGCAAAGCTATTTTGAAGTTACCTGTTGCCTTGGGTGATACATGCCCCTGATGGTTCCGTCTTGGATATGTTGTTGGACTGGTGGCATGCTATGGTGATGAGGGGGGGCACTGGCCCAGTGAGAGGGAGGAGGTGGATGTGTCAGCTCTGTTTCTGAGGGTGCACTTCCCTTGCCCCCCTGGAAGATTCGCTTACGCTGGACTTGCTCAGTGGCCTTGATCAGACTTTCAGGTCCTAAATGTTTACTGCCACTTTTGCGTTTTTTGTCCTTGCGCTCCTTGTCTTCTTGATTGATGTGGAATTCTTCATCTGTGTCACCATCCTCTGATGGAAAATGTTTTGATAGGGCCCGGCTAAAACAGCGTTCCAGAGACTCCGCCATGATAGTGTACTCTGGAGACAGAAATGAACATATCAGATACTCTTACTGATCTTGATCTTAATCCTCTGACCCTTAAAGACTACAGACCAAAATGCATGCCACATTTACATCTACAGATACACATTTCTTCCTCTATTCCAAACCCTACTGGTCAAATGACCAGGTCAGAGAGCACAAGTTGAGCCATGCTTCTCCAACCCTTCCCCCTTTTCCTTCTGCTGCTACCCAACCAGGGCCTTCCTTAGCACTCTCCTTCCCCCTGTCCTTGGGGAGTGTATTTAGTTGGATGGATGGCTCCAGACAGGGGGCTTAGGGGCTGGAATGTTTCTGACACTGCAGTGCTCAGATCACCCTGAGCACTGGAGCACAGCTCAATCACTCCCCATTAATCACTGTCAAGGCTGCCCTAGCCAAGGCCCCAACACATTACCAAGTCGAGTCCCCCTTCTTTTCCTGCTATGCCACTATCAACCCGTTTCTCACTCCAAAAATGTATATAGGCACTTTTTTTTCACACATAGTGAGGTAGAGTTTTGATTTATTAGTTTTTGTGGTGCATTAGTGAGATCAAATTATTCATGGATGGCGGATTTTGAGATGGAGCTGCTTTGTGTTTGTGTACTTGTGTTCATTTACCACTGTCTTCTCCATTGTACTCAACACAGTTTTCAAACATAAGCTTCACGTCGGCAATGAATTCCTCCTTAGCAACATAGTCCCCGTCATTAAGCTTCTTTTCAATGGTGGATAGGTCCATGGGAGTCTGACAATATTGAAATGATACAAAAGGCGTTAAAATGTATATGAGTTTGAATGTGAACCATGCATACATGTTTTAAATCACTATCCAACAAAAAACATTAGTGTACACAATGACAGCATTTGCACCTGGATGATCTCATGATAATTGGGAGCGTAGGAGTCATCCACAGGCTCCAAAAAAGGCCAAGCATCTTTATGGGATTTCAGAGCCTCAAGCACTTAAGAAGAGATTAGATCAGGCATTAGAACAGCAATTAATGTCAACTAAGGTAAAAAAAAAAAAAAAAAGAAAGGCTTACAGTAACTATTGTGAAACATACCTTTGTATAGAGCCGTGTAGTCGTCATCAATGTCATAGCTGAAATGTTGAACATAAGACATATCACAAATGATAAAAAGTGCCTTATTTAAGGAGAAAGTGAAATCTGCTGTCTGAAGCCACCCTCTTACTATTCTTTATCCTTGCGTTTTCTATGGACAGGGGAAGCAGGTTCCAGATTCTGGAGTTCAGGTGGTAAGGCTTCTCCTTGAGACAGCAAGTGGGCCCTTTCCTCCCGCATCTTACGCCTCTTTGCTCGTTCTGAGAGGAAGAAATAGACACATAAGGCAACTAAAGATACAAAAGATAAATAAACAGTCTCAGGAGACTGCAGAAAGACAATGTCTTAATTGCTTTTTAGGCCACTGAGTTACAGTTTAAATTGCACTTGTTGCCCACTGAGACCGTCAGGGGAGCCAATGAAAAACAGGCCTTGGCCATCAGAGACAGCAGCTCAGATAAGTAGAAAGAGAACGATTCAGCTATCTTTTCTTAGGCCCAGTTGATCAAAAGAGCAGAACAGAGTAGAGAGAGCGCATATGTAACGCAGCTTTATCTTTTAACATGAAAGCGAGAGAGGCCTGCCAGCACCATGCTGTGTGGATTAAAGATGTTTGAGGGAAGATTCCACATATGCAATCCACACAGAGAGTAGGCCAGGTCCTGCTGTTCATCTATAATACATTAATGAGGCTCCTCTACTGAAGCACAATCAGCAGTTCATTAACCCTTGACAGATGACATCAAAGGGAGGGAGAAAAAAAGAAGTGATGCTGTGATTAAAGGCCCCGAAAATTTTCTCTCACAGTCTATGTACTGCACATAAATCATATTGCTTCAAGTGCTGCTACTGAAGATTTGTCATCTGTAAGGACCTAACTACAGCCATAGAGATGTGAAAGCATTTGCATGGAGTACATTTCACAATCCTTTCTGCCTTTAACCCAAAGAAGTCCCTTATATGTGCTAAAGGTAAAAAAACAAAACTACTGCTGCTTTTCTACTCAATGATAAACTTAATTTTTAATTTGGAACGTTTCTTGATATACTACCAGATTAAGATGAGGTAGCTAGTAGATGACATTTTTGCAGCACCTCAGGAACATTACATCAAATCAAATAGGGACTGCAAACAGTATTTGAATAGCTTTCCATTGTGGCCCATCTACCTACATAGCCATACATCTTACCCTCCACAGCCTTGATCTTGTCCAGCTTTTCTCTCTGTCGTTCTTCCTGAAGAAGCCTTTCCTCTTCTCGTCGTTGCTCAGCCAGTAGGACCTGTCTGTCTAGCTCTTCATCTTTCTTCTCTTCGTCTGCAGCAGCCAGCTATATAATAAACGTAGAATAATTAATGTATTGTTGTATTTATCAGTAAAATAAGTCGCTCTGTAAATTCAAAAATAATGTCAGTTTTTTTGTTGCAGCAACCTTCCTGTAAAACTGCAGTGTTATTCTAACATCATGTAAAGAGATAAGCACACACCTCCTCCACTTGGTTTATGTGTTTTTCAGAGCACCGTTGTGATGTGCGTACTGGTGCTGGATCCAGTAATTTCTGTTTCTGCTCCCGCTCCTGGAAAGAAGAGAACCAAATCTCAGTTTTCATCATTTTTGGCTTTGCTCTTTACAGCTGTTATATGATGCAATCTATGATACAAATGTAAACCAAATTTTCCTCATATCACTTCTGGAATTACTAATTGGGAGAGATGGAGAGATGTTTTTCTGTTTAGATTTTCAATAATTTTCAATGTTCCTCCATCAACGTACATATATATAAGGTTTTTTTTATTTTGGAATCAAGACACTAAATGTTGATATGCCCATAAAATGAACTACTGATCTATTGCTCAGGAACGAGCAGCGCCACACAACCCAACATGCTGACAAGCCCTAGAGAGTTGTGGATGAGCAGTCAGTAGTGCGAGATCACTGACCCTGCTTTCTCCTCCTTTAAATCACCCTCACTCCTCTACTGCATACATAGCTTTCCCTGGAAGCGACAGCTAAGCTAAGCTTAAAAAATAGTCATGACTCTGAATGATATAGAGAGGTAATGATTAGAAGAAGTAGACTTAAGGCATGCAACTAGCTCAACAATTGCACTAATATGCAAAATTGTAAAACAATTGTCATGTCACCAATTTTGTTTTTTTTTTATGAATCTGAATGCATATTAAAACCATAGTTCACATTTGAATCCACATTGGTGACCCTGGTGATCCAGATATAGCACAGAGCAAAAGAGGGAAACACCAGCCAACAGAACAGTCTAAGCAGATCAAATGAAAGCCTGTCTATATTGGGGACTGGCCTCTGCAGCTCATGTCAGAGTTCATCAGGGAAGCAGGACTGAACACTGAACTGTCAAGCTGCAGCAACTAACAGCTCTGAGGTGTCAAAGTTAGGCTTCTGGCCATCCATAAAATAACTATGAGGTGGTCTAAAAATGTAGTAGCAGCTGTTTAATGCTTGCATATATGTGCAGGTGACAAGGAAAAAGAGGAAGGAATATGTGGTTGGTAAGAAAGAGGCAGAGAAAAAAAAGAAAAGAAAAAAAACAGAAGTAACTTGATCTATAGTGCACTGCACAACTCGTCACACCTAAAATACTGAAAGAGGTCAAGAGAACTCTGCATCCCAGAAGAACTGTCTTTCGTAATAATTTTTTACCATGGTGGGTAGCTATTTATAAGCTGGTATGAAGACACGTTGTTCTGCATAATAGCTGTTAGTTAATGACAGAACTTTGACCTTACTTTGTATAAAATTACTTCCAAATCAGAAGACACAAAGAAGATGACATAAACCACTGTATTGGGGACCAATGGCTCTGTGTTTTGGTGTCTGACCTTGTGCTCAATCATGCTTCTGATCTCAGGCAGGAAGTTCTGGCTGATAACACGGTACAGGTGGCGGTCCTGTGGGGAGGTCTTGTCCCTGAGGTTTTCTGCCAGGCTAACCCACTGATCCTCTGTTTCACACACCAGGGACCAGGCACCTCGCTTACGATCTGGTAAAAACAAAAAGAAACAAAACAGGCCTATTGTTTCTGGGAAAAATGTGCAAAGTATTGTGAATCAAGTAGAGAGAACTTGAAGTAGTTAAAGAAAAGCTACCTCTGCTAGGTGGAGGATCCTCCATTTCATTTTCTGCTTTCAATTCTGATACCTCACTTTCGATATCACTGAGGAAAAACAAAGATAATAAAAAAATCTTTTACTAAATAATTCAAGTATTATACTACTACAGCTATATGTGCATATGCACGATACTTTTCTGCATGATACTGTTGGCACTTACAACAAGATAATCAATAAATGCTTATCACCTTAGCTGAAGGTCTTCCAACTTTGGTCTCTTTGGTGGCCTCCCTCGTTTCTTTTTCTCTGGCAGTGTTAACTCAGGGGTTTCACTTCTGGGGGAAACAAATACAAAATAGAAAATAATTTAAAAAATCCTTTTTTAAAGGATAATTAACAAAGAGAGGTCTTTGTAATTAAGTCAAGTCAACTCTTAATGGACCTCTAAACATGCAACCAGTACAATTAAACACATGAACACTTAAGTGCTCAAGTTAACCAGTGATATCACAACAATTCTAGGTTTACTGGACGGATCAAATACACAGAGACGCAGCCTTGTATTTACCTGATTTTCTCTGCTTTCCTCTTGACTGACTCTTCTTTGTACATACGAGTGCCATAAAAATACCAGTAGAGGGCTCCATTGCCATCTTGCCCAAGGGGTTCCACCCTCAGACTGTCTGAATCTAATCCCTAAAAGACGGGAGGGGGAAATTGCATTTCTTAAATCATGTGTAGGACAAGGAGTATTAAAATCATCAATGATGTAGGATGTTTTTCTTTCCTTTGAGCCTACATTGCTGACAACCTTTTAGTACTTTCCGTATGTTACCGAGTGCGTTCATTAATTTGATCTGATACATTGTTGTTAATACTCTCATGTCTTGTCAAGTTATTAATTCAGGCAAGTATGTACATTTGCAAATACTGACTTCTCCAAGTTATCTCACCAGACTGCTAGCACTGTGTTAAGTGTAAATCTGCATGAGCATTTTCTAATCCCCTCTGATGCCATAGTAAAACTAAGTAAGTAAATTTAGCAAACTGAAAATGTAACAGTGTTGTAACAGTGTGACACAATTACAGACCTCATGCACTGCTACTAACCAACAATCAGACAAACTCACTGGAATTTGAGGTCTCAGTCTCAAATGTTTTGTTGTGAGATTGAGTTGTGCTGCTGTGGTAATGTTAAGCTATTTAACAAAGCTAATCCCACACATTAGACAAATCTTTTTGGGATTTTTGGGATTGTTCTTTAGCATGTAGGGAAGAGGGAGCTGCCATTATTTGGGAGGAAAGTAAATATTGTAAAAACATCAATGTATATGTAAATCAACATATATACACTATTGCATGGTCTCAGACAAAATTTGAACTATTCAACCAAAAGTTGAATACTATTTAAAAGAAAAAGTAAAAGCAAGAAACAACCATAAAGTTTACTAGATGCCAGTAGGCTGGCTACTGAAGAGCTAATGTACCCTCAATGGACTCAACAATTATGAAACACATGTCATCTAAAAACTAATACAAAACAAAACATGCATTAAAACAAGTCATGTCTGCTTTGTTTCAGAAGATACCCATCAGTGGCATACCTTTAGCAGGTCAAAGACGTCTGCAGCATCTAGACGGTAGTCACAGAGCCGGTGCAGAAGTTCCACTTGTGTGCGCGAAGGGAGTATTTCAAAGGGGCCCTCTTTAAGTGGGTTGGGCTTCCCCTCTTCCAGTTCCCACCGGTAGCTGATGATGTCATCCAGGTAATTGCTAAATGACTGGGGGCTAAAATGCAGAGCAAAGCAGCAGGAGAAACCGACAATGAGAAGATACAGGTGAAAACGTCAGCACAAGTCTCTAATGGATATGCGTGCAGAGCAAAATCATTGACCGTCTCATACTCGCAACTAGAAAATAACTAACTGACTTTATAACTGATATAATCTTATACAATCTCAGTTATCTTTAGTTGTTCGGATAAATGGATGGATCTTTAGTTGTTGTATATTTGCCTTACTGTCACCGTCTGTTCTACCACTTTGTCTTGGCAGAACACCCCCCACCTATTTGTTCTTAGTATAGAAAGTTATGATGAACTCATGTTTATTCTCTGTCAGAAACTCAGGTACAGGGCTGAGCATGTAAAGCAAGACTATGTGGGTTAGCTACACTGTGAATTTGTATCTTGTGGTTTACTGGTATTTCCTCAGTGTGTTTTTACTGTAACTCATAGATTTAGCCATAATTTGAAACAAGAATAGAAAGAAAGTTATTTTCTATAATAAATCAATATACTAGATCATAAGGCCATGTTTTACTCAACTGTTTATCAATTATAGATTAATAGGTTTTAAAAGTCTGATATAGGTCATTATGGATAAATGCAAATCTTATGTGCATATCAACCAGTGTCATTTAGAGTTGAAAGTTGGAAGTGGGAGTTTTTCTGTCAATATCTGTTTCATTTCATGTTATGAGAAGGAGTTGGAAAATAAATGTTGTTTATGGTTCAGATCTACCCAATAAATTTATATTTCTATTTTTTAACTCACATGACTCACAATTAACAATCACAGGGGCTTGGGGCATGGGAGGGTGTATGGAAGAGCAAACAGAAAAAGGGGTAAAAAAATGGCTTATCTTGAAAGAGCAGAGCGTACTTTTCACAGCTGCTGGCTCCCTCACTGCTTGCTAGTCCATTTCTCCCCTCCTTCCTGTCCCTCATTCTCTCCAACATTCTCCCTCCCTTCTTTACCCTGCTCCGGCAGAGCGTTTAACACGTGCGAATGAAAAGGGCAGCTCTGTGAAAGGCCAAACCGGAGCTACCCCTGGATGCCAGCGCCTGTCCAATCCAATAAAGCAGGTTTCCCTCACTGTTGCAGGTTGTCTGGGTGGAAAAACTGGATCATTCCTGCCTCTGTGCTTATCAGTTCACTGGTTCCACTATGCCACTTTCTAAAGATGGGGTAGAGTTGGTGTACACAGGGGAAAGTCCCATGATAGATAGAGCACATCTGCGGATTTGAATAACACTTCTGATACATACTCACTTTCTCCCATCATTTGATCACAGCTCACAAAAAGGTTTCAGTGGTAATTCTACTTTCATGTATCCCAGCAGTAATACAGCAAAAATTCACGACAGACCCCAACTTACCATACAATGAGTAAATGACTGACTCCTTTTGTCATTGTAACGGTGACTAAGACCTCCTATGAAGGTTCCCGGTTGCTGTGACTAATCTGAAATAAGTGGAAATACTGATTTTATCTTTTTCCCCCACTCTTCCCCACCACTTCTCCCTACTTTAAGTAAATCTATGAAATGACCTCAAGTGTGTTATTTATTTTATTTTAGGGAGAAAACTGCAAATAGCTAACTTTTGCCACAATTTTCTGTCCACAGTTTCTGCTTGCTACAACCCTGCCTGGATGCCACTAAACAAAAAGACCATTACAGTATATATAATATTTATGTCAACAGTCTTTGCTAGTGGTGTGCAATACCGCAAGTTTTGGTATCGATGCGATACCAAGTAAATTCCAGGTGACACTCCTAGTAGAACATTGGATGAATGCATGTTCCTGTAGGGGTTCTCCGTCTCTGTAAAACAGGGTTCTCGCTGATGAATTTACCTCTTCCTCTCTCTGTTTATTTTGTACTTGCCTCCAACATATTAAGTTTGCATATAACTAAACTGAAATCCTGATCACGAAATGAACAAGACATAATTGTTATGTGGTACTGAAACTTAATGAATGAATGATCTGCTACTATTATTAGCACGAAGCAATGCAGTTTATTGTGCATGACACAGGAGACCTGAGTCCCCAAGTACCCTGTTTATCACTGTAAATACAGTTGATGATCCTCTTTTTTCTGTGCCATCATTCACTACAGTCTGCAAGTGTCTGCTCAGCACTGCAGAGTCACATTGATGTGACAGAAGCAGTGTTTGTACCGGGAAGTTTACTTTCGGATGGAGCGGTTGAACTGAAAGTAGGAGAGAGAAAATATCGATACCAACGAGCTATTGTCGATTCTTTGGATCGATCAGCCCACCACTGGTCTTTGTCGGGTTCCTTTTCTCATATAGACTTACGTGATGTCATGGCGTTGGTAGCATCCCTGTAAAAGACAGGCAATGAGGTCACCAAGGAAGTCCAAGTCCTGCTCTGAGAGAGCTTTCTCCAGCTCCTAGGAAACAACAGATACATTTTTTCTTTAACAGACCATAGATACCAGTCCAAATGACTAAATACTAAACATTGCCAGAGCTCTGCAACACAATAATGGAACTAGTTTCAAGGTCAGTTAATAAGAAAAACATTTTTTTATGTATCAAACAATTATAAGTCATCATGTAAGAAAAGAAATACTGCATCTCAGCTATCCATCAAAATAGTAAGGCATTGCATTAGCATTGGTATCATATTTAGATAAGATGGCAGATACAGGCCATAAGTGACAGGACAAATTTGCAACTACTCCGATTACAGCTTGTTGGTTTTCCAGTGGTTGTTAAGCTGTAGCTGAGGTTCAAGTTCAGTCATGACCCCTCTCCTGCCCAGCATTGTGCTTAAGCCATTGAGGTTTTATGAAGCGTCATTAACCGGCAGAGCAAACTCTAAAAGACCTAAAAGCAGCAAAGAGAGATGGCAGGCCGCAGACGCCTAGAAACTGCAGGACAGCTATGCCTCCTCCTCTTCTCAGCTGACCAACCACGACATAGCACCCCACATGGCTTCCCAGCATGCATTTCTCTATGCAATGATGCCCAAAGGCTCTAGACTAGAACAGGAGGACGGAGAGAGAGGGAAAAGTAGGCTGAGGGGGCAGAAATGCAAATGCAAGTACTCCATCAGGCAAGTGTCCATTTCAGTAAAGCCCCCCCCTTCTGGATGATGCAAAGGAGCAACTTCAGACTGAACTGCCTGTAGCTCACCATTCCCCCCTTTCCGTTTTTGGCATTCTTGCTAACAAAATATCCAAACTCTACCTGTGTTACTCATATTTTTACTACTTACATGTATGTCATCTACTCTCCTGGCGTTAAGAAGAAAAACAATGTCTAAAATTATCTCAAGAATGCGGAGGCACATTTAATTACTGTGCACTCTCTGGACTATCCTCAATCTGCCCCTGGGTGAGTTTTAGGGGTCACCAAAGGTCAGCATACACACCTCCTGGGCATGAAGAATGACAGAAGCCAGAGGCTAACATGTCAGTACCATGAAAAACAGAAGAGGAGTTGGGAGGAGACAAAAATAGGTTGAAAAATAAGTTGAAAAACAAGATTAACATTTCTGCTTGAGGTTAGAAGAGGGTATAGGAAAAAACCTTTCATTTGATCAATTTATGCCGGAGCATCTAGTCTAAGGCAAGGGAGGCTTTAAGCTAGCTTAACATGTGTTGTCCAGTCCTGTTCCTATACCCAGCTGCGGAGCTCTGTCATAACCATAAACGGATACTTAAAAGACTGTGTATAAGAGCATGCGGACAGGATGCAGAAAGATCCTGTGTCACGCTCCCTTCCACTTCCTGGTCCCATCTCACGCAGCCTCTGGGTCAGAGTGAGCCCATCCATCAGAGACAAACTGCACTTTGATCACACAAGCCAGGGGCCACAGCCAAGGGAAGTGTGGAGCGCTGAGTACGGCAATGCAAAATCAGGCCTTGGATTAACACCATGCTGCTCTACCTTTGAAGTGCCACACAGAATCCCAGATAGCAGAGGGAAGGGGAATTCATTTGGTGTACATGCCCTTTCTTAGCCATTCAATAAACCAGCCAATCCCTCCAGGGCCATCAAACATTCATGGTGAAGGGACACACTACTACAGCTGGACTTGTCTTGTGGGAACCTTTCCCCTCAATATCCACGTGCACACAAAAACAGTGACAATACTAATACACTACAAGGACAACTCACAACCTTTGGCAAACATAGTCAAAAACATAAGCCTTTACCGACCTTCATTCATACACGTGTCTCCACAGAATAAACAGTACAGTACTTTGGCTGCTTCACATTAATGATCAATCCAAATCCAAGATAAGAGAATCAGGAAAAGTGATAAGTTATAAAGAGTATAAATCAAAGAGCCAAACTGTCAGTTTTATCATTGAGCTACTGCTGTGAACAAAACAGATTATTCGTATTCACAGACTGAGACAAAGATTGGAGGGTGAGTCAAGGCTTAGTCAAAAGGTGTGTCATAAACACAGCTTCTCTGTAGGCCTAGCTTGCAATCAGCAATTCATCCCAAAGGTATTTGCCACTTCTCTCACTTCACTCCCCTGCTGTTTCTCACCCTTCTTCTTTCACTGGCTTATTCCTCTCATCCACACCATTATCCTTTCCGTGCTGCTGCCCAGTGCCTGTACCGGCCTCAAACATTCTATTATTCCCTTGACAAAACCCTCACTGCACTCTCCACCCTCCTCTTCTCCTCCGAGTCTTCCTAACAGTGCTCTGAAAAAATATTTGCCCCCTCCCTGATTTTAAGTTTTGTTTTTTGCATAGATGTCACACCTAATTAATTTATCATCATCAAACAAATTTTAAAATGATTTTTTAAGGAAGAAAACTGCGCTAGAGTCATTGCCCGACCAGTTGAATCAAGCAACACATCCCAATTCACAAAGATATGAAAGTAATTAACACGTATCAGTCTAGAAAGGGGTACACACCATTTCTAAAGCCAGTGTAAGGGAGATCATTATCAAATGGAGAAAACTGACTGCCCTACCAAAGTTATGACTCATCCATAAAGTCATAAAAGAACCCAGAACATCATCTAAAGAGCTGCGGGCAATACTTTGTAAAACTAATTCAGCACAAAAACATCATACAAACAGTCAAACATAGTGGTGGTCGTGTGATGGTTAGAGCGTGCTTTATAGAAGCAGGATCAAGACCATTTGCCATAATTGATGGGACCATGAATACTTTGCTCTAGCAGAAAATCCTGATAAAGCTCAAACAGACTTTGGTTTTGCAGCAGGACAATAAACCAAAAAACATCTGACTGGCTAAAGAAAAAACATATTCTGTCCACCTAAAGGTTAAAAGCAGCATCAAACCTTGAAATGTTACTGCAAGCAACACAACTTTGATTGCTTGAAGCCCTGTCTACTCTAAACAACAGCAAACATTCTCACATGACACCAGCGATATCAACAGCTTGTCATTTTCTCTTCATCACATGTCCCTGTCACACTTAATGCAGCTTCTTATTTTAGTATTCTATGAGCATTTATGTACACACACAAACAGAAGAAACATCACTATGTTCTGCCATCATACATAGTTCACCACTAATGTAACACGTGTCAATTATCATTAAAAAAATAGATGGAAATGACTATGGATTTTACGATAAATGTAATATAGAGTGGGTTCTATTGCAGGTACAAAACACCCAAGACAAATTTCTAGTAGATAAACTTAAAAAGGATAACGGACACAGTTCAATACCAGGCTAAGGATGAGTCTCACCTAGAAGGACTAATGTCTAAATCTCTCGATATATGAGAAAACGTCAAGTCAGAGCAGACTACCTGCATTTAGCAAGTCCTTAGACACTAAAGACCCAACAACATATATATGTATTCATAAAGATATAAAGAAAACAAGAGATAAAATGCATCTATGTCCGTCTACTAAATCAAGCAGAGAGCAATAGACGTATGATAAACTTAATGATTCTGTCAGATCCACAGAGCCTGTAGTATTGGGAGGTTGAACTCTCTGGCTACCTTCACAGCAGACACTTTCCATGCCACTGCTGTTAACAGCTCCTCTGAGGTCTATATTGCCAACAGTTGGAGGATGTATGCATGGATAGCTAGAGGGGGAAGGGAGGCCTGTTTGTTGTGTAAAGGCTCCTCTCTTCCTCTCCTTTGCTTCTTTCTTTATTTCTTCCTCCCCCATTCCCCTCCCACTTTCAGCTCACACATGGTTCCTACAGGAGCCATCATCTGACAACACCCGCCACCCCCACACATTAACCACCTCCTGCCACATGACAACCATGCGCACAGAGCCATAGCACCACAGGAAAACGCCCTCGCATCCTCAGGATGTGCCGTTCATCTGATCAGAGGAAGAGTCAACATCTTTGAGTTGGCGCCAGAATCATCAGACTGACTGCATCAAATTGAGAACTTGATGTCTAATTTGCCTGAATAGTTGGTTTCAATTTACAGCATTTCTGTTCAAAGAGAATAAAGAGGTGTGTCCGGGAAAGGACACTGATTGATCATAAAAGCAGGAAGAATCATTAGAGGTCGTTTTACATGCACTGCCTTATTTGAAAAGTATAAAACACTAAACAGAACTCACACACCACACAACTATAAAGGTTGTTTCAACATTCTGTTTTATTATGTCCAAGTACGACAGGTGCCTGGTCTGAAGTGGAGGTAAGGTTTAGGTAGTGGATAGGTATTTTCTGAGCCGTACAGGCTCATACATCCATAGAGGCAGACACCCCCCTGCCATGCCGTGACTTGTAGCACACAGATGAGAATATGAGATGGAGCAGAAGGCCACCCAATGCAGCAGCAGCAGCTCACATAATGTCACTGCTGACTATGAGCAAACCAGAGTGAGATCAATAATATCACCTCAACCTGTATCAAACACGCAGCTTGACGTACAGCGCTGTAAAAAAGGTATGTGCCCCCTTTCAAAATGTTCCCCTCTATAGTTCAAAATCAAACTAATTTAAGACTACACAATAATAATCACATATTTTTGAAATAGGAAAAATAAATTTGATTGGAAAGTTCAATAACGTGGAAAATAGTGTTAAAAGCCAACACAACTGTATGTGAGCACAGATGCCCAAATAGCAGAAATAACAGAGGTGTGGTTGTAAGCAGCAAAGGGAGAAGTTATGAAATAAAGAAATTATGAAGCAAACAAGAAGTAGCTGAGTTGCAGACTTGAAGGTAAAACACATTTGATGACTCATCTGAAGAACTGCTGCTTCAAAGAAGAAACGTAGTCAACCAAAAGAAGAAGTTCTGAAAGCCAGACTCAAAACAAATCCAGGAGTTAGAAAACAGGCAAGCGAGCTGTCAATCAACGCCCACACAACAGACGATCAAAGTTTTCTATGAACCCAAAAATATTATTGCAGCAATAGCATAATAACTACACAACCAGCACAATTATTAGTCAGAGATTTCTTTTCAGCACTGTAGCCAGGCTGACAAAGAGTCATAGCTCTGTTGCTATCCAATCAAATTGCCACCTTAGCTGATATTGCACTGGCTTTGAACACTACTGTGAGGAATCTTGGTGTTATTTTTAATCAACATATCTCATTTAACCATTATATAAAATAAATCTCCAGAACTACCTCCTTCCACCTCAGCAAAATTTCTAAGATTAGGAGCATCCTGTATCAGAGTGATGCTGAGAAACTAGTCTCTAGATGGATCAGGTGACTGAACCATCTCTTAGTTAAGCCGCTATAAATTTTAGTCTGCTGGGGGACTTTCCTGGCACTATGAGCTCCTTCTCTCTCCCTCTCTCATTATGACATCATTACATTGTTAACATTGTGTCTCCTCTCTCCCCTAGTTGTGCTTCGTCCTTCTGTCTCTCTTTCTCTCTATACCTTTCTTGCAGGTGTCCTTGACCTTGTAGTTGTAGATTTCACCCTGTGGCCGCTAGTCCCACCAAACTCCCAGTGCTTCGTCTGCTGCTCCTTGTTGTTGTTATGATCACTGTTACCTGCTGTTCCTCTCTCTCTCCTCTGTTCACTAACCCCAACCGGTCAGGGCAGATGGCCGTCCACCCGAAGCCCGATTCTGCTGGAGGTTTCCTCCTCTTAAAGGGAGTTTTTCCTCTCCACTGTTGCCTAGTGCTTGCTCGAATGGGACTGCGGCTTTCACTATTGATGACAACATTTTATTACATGTCAGTGGGATAAAAGGACCAGCACTAAGCTGGTTTAACTCCTATTCCAGTTTGTTGATGTTAATAATGAATCTTCCATGTACACGCAGGTTAAATACGGAGTTGCACAGGGTTCTGTGCTTGGACGCTTCTTTTCTCATTTTTCCTCTCCACTTTTGCCTCAGTGCTTGCTCAAGTGGGACTGTTGGGTTTTCTAATTTTTTCTGTATATATTTATATAATGTGTAAGGTGTTAAGCCTTACACTGTAAAGTGCCTTGAGATGACTTATGTTGTGAATTGGCGATATATAAATAAAGCTGAATTGAATAGTATAGAAAGTATATAAATAGGAGTCAAGCATTTTTTCAACCTAGAATCTGGTACCGTATTCAACAAAATGTATGTTGAAACTATGCTCGCAAATAGTCCTAATACAAAAGAAGCCAAACTGTACTAGTGACAACACATTTTTTCATTATGGGTATCGGGCATCAGAAAAAGTTGAAGAGGTAGTCATGACTAGCTATGGCGGAAGTTAAATCTGAGATTCAATAAGATCTACGGCTAAACTATTTTTTCTGCCACAGCTGATCATTGTCTTTTTTTCCTCCATGTCTGCGCATTTGTGTGGAAAGTAGAGTCCCATTTAAACAGGTAACGTGGATAATGACAGGCCCCCAGACTGTTAAAACTGGCTTTCCTAGATTGTGTTTGATTGTGTCACTAGTACCTGGAACAATATACCCACACCCTTCTCTCCCCTCCCCGCCCATTTTTTTCTCTAAACAGCGGGCTGTTTTTGTTCTTTACGCCCACACAACACTAATATTGCCAAACTACAGAATCATAAGTCGAGGTCTAGGTGACAACAAGAGATAAGAAACACCCTGCATATCGTAGAACTAGTTATTATTTTGAAAACAAATAATGTAAAGACATACGATGGGTTGAGACACTGGGGTGGCAGTGTGCCAATCAGAAACCTTTTTTCCCAGTCTGGGGCCTTCTGTAATGCATGTAGTCATTCACGTTGTGTGCCCGTCTGCACCTCCCACCCTCCTCCAAACGGTCACAGACCCACATACATGTTTTGTTGTACCCTCTCTAGTCAGCATTACTCAAAAAGTAAATTTTTAACATTCAAAAATGCTTCCTCTTTGCATTGTTTTCCTTGCTTCCTCTCTGTATTAAAGTACAAAACAGCATGTTTCAGAATAAATGCCTCCTAATTATCCCATCTAAGTGTGATGTTGCATCACCCACAATAACAAATATACACACATAACAGAGCAGTAAACGTAGCTTCCTGGGAGATTAAACACATACGAAGTAACTCCAGAAAAAGGTTTTCAGGGCTTCCACTGGATGAGACACAGGTTTGTGAAGTTTTCATCACTTGAGCTGTCTCATTCTCATATATGTGTCATTACCAACAGTGCAAACACATAGGGGGTGAGAAAGCCACAGTAGAGGGATGCTGCCCCAGACTGGAGACAGAGAGTGGGAACCATGGGGAGCTGCAACAATGGAGATGGCTGAAACAAACCCCAGTGTATGTGCCCCTCTATCACCCCCTCTGTGCACACACTCCCCATGTGAAACCATCTGATGCATGTACTACTGCGCTCACTTGTCAATCACAACTGGGGGAGGGGCAGAAGCCTCTTACAAAGCCCGCCCCTGATGGTGCATGCAAGGGAGGTTTTTAAGAAAGATGTGCTAAAAGGTTCTTGATCTGGGTTTGAAGGCTTTATTTGTAGTCTAATCTGGGAAGGAAAGTGTCAGAGGTTAGTGTCTGAGGCTATAAGAAGTGTTGAGCTAGGGATGTGTCAGGAGGCAGGACAGAAAGAAAAAAAAGAAAGGGAAAGGGACGCAAAGGATGAGTGAACAGTGCAGATCTAGGATGAAAATGGATCATTGCTGTTATTTGTGGATTCCAATCGCACCCAAAAAAAGCTGGATAATGTTCAAGGTAAATATAAGCAACAAAGTGCGGATCCACAAAGATGACTGAGCAGATGTGAGAGTACCCTCTCAGTACTAAATAAAAAAAAAGAACAAAACAAATACACGTCTCCACTTGTTATTATTAGTAGTGGATTAGTAGATAGTGTTATATTGCCACCAGAACCCTATAAGGATCTCATCAAAGTCTCCCAATTGAGACCAGGCTAGACAACACATACTATCTGCCGTTATAATCCACAAAGATTGAGAATCAGCAAGATGTGTCGGTCTAAAGTTGTCCCATGATAGAGAAACACTTAAGCCTTGATCCTATTGCCCCTGTTAATCCATTTGCTTTGTAGACAACAGAAACAAGGACGTGTTCACAGGCAGCTTGCTCTCGCTTATTTAGCAGATCTAATAGGACTAAATCTTCTTTTACAATCGCACTGGGGGCTTTAAAGAAAAATAGGAGCCCCCTCCCTGGAAAGGCTGCAGTAGCTAGCACCCAGCCAGAGTGAATTGCCTCCACCCTCATGGGGAAAGGGGAAGAAAGAACTACCATCTGGGGTTTAGTCATGGTGATGCCAGGAGCTGGGGCTCAAGAGCTCAACAAGGGGATTGGGTCAAGCGCCTGCTAATGGGTATAGGGTACTGGGACAAGTGATGGCAATGAGGAAAGGCTTGATGACTATAAGGCTAGATTCTAAGAGTTTGGCAAGGGATGATAAGTAATAAGATATTTCATAACCAACAGGATCAGAAAAGAGCTTGCAGAGATTTGTAAGGCTCTGCACACCCAAACAGGTGTTTTTCATTATTTTAGCTGATTATAGGTGTAGGTGAGTTTAAGTTGGCCATAACTTTCTTGGGAATGGTGTAAATTCGTCAACTCAATTTAACTCAACATTAACAAGGGTGTAAATCACACCTCTCTAATATGTGAAGTAAACCAACAGGAGAATGAGAGAGCTGTCAATCACAGTCTGCACACACCCACGCAGTCTTGACTAGAAGTATAATCAACAAGTGAAAAAAGTTGTGTGGGTGGACTATAGGCGTGTACGGAAGAAGTTGAAGACCTACTAAGGAGATAAAAGTTTAAAATGCAAGTTAAAAAGAACATCAAAACTGACTCTGTATGTTTAAAGTATTTTCCACATAGAACAATGATTAAACAGAAATATAATTCTGTCCATTGTGAAATAACAGAAGTGGAGACAGAGTCAATGTTCTCCTTAAGCATTTCAGTTTTTTTAAAGTTGTGTGCGGGAAACCCATCACTACTACTGCACACGCTACTGCTTTTTTTACTCTGATAGATAAGCTCTTTGCCTAAAGTGCTGCATCAGAAAATAATTATGGCCAAAAATTAAAAAAACAATACAAAGTAAGACAGGTCATGCATAAGACTGTGATAATGAGACAAAAAGTAAAAGTAAAAGTTTTTGTCATTGTGGTTACCTAAATTTAAAATAGCAGTATACTAAATTCACTCAGGCAATAATACCGACAGACACTACTAAAACCTCATTGACTAAAGTCATTAAGTAAGTTGTCTTAAATTGAAGCACTTAGAAAGGGGCTTACAACATAGATGTGGACATGTGGAATAGGTGCATGGAAACAGGAGAGCTCTGAGCTCCTTGGCAAGAAGGACTACATCTGGCACTAAAGGGCACACCACTAAGGGTCTAGCAAACAGGTCTGCAGTGTTTGTTGGCTTTAAGATATCAGGCATAATTTCACATACAGACAGTCTACAAAACAAGCATACACTATGGAGCCAAAAAGCCAAGCAAAGGTGACCCTGGGCCTCCATTTTGTAGATTATTCTCTTACCAACATACTATTCTTATGTGATTTTGCTACTTGGCTTGGCCTACCCCCATTCTCCTACTAACTCTCCATCTTTCCCATTCAATTGTCTCATTCCACCACCTTCTCAACACCCTGCCTATAGCCATAAAAAAGAGGAAACCAGTGACAGTGAAGTGCATTAGTCGAGGAAAAATGTGCAGGAGGCTTTTTTGTGAGGCTAGCCAAGGAAATTGAGGGATGACTATTATCATTGCCCAATACTATAGAAATAAAAGAGGTGCTCCACAACAGTACTGTGGAACTGGATTATTGGATTTTGCGATACCCATCCTAGTTGATGTTTCAAAAGAAAGAACAAAATAATAGTTTTGTTTAAAAAAATCTCTATTATGAAAAAGAAACAAGTGTTTCATTCACTCAGACACTTTTTCCAATAGTATACACCCAAGTCACATGAACCCTAACTAGTTCCTAATCTTTCAAATGAAGAGAAAGGGACAAGGTTGCAGAGACAATCGAAGGACTACAGCAGTAGTCAGTGTAAAGAAATTATATTCCCCTCTCTCAGTACTTCTCTGCAGGAATCCCTAAATCAGATGTATATGATATCCAGTGTGCAGCTGCTGGCCATACCAACTTGACTAGTGTTTCAGTCGCTGCTTCTTGTTGTCTTTGATTTGCCTGTTGTTCTTTTCCCTCACCTCTTTGCACTCACCCCAACCTTTTGATGCCAGCGCCTCAAGATGACTTTTGTTGTGAATTGGAACTACATAAATAAAACTGAACTGAACTGAACAAGGAAGGACTGCAGGTATTTCAGGGAATGTTGACACAAAAGCCTAAGACAGAATTAAATCACTCAACACCCCTCACTCTGTCATGACAAGTGACAGTTACTTCCTGCAAACCCTGATTCTTGGGTAATTTAACCTAAAAATTACATCGAGAGAAGGGATAACAACTGGAGCTAACTGACATACCCAACCATTCTCACACAAGCATAGTCAAAACAATCTCTTGGAGTAAGACACAAGAAAATAAACCTTAAAGTTGAGAGAATTTGTCAGCTATCGGGTTTATATTTGTTTCAACTCCTATATGTAGAAGGGTTATACATTTTAATTAAGCCATGACTAACACAATTCAAGTCAATGGCAAACACAAATGAGAGTCGCTGACAGTGCCCAGGCCAGCTTGTCTTGTTGCTGGTATGTGGCATTAAGCAATACAAACATGTCTGCCCCACAGCTTCCTCTTATTTCTACAAAACAAAGTCCTCTGAAAGTAAACATGTTGGATCCAAATGTCCATACTCTGGGACAAACCATTACTGATTACTGTTCTGTATCACTGAACTACCAGCAGTCACTGTGACTTTTAGTTGGCACGATCACAAAGCTACAAGACAACATGAACTGGACAAGACAAAGCTAGCCTATAAATTTTATATTGTTCTAACCAAAAGTGTAGTGACTCTTCATGTTAGTAGCTACATCATATAAACTGCAGTTAAAGTGGTCTGCATCACCAATTTTTTCTTACTATTTCAGACACTAGCAAAAAGATTGTTTTTTACAACAAATGGTAAGGTGCAGATGTGTTAAACTCTACATACTTGCTGCAACAATGTGAGGCAGTGTGAAGGAGACACCAAGTGTGGTGCAGATATGCAGTCATCATTTGGACTCCCTCCTCTGAGCCATGCAGTGTTTCTGAATTACATTCTATCAACAGATTCTATATACAAACCAGAAAACTGGGTATCATACTAAGTTATGACCAAACTGAAATACACAAAATTACTAGACAAGGGACAGTACTGGGCACACTCTATATAAACTCTTATCTGGATTAAATAAGGAATAAAACTTACTATAAAAAACACACCTACTTAAGTAGATCAAGATTTAGTAGTATTTAAGGCACTAGATTAGAAAGCACAGGGAAGGTACAAAGACATGATCACTTGTTTCACTTTTATCACTCTAATTTACACACAAACCAAGATATACTATGTATCAAACATACATCGTGTGTAGAATTTAAATATATTTTTAATTGAGTTTTCCTTTTCCAACATAATTGTGACTGTAGGTTGTTATAATGGAATACATGCGGTCTTTTTCCTGCATAATTCAGTATTCAGCCTAAATGCTTGGTAGGTTTCTGACACACCCACCTTCAGAAATTAGGGTCACAATATGCAGGTAAGGAAATGAAAATCTGACACTGAAAGTAAGAAATAATGCATTTGCATGTTCCAGTGTATTAATGACATTAATAATGAATTGTTTGATTTGGATTAGGGGCTGGCAGCACAAATATGCAAGATCAACCATGTGCTTTACCAAGATAACTACGGGCACTTTGTGTCACATATACAAAATAGTAAATGTACCTATTTAAGTGGGTTTCCACTGGCTTTCAATCAGCGACTTCAAGCAGTAAACTTTATTACCATCTATCTAGCAATTATTGTATCTGGTGTTGCAGTTAATAACAGTGAGGAGTTTTGACCTTGAACACTCGAGCCTCTGATTAATTTGTCAAAGTAAAAACTACAACATTAATCCTAATATTTCCTCCAAATCAAGCCAGTGGGCTGTATAGCCTACACCAGTTAAACACAGAGTAGCCGCATTATGACCCTCGAGATTAACTGAATGACTCAAACCATGCAGGCGTCTACAGAAGCGTTTATCTATTTTAAAATACGATACTCAAGGGGTCAGTTCTTTGCCACAGTACAACTAAAGCATAAACAAAACTATGTATTTCGCTGTCGTTGTAAAACGCAACAGCCGAAGACCCTCAACTTTCATGTAAACTAGGCGCAAAGAGATCCCCCATCTGGCTTCTACCTCGCTTAATAACAAAGCGATGCCTGCGTGTGTTTGTCTCACGAAGGGGGTGGGGATACATGAGTGATAGAGACTGTTGATGCGTGATGTTGACCTTACCAATTTATCTACTATCATTCTTATATGGTTGTAATAAACTCCGTTATCCCCAATAATTACACAGATGTATGGTGGGATTAGGTATTCGACCAACTTCGAATACAATTCTATAAGCAAGGGAGTCGAATCGAAAAAGTTGATTAACATAATCGCAAGGCAACAAATTCCAGTTGTTCAGTGACAAAGTAGAGATCTGACGATCGACCTTTCCTCACTAGTTAATAAATTGAAACAAATTAATATCAGAAGCTAAGGTTTGAGCTCTCGCTCCTTGATACAAAATGGGACTTGGGCGAGCAAACAATACGTGAACGGCATCTGCGTCCCCATGGCCACCCAAGCCAGATGGCTTGCAACTGCAAGACAATAAACTCGAACCTCTCGCTATGAACACAACTTTATCTGACAGAAAAACAATAATAGACTAACCTGCATCACTCAGTAAGTCTAGTTCACAATTCAAGTTCGTATGCGACTTTTTCAGATAGACATCTAATTTAATAGTCTCATAAATGTGATTAAAATAGCATAAGTTAAGAATACACGTTTTTTCTGACACTTTTTCCACAAAAAGTGTCTCGTTGTATTGTCTGATTTGTTTTTTGTTTAAAGGGCTTGAACTAGGGTTTCTTTTCAACATAAATATCAGGATCAAGCTAAATAAAAACAAACGAGTGGCACATGGTTGTTACATGAGCACCCATCTACCTACCCATCTAAACTTAGGAATAACAAAACGGGTGTCCCTGACTATAAAGCAACACGTAACGTTACTATGGACTTCGGACTATGAAACTCATTACATATTATATTCGCCTGTTGTTGCTGACGCCTATTGTAACAGAACTTTAAGTAGTGGGAATTAGCAATAAAGCTAGCTTTTAGCCATGCTAAGAACCTGAGTAACGTTAGCTCGTTACCTAGCGTAACAGGGTTGACTTGGTAACGTTAACGTACCAGAAGTTTAAAGAACACTGCTAAGCTGGTTCAACGGCTAACAGCCAGTTACACAAACAGCACTCGGCACACCACGTAGACAAAAAAGCTGACACAAACAACTTTTCATTTCCGCAATTAAAGGCATTCGTGTTACTGAAAGCAACCACTAAGCAAGTTTACCTCTATTTCAAAGTCTGGAAGGTTGAATGCTGTCCTGAACAGCGAGCAGAAGTGAGCTATGGCGGGGACTTCCCACCAAGACTGGATCTCTTCCACAGAAATTGTACATCCCTGGGACATCTTCGAACTGGAGAAAAAGTGTAAAATCTGCTTCTCACATTAAAAAGTAGTTTCCTCGGCGGCTTACAATGTCTGAGTAGCATTACAAACACGACAAAAAACGCTGCTGCCGTACTTCCCAGTTTGTTGCCATTGCGACCAGTACAGCGCTTCAATCCGTTTCAATCAGAGTCTCACCGGAGCTGAACAGATGGGAAGGACGATACCACTGCACGACGAGCAGAGGGGGGTATTACACATTTGTGTATAATAAACTTTATGTGAGCATTATTAGTCATGATAGTTCTAGTATATCGATTATTTAAGGAGTAAAATCGTCGTTATTGAACATATTCCCTTTTTTTGTCTGTATGTTATAATAACAAAAGTACTTATGTCTATAATACCCCATGTGCGGGATAGTGTGGCGACCGTTTAAAGGGAGTGCTTGTAAATCGCGAGTAAAAATATTAAAAGTTAAAACAGATGTGAGTCCGTGAACCTTTTAAAGTTTTAAGTCACATGAGTGTGCTTTTCCTTTTTGTGATTTTTTGTGTTATTTTAAAGTGTTACTATATAGGTCTTTATTGTATTTTATTTTGTTTTGTTTATTTTACCACCCTCAGTTGAGTAACAAAAGCTTCTGAGAAGATCCGATGGTTCGTAATGTCCGCCGGTAGATTTCTGTTTTGTCAACATCGCAGTGGAAATTTTGCGAAATGCGTTAGAGAAGGGCTCCCCCTATTGCAACATTTAAAAAGTGCATGCTATAGGGATACAGTAGGGCTCAGTGACAGTGAGTGACAGTTGGCTGCAATGTCCTGCACGGCTGTTTTCTACATCTGATTAAACAAAAATACTATCCACAGTGACAACATGCATCCTCAATGGTGAGCCCCAGCTAATCTGCAGAAAATTCAAAGTGTTCTTCTGTGAAGTGAACTTACTAACCACATCCCTGTACCGTGATCACCACATGAAATTGACTGTTCAATCATACAGTCAGTGGTATTAAATTAAATCAGATCAGATTTTTGAGACTGTCTGCAACGTGATAGTTTGGCCTAAAGGTGGTGCAAAAGGAAAGCTCCTGAATTCATAAATTCTCCAGCACTCATTCTGGATAGCCTAAAGTATTCCTGATATACTAATATAGTACATACGCACATATACAAACTAAGATATCTTGATGTAGACCAGAGTCTTCCTCACATCCCCAAAACCACCGACAATGTGTCATTTGCACTTACTAAGGGTTTTGTTGTCAGTGTCATGTGTTCTCCAGCCCTCATGTGTCCTTTGTTCCTCCCTCACCTTGACCACTCCCCTCTCTCTCT
>JAUMTR010000024.1:5008787-5024742 GCA_032270685.1 Microctenopoma stevenorrisi
GGTAATTTATAATAAACTTCCTTTGTTTGAACCCTCTCTTGTCTCTGGTCTGCGTTTGGGTCCTCCATTTCGTGCGTATAACTGACATTTGTAGATTAAAAATAAATCCAGACTGCACAGTACAATTGCTCTTTTGTACAATTTTGGACCTTACTTTATGTTTTTACAGCATGTTATACTACTTTATAATTCTGTTTCACTATGTTCCAGAGAGGAATATTGTATTTTTGACTAGCAGTGGTCTAGTGGTTAGCAATGTCACCTCACAGAAAGGACATCCCATAGGTGTGAGTGTGAATTGTTGTCTGCATCTATCAGCCCTGTGGTACAGCAGTGCCTAGTGCAGGGTGTACCTTGCCTCTCCCTCAGTAACATCGAGGATTTGCTCCAGCATTCAAGAAACCCCTGAATAAGAGGGAGTGCAGTTAGGATAATGGAATATTGTACATTACAGTTATTTCACTTTTACTAGTTACTTTGCAAACACAAAAGGTTTTGCAATCTGCACATCCATATAGGAGATTTCAGTTACTCTTTCGTAGACTATTAGTCATATTTATATGCAATGTGAAGATTTCTTATGTTCTATTAATTTATTACACAATTTCATATGGTCGGGTTTTATAGTTATTACAGATTTAATAAACATCATTGTTATTATAAAGAGTTTTCTTATTATTAGTCCAAATGTAAAAAAAATGTTTTTTTGCAAAAAAGGCCTGCACTCTTCTGTGATTACTGCTAACTCTCTTGGTTGCAAACAAAGACAGGCACTTTTATGCAAGTGAATGCAATAAAGCCCCACAGTGTATTGGTCACGAGCAGTTTTATTACGAAACACAATCTTTGATTAAAGGTTTTTACTGCTGATGAGTATGATTATTACTGATAGCCACTGCTTTCCATTAACAGTAATCAATACATAAATCAATGCTCATGAAAAATAGTTTAAGGAAATAAGCGTATTAAGTTACAATAATAAGCACATGCTATCACAGTTGATTTAACTTTTTACATTTCACTTCTTTCACATACTTTTTATAATGTAATGTTCTAGTTTATCACTGCTACCTTGGAAGTATTCTGTAAAGTCTATGGCATTCATTGTGTCTCGGGGAATTATGTAATACCAGAACTGCTGAATGGAGCACTCATTGCTGATAGCCAACCATTTTGCTTACGTTGATGTTGCATAAATCTTTTTAGAAACAATTCACATTGTGAGTACTTTCCTCTGTTGTGTTTGTTCCATGTGTTGTGGAAGCAGCTCCACAGGCATGAGTTCATGTCGAGTTGTGTTAATTCAGAGCTATGCTGCCTGAGTTGTGTCACACATGGAGTCACGATGAGAGGGAGGGACTTAGGCAGCAGGACAATGCTGGTGTTTGTGCAACGGCCCCTGAGTGGCGGCTGGCTCTCTCAGATCGCTCTCGCTTGGCTACCATTGCTGCGTGCACTGTTGAAGTGAAAGAAAAGTGGACAGCTTGATCCTGCCTGGGGTATACACTGACAGAGGTAAGCCCCCTATTCCCCACTGCTGTGGCTCTGAGATGGAAGAAAATTAAGATTTTTGAAGTCTGTCATGTGCAGCCTATGAATTGTTTGAGTGTGGCATTCTAGTGCAGATTTTGGAGAAGCCGAGATCTCCGAGCTGGAGGTTGGCTTGGGGTGAGGCACCCTTGTCTGTGTTTTGGCAGGGTCATTACTGTGTGTGAATGTAGCAGAGCTGAAAGAAAGTTTCACAGAAAGAGGCTCAGTGAAAGGCATGTGTAGAATGTGACTAGGATCATGCAATCGAAAAAACAGAGTTTGGAAAGGATATATATGGAAGAAATATTTGGAGATGAACTATTGACATGACGGAAAATGACATCCACAGGTACAAAGCAAGATGACAATATGAACAAAGCATCGAAATAGGAAGGATAGAGTAAAGGTTTACAGTGGTAAAAATAGAGACGGAATGGTGGTGGAGAGATTAGGAGAGAGATTAATTAGGGATCTGAGGGAAGGGGGAAGGCATGGAAAAGGCAGAAAAAGAATGGGTGAAATGGAGAAAATAGTACAAGAAAAAACAGTGGAACCTAGATAAAGTTTCCACAGTGCTCGTATGATCTGCACTACACACTAAGGCTAGAGTACAAACTATTGCATTTCCTGGAAGAAAAAGAAAAAGAAAGAAAAAAAAGTCAAACAAATTTTCCAACTTCCATTCAATCTCCTTTTCAGTCCATTGTAAATGCTGGATTCCAAAAGCAATAAAAAGAATACTGGTAAGCCTCTCATTTTCAGTTTCGCCCTCCTTGCTAGATCAAATACTCTTATTTCTTTCAGCAGGCAGATTAGAGGGACTCAAGATGTGCTGTCCCAGTGTAGTAGTTCTGGACTATGCCTATATCCACATTTATGAATGACTAAGTCTGGCTGTTATACCTTCACCCTAATATTTGGTGTAAGGTATGCCAAGTACTTAATTACATGCTTTTTTGTTCCAGGTAGTGGGAGAAACACTGAGTTTTGGTGTGAGGTACAGCAAAGTAAAAAGGCTGGCCGCAAGACACAGATCCAGTATCTGTGGTTTTGGCCACAACAGAAAAAAGGGCACCCTGCCACCCCTACCATACCGGGGAGAAGAAGAGAAAGGCAGTCCACTGCTGCCTCATTAAAAGAAGCAGTGAACAGCATTTAGGTGAGTGAGTGGGCAGGTGAGGGTTGATCTGCGGTGAGAACTTTGAGCTGCGGCCAAAGTGTGGGTGGGAGGAGGAAAAGAAAGACGAAGAAAAGCAGGTAGTAGGTGTAGGAAGAGGAAGAGGAGAGAAGTAGTGGACCTGGAGCTCAAACACCAACAGGATGGCAGATAAGAAAGTCAGGTAAATGTCTTTACCTTGCTTATATAGCAAGTAGAAGCAGCAGCTGACCTAATGTTGGCATTCTAAATTTGTGTGTATTTTTGTTTGGGGGAAACTCCACGTGTGCCTGCTTCATTTGCATCTTTCTGCATCCATGAATGTATCTGATTTTTTACAACTTGTGTCAGTGTCAACAGCTACGTAAATGGGTTTGTACATGCATGTGTGCGTGTCTGTTTCGATCCCTTTGCAGCCTCCCCGCTAAGCTGATTAATGGGGGCGTGGCAGGCCTGGTTGGTGTGACATGTGTATTTCCTATTGACCTAGCCAAGACCCGCCTACAGAACCAGCAGGGTGTCCAGGTCTACAAAGGAATGTGAGTGTGTTTCAGACTTTCATGATCATTTGAAATTTTAAGCTAATTGTAAGCTAAAAGAATATCAAAGTATAAAACTGAAAAATAATTTTGCTTGTGCATGTCTCCTGCTGATACATGGTCTTTTGAAGAGTTCTATCTAAACATAACTACACACAAGTCACTATTTTTGAGACCACCATGACTCACATACTATTGCACTGACTCTCAGAGGGTGGAGAGACATTCTTTCTACATTTGGTCCAGTGTTGTTGTTGGTGAGATTCTGCAAAACTCACTCATGGGATCTCATTAGGAGAATGTCTGTATACACTGGACACTGTTTAAACACGATAACCTAACTAATTTATTTAAAAGCTGACAGATGTTCAAAGTAATGCTCTCAGTTTAGTTAAAGCAGCTTTAATCTGAAACAAATTCAAGAGATGCACAGAAAAGAACACATTCAGTGTCCTTAAATTACACAGTAACCCTGAGTTTTCTAACTGTTTACTTCTGATGGGCATCAGTATTGGTGGCTGGCTGGGTGTGGCCATCCTGTTTTCTGCGGCCTGCGGTTTTCCACTGTGAGTCAGAGAGGAAAAAATGCCTGCATGACTTATTCCCAGTTCAGCCATGTGCCTTTGATTATTGCTTAGAAGAAAAAAGAGAATTATAAACACAACACAGTAGATTGATACTACTGGTCTTTTTCCATTTCGTTGCTGGGTCGGGATAGAAGTTGTTTTTCTGGATGAAGGCCCATGTTCATAGGAAGCATACTGATCTGAGTTCATGGTGAAATATTAAATTATTATTATGCTATATGGTAGGAGTCATACAAAACAGACAACACACTAATTGTTTTCTTGTTTGCCTCCATAGGCTGGACTGTCTGGCAAAGACAGTACGATCAGAGGGCTATTTTGGATGCTACAGAGGTATTATTTCCATTTCTAATCCCTGTGACAAACAACACTACAACTCTTTTTTACTATAAGGTTAATCTAACCACCCCCACTCTTGTTTGCCTTGTGAGCCCTTGGTTTCTTTACTATAACAACCAGGGTCAACTATCTTTAGCCCACACTGGTGATCAATAAGCCACTGTGTAGGTGTGTTCTATTTGTGTGTCACTGTCATCAGCCTGTTTGTGTTCTCCAGGTGCAGCAGTGAACCTCACGCTGGTTACACCAGAAAAAGCCATCAAGCTGGCTGCCAATGACGTCTTCAGGCAGAAACTCTCGAAAGATGGGTAAGTTGATTTTTGACAATCACTGGTACTTGCATTGAAATAACATCAACCTACTGAACAGCTCTTACTGACACAGCACCCATCTTTGAATATGCCGCATTATTCTATATTAGATGGGTGTTATGAAAAGTGTAAGGCCAAAGCTATTATAGTAATCTAAAACTAAATGTATTACTTAAGATAAGGGTTTGTCTTGGAGCCTTTTAATCATTTTTGTTAAATAAGAAAAAACTTATTTTGTTTGTTTTTTTCCTGATATGAATTATTTCTTATGTAACACCCATTACAAACATTTGGGCAATTTTGTAGAGAAAGTAAGCAAAATATGAACTGTAAACATTTTTGTAACTTTTGAAAATTAATACAATTTGAAAACATCTGTCAATGGTAAAAACAACCTGAGTTAGTTAAAAGTCAGTATTATCATTGCCATAGATATTGATTTTGACAAGGACACACAGTATGGCCTGTTACTCCGGAAGCATACGTAATACAGTCATTAATCCCGTATATCTATTGTTGACACTGTTTCTAGACATTTGCCCCTTTGGGGGGAAGTACTGGCAGGATGTGGGGCTGGAACCTGTCAGGTAGTAGTCACCACTCCCATGGAGATGCTTAAGATCCAGCTACAGGATGCAGGAAGGCTTGGTGAGTTAGTGACTGAGTTTTACACTTTAAAATTTTACTCTTTTTAAATTGCATTCTGTCAATTATCTTCATATTGTAAAGTGATGCAAAACTCTCTGATCCAGTTCATGGAGTGAATTAAATTAGACCCGTTCTCCTGTATGTATATACAATGTGACAATGCAAATTCTGACAGGTGACAAATTAAATGAAAACAAAAAAAGCCTTGGTAAGGTGTTGGGCCACAATGCTCTGCCAGAATAGTTTAAATGCATTATGACAATGATTCAAGTCTACAAGTCTCCAACTATTTCCTCAAATGGTGTTTTTATGATGGCTCTGGTGACTGCACAGGCTGCAGTGTATGATTGATGATATGGAGGTTAAAATGTTTTTAAGGCTTTCTAACTATGCCCAGACGGAACCGCATCGTCATTCAGTAACAACGTAGCAGAAAACATTGATTAAAGTCTGTTCCTGGCCTGGAACTGTATCCATCTGTGTTTTATGGTCTTTGGGAAAGTGAACAATTTATGCAAGCTATATTAATGTCTGCACAAACACTCAAAGTAGTGCTACTATAGTGGTAACAGCTAAGCTGGGTGAAAGAAGCACACATGCAATTGTATGAGGCAAAAATGAATGGCTAGCCTCATGACCACATTGAAACCTGTGCATTTCACTACCAGCAAGCCTGTAAAGACAAGTTCAACTTATGCTTTGGGCCCTTGGATTATGTGCAACATGGGCAACTATGTATTAGCTACATGCACTTTCTTGCATAACGCCCTTACCTGGGCCACTTTTTGTCTATTCATTAGCTGCACAAAGGCCTGCTCCATCTCCAGCACAGGCTGCTGCTCCCGGTCCGGCTCCATCGTTGGTGGGCACCCCACCACAAGCTCGGCTGACCCCTCCAAGGCGTCCCTCAGCAACTGCCATCACTGCAGAGCTGCTGAAGACTCGTGGCCTTGCCGGGCTCTACAGAGGGGCAGGAGCCACCTTAATGAGGTCACATACTTAAAACATAAACACACACTCACAATATGTATCAATAGTTTAACATGCACTTTATTTTTAATAGATGTATATATTCCTATGAATAGTTTCTTAACTAGAATAAAAATGCAGACCTATACGCAAACTACATCACAACATCTGCTTCATGTCACTGGTGACAATAACATTTCAGTTCACACAATTCTTCTTTTTTCACCGTTACATTCAGCTCTTCCACTGCTTTAATGAGCTGAATTTAGATTACATAACCCTTGCTGCATTTGTTGTACTTTCTGACACCTCTGCTAATCAAGGCTGATCAATAGATTCCTGCAGCTATGTCTGGCTGCTATGCTGCGGTTGAATAAGGGCCTGTCTCCTATTATTTTCCCAATTCCTCTCTACTTTCCTGAATTCTATCTTCTATACAATTTTTTTCACACATTTTTTTTAATTTATTCTTTTCAGGGATGTCCCCTTCTCTATGATCTACTTTCCGCTGTTTGCCAACCTCAACGCATTGGGCCGTGAAAAAACAGGTTCCCAGGGTGATATTCAGGCCCAGGCACCATTCTGGCAGTCCTTTGTGGCAGGCTGCACTGCAGGCTCAGTGGCAGCTGTAGCTGTAACACCGCTGGATGGTGAGTGGGAAAAGCAAAAAGTACTTGTTCACCATGATCATTACAATTCTGTTTGTGCCACAACATCCCTTTAGTAAAATAGTTCTGTGGGTATTTCACTAGAGTTTCTGTTAGATTTTAGCTGCAAAGCCTAGTTAATGTGAGAAAACTACAAAACCACAGCCTCAGTTACTCATTCAATTTCCTGTAGTTACAGAACGTCAATAGTGTACATACTTATGGCAATACATTAAGATGAACAAATCCTAACCTAACAGTTATAGATTAGTTGTGTAGCATATAGGGGACTGTTGAAGAAGAATCCACTTTATTGTCATTGAATACATTGTTACATGTTGCAATGAAATTTGTCTTCGGCATGTCTCGCTCAGGGACACAGCTGGTATGGGGCATGAGCTGGGTGCCAGAGCTGGGAATCGATCCTGCTATGTCTGCCTTAACCACGTAGCTACCAGGCCGCCTGTTATTGTAGTGAACAATGAGTGGTTTTGGTTTGGTCATTTTAATGCAATTGTAATGTATGTAATGTAAATGCACTTTGTGTTGTATGTCTGTACAGTCATAAAGACTCGTCTGCAGACCTTGCAGAAGGGTGAAGGGGAGGATACATACAGAGGAATCATTGACTGCACACGGTAAGCATACAAACAGTGGAGAGAAAAAGCTGTCCAAGTAACATCGTAGCATCACTTTTCTTAACTTAATTTCCTCCCACTGCTCTCTCTACTTTTGCAGACGCATCGTAAGCCGTGAAGGCCCATCAGCATTCCTGAAGGGTGCAACGTGTCGAGCTTTAGTCATTGCTCCTCTTTTTGGCATTGCACAGGGTATCTACTTTCTTGGGGTAGGAGAGACTGTACTGGGTTTGCTGGGATAGCACTGTTTGGCATTGGTGGTGACGGTCTATGTACACATAATTTGGCACAGATTGAGTGTGAGATGGTCACAATCTGCTAACCAAAGGAGGAAGACTAGTCTGAGATATGAAGAAACTCTATTTACTAATATGTGGAGCACAGTGTTCATGCTAATTGTGTTTCTCTAGGTTTTACATGCTGTCAAGCAGGGTCCCCGTATATGTGTGTGACTAATCTGATGGTATGTGTACCAAGTTCAAGTCTGGGATATGCTAGTGTGGTTGCTGCAAAAAGTTTAGGAAAGGAATTTTTCCTTTCACTCGGGAGACATTGATCTGTCTTGTTAAGAAATTGCATGTTCTCTGTGGCTGCTATCTAAAATGCCTACTGATCTGACCACCAGTATGGTCATGATTAAGTGCGACATCCAATGTAAACAACAAACTCTCATTTTAATCGTTATCATAATCTTGCTAATGCTGCATAATGTTTATTGTCTTAACTGGCTATTTGACTTGACTTTTAATGGCAATCATTTTGACATTGTTTGACATCTTTCTCGAGAAAAGAACCTTGATCTCCTTCCGCTCTTATGCATTCCTCCCACTCCATCCGTGAGGTCTGATTTGTAATCTTGAACTCCCTCATTGGATTGGGGGTGCTGCCTGCCAGTGTCACTAAATACATTTGATAATCTGATGGTAACGCTTTAATCCCTGTATTAGCCTACAATATACCCTAACCCATGTAGCCTTGACTTCCTCTTCTCTGCAGCTTGGATGGGCTTAAATAAAACCCTGAGAAGCCTAGGGCTTCTTAATGCTTAGTTACACACAATGCGCACAATAACTACAATAATGCAACTAAAGCCTTACCACTGCATTTAGCTTCTGAAACTGAACATCAACACTGTACGTCTTAAATGTTTTCAGCAGAATTAAAAACATTGTTTTTTGAGTCCAACTTAGAAAGGACAGTTATATTTGTTAGACCCATGGAGGGAGTATGGCACCTTGTCTTGCCAACTGCCATTACTAAAGTCCACTGGGTGGCACTAAAAGCTTTTTTTATTTTTACATTTTTAATGCAAGACATGTTTAGAAGTGTTTATGTAGGTTACTACATTTTTTTCAATGTAGAGTGATCATAGCCAAAGTAAATGGTTTGTTTACAAGCTGTGAATAACGATATCTCCCTCTGATTTCTCTGTGTTACATAAACACACATTTATTCAGTTTTTTGTATTTTAAGTGCTTCATAACAATGGTCACATGCATCTATAGTCTACAAAAAATGTAGCCTATGTATGCGTAAGGAAAATGTGTATATTTGGTGACCTAAACACACAGATTTGATTACTTTAACATTTAACAGTTTTCCCCCAAAACAACAAGAAATACATTTTTACAAAAGCAATCCATAAGACAAGCAGTGGAGAGACACAATGGAGAGCACAATAGAGAGCAATTAAACAGAAGTCAATGTGTACTTGCTCAATTATTACTCAAGGTTTTTGTACAAAAATAAAAAAAAGTTATATTAAATGCACCCACAGAATCTGTTTTGTAAAACCTCATGACTGGTTTATTGACACTTAAGTGGTTAACTAAGGTGGTGTCTGTGGTCACATAAATATTCCACCCATCTCTTCATTGCTCTCTCTGAATCCTCCATTAATCCATGAACTTGCGATTGGGGTTGGCACCAAACAATTTCTCTCTGATTTCCGGCATCATCTGTCAGTGGTAAAACCAGGACACAAATAAGAAGACATATATAAACTAAAAGGAATAAAAGATTTATCAAAACTTTCTATCACTTCTAACGTTTCTGCCTTAATATAGTTAGGCTCACTTGAAGAATCTTCCAGGCTCTGCTGGCCCCCACAGGAAAATATAAGAAACTGCTTTGGTGTCAAAAAAAATATTTTTAGTTATACTGTCAACTTTACTTTACCTGATGTGCAATAAGTTCTAGCCTGCTCTCCAAAGTGTTGGAAACCTTAATCTTCCAATTATCATTATACACTTCCACTCCTCCACAGCTGAAAATATGAGAGAACAAAACACAGTTTAGGTCTTTAATTACAATAATAATTTGAAGAAGTAACAGTTGATGTTTAAGCTGTCGTTGCAGCAATGACATGACAATGAAAATGCGGACATGACTTCAAGTTTACATAGAGTTTAATTACAAAAATAAAGGAAGTAAGATAACAAAGTCAAAAAAGGCATACAAAGGTAAAAGTGTATATAATGTATTGATTTATGAAGGTAAGCATGGAAAAACCCTGACAAAGCATCTTACATGTCCGATGGTAGAAAATGTTCTGAGTCAATTCTCACTTCTAAGTTCCTCTTCACTGCCTCTTTGTAGACAGGAATATTTTTTTTAACTGCCGCCTGTAATTCAATAATACAAAAAAGAGCACAACTCTATCAGCTACACTGAATGTACCAAGACTTGTAATGATCAGTGCTTTCATAAATAACCATTAACACTATACGCTATAGTCAGCAGAACCTCACCTGAACCACTTCTACATCCTGCTCTCGGCAGCGAACAGTAACTTTAGGTTCCAGCAGCTGATAGAATCCCTGGAAAGAGAAAAAGCACAAATTTGAATAGAACAATAAACCAACAAACCACAATTCTTTCCATGATAAAAATGCATAATGTTGCATTGTTGATAATATAGTTGTGTAATAATGTGTTTCCATAAACACTGTAAAGTAGTTATCATGTGCCTAAAAAAAACAAGCATGTTGAAAGCTCGCGTGAACACCTTAGGTGTCATCTTCCTGTTGTCAGAAATTAAAGTAAGAATGTGCATCTAATATGTTTCACCACCTCAAGCACAAACAATATGACAAGAATAAGTTCTGTCTGACGTGAGTGCTTCTACCTACAGTAAAAGAAGACCAACTGAAATTAATTAGTGGAGGGGAAGAATTTTTGCTGAGCCAAATATATAATTTACACAATGCTAATCTAAACTTTTAACAAGGAGGGCCTTAGGAAAATGATTAAAAAGACAGACCCTAAACACAACTCAGTGAGAAGAAAATATTTCATCCAAGTCCTATTTTTAGCCTACTTATTTGATTTACATTAACATTTGGTGATGATCAGATTTTCTGTTACAATCTCCAACCAACTCTCCTCAGACTGATGAAGCTGGAATGAAGTCTAATTGATCTGACTCAACCTCCCGGTACTTCACATGCATGGCTGAGAATCTTTCTAGATCACAAGTTGAGCCCCATAGCAATCAATTTGTGGTTTACCTTTATCACCCCCACATGGGCAGGTGGTGAATTTACCTGAAGCAACAGGCCTTCCAACAGCTTGGAGTATCCAGCAGGGTCTTTGGCAATTTCTGCAAGTCTGTGACGGCCCCCATTCAACAGATCCTGAGAAGAGAGCACGGAGACATAAATAACAAAACCTCTGTAATATTGAACATTTGTTGTAAATGTGTTGATTTGTTAGTATTCCCATACATAATATGAAGGTGTTAAATTCAGGAATAAGTAAAAAAGACCGTGTACATGCATCTATATACTGAACATAAATTCTATGTTAGAAATACAACATCGACTGATCATATTAATTATGTGTAGCACAGCATGTTTTCTAACCGTGATCATGTCATCACGGGTCTTCAGCACCTTCAGTCTTGCTTGATTTCTCAGGTTGGACATCTGGCTGCAGGAAGTGGAAAAAAATGATGAGTACAAGACTTGTTTATACAATGTAGAACAATATCTTTGTCTCTCACTTCAAGTCTACACGTCTGTGCATATGATAAAGTTAGGCTAATATCTGACATCATTTAGAAAAGGTTCAAAACAGTGAATGTGCTCATACTAAATAATGACTGAAAAAGTGTGCAACAAGCTTATTGCATCAAGTTGTATTTTAATACATTTTCTTATGTTGTTCAATCTGCTTTTCTTTCTTCTCATAGTATTCCATGATTTTCACCCTCTGGGTCTGCACCAATCGTCCTTTCTCAATATTAAACTCTTCCTCTGCCTGCAAACAGATGTGCGTGAAATTACTTATTACTGCTATTTGCAGTGGAAAAGAAAACAACAAAATCACAAGGACGACTGACAGACAGGTTCCAATTACCTTGGCATCAATTTCCTCAACTTTCTCGTTGGCCTCTTGCTCAATGAAGGCCATCATGTGCTTGATCTTACAAAATGGACAAACAAACAGTTCAGATGTTAACAATGTTCACTCAAGAGAACACGGCGTTCATTTTATTAGCAACAGGAAAATGGAAATGGGCTTGTGTTGACATGTCAGAGAACTTTGTGTAGTCGTGCCAAGTTGCCATTCGTTTTATGTATAGTGGTACTACCCAAAGCCCAAAAACTAATACTCTACTCTAAAGATAGTGACAGGTAGAGCGAAATAATAATTAAACATCAACGAGTAGTGGCATTTCACATTTAAGCCAGTCAGCTGACACTTGTTTTGTTTGCACAAAGTTAAATAGACATACGAGGTAACAATTAACTGTTACAATGTCAGTTTTACCTGTTTCTGTACGGCAGCGTCGGTGAGTGCCATGTTTGGTCCGAAAGATGTTTTACTAATTTATTTCACACAAATATACGTCTCCCAACAAACCAAAAATGCAGCAAAAACGAAAACCGTTGAACGCCGTTGTCGTTGAACCTCCTTATCTTCGTTTTACGTCGAGCTGGCTACACAACACGGAAATCCGGCATCCGGTTATGACTTTCAAAACAAAACTCGTCTCCGTTCGATCAGAGGGAAATACACGCATAAAACATTTTCAAATTATCTTCAAATTTTACTACCAGCAGGATGCCAGGATGCAAGAGTTTGGCTTGTGGTGACGCCAAACGCTGCCAGATGCTGTTGCTAAACGACATAAAAACATAATTATTTAGAATACAACCAAACGTTAACACAGTGGGGCGTGAACGTCAACTTCGTAACGTGATGTAGTAACACCATCCTTGGCGACAGTGTTATTTTGAAGGTGGTAACAGGAAGTTTAGTATTACATTCTCGCTAGCTTGTACCAGTGCTGCTGCTGCTGCTGCTGCTGCCGCCTACCAGTGGTGGACTTCTCTCTAGCTATTACTGCAGGGATCTGTGTCGCACATTTTCATTCAACCTATCGCTTGTCTGCATCTGGTTGCCTTTGGACAAGGACGGTAAGAGATCGACTCACGCTGGGCTCAACTTGAATAGGACAGAAGTTTTGTCGTCTCCTAAATAGCACATTAGCCTTAAACGTGTAATCATAAGCTAGCTGTAGCTTACATGTGTGTGCTGAAATGTGACAGCAATGACTCGTCTGACCAATAACGAACTTTTAAGTGTGACAGGCATTTATGCAATTTGACAGGTGGTTTTCTGAGGAGGTCTATGTGTGGTTGTAAAATGTATTGTATAACTTATAACAGTTTTTATCATATTTTTTTGGAGCCACGCTGTCATGTTGGAAATTTGAAACATTATTGTATGTAAGTAGTTGTAATCCGCATACTTTAGTCTTCATATTATTTTTTTTAACGATGGGACGTTCACGTTATTAGCTACATTATGAAAATCCATAGGTTTTATTTTGACAGTTAAAGCCGGAAGTTTTTAATGTGGCAAACTTGAAATTAATCTAACCTTTGGCCCACGTGGTGACACCTCATTTCTGGGGCACGATGTGAGCGTTTAGCATTTGCAATTGCAATTCAATTAGTTAGTAAACTGTAGTTTACCACCCAGAAAATGTACAGTAAATTTATTTAAGCATTTGTTTTTTGATAGGCATAAAAAGTTCTTCTTTGTGTTTTGCTTCATGGTGTATGTACAGTTTTATTTATATATATATATATATATATATATATATATTTGTACCTATCTCCTTTTCTGTCTTAATTTGCCACGTAGTCCCAAGAAACTCATTCGATTTCATGGTAATAAAGTGTTAACTTCTTTAACTACTGACAAACATGTCCAACTGACACAATTGTGTAGGACATTGTGTCACTGAGTGGAAAATCTTTTTTGTGTTATAGGTGTAACTGCTTTCTTATAGTTACATAAAGGTCATCATAGATTATAACCAGTTTGAACCTCCTTTTTTTTTATAATTTAAGTATTAACCAGCAATTGACAACTTTTTACTCATTCTATTTTTTTCTGATTCTCCTTAGGTTAGACGTCCAGCTTTGACTGTAAGAATTAATGTGCCTGAGAGTCTGACAATGGCTACATCGGCCTCCACCTGTTCTGCCTCGATTGCTACCGCTGTGCCCGAGGGTTTCCATTATGAAACCAAGTACATAGTGCTCAAGTACCTGGGAATGCTGCCTGTTAGTAGATCTCAGATGCTAGGTACAGCTCAAGGTGAGAAAAGACTTTCGGTTAATGGTTTAGCTGTGATTTTCTTTTTTTTTTTATTTAATCTGATCTGCTTTGAGGGATTGTTTCACTCAGAAATGAAAGTGATTGAAGAACAATAGGGGCATTTTCTTTTATATGATCCTTTTTTATGTTGTACAGTGTGACATATCAAAGCTCACATTTGTGTATTCACAAATAGAGCTGTGTGCCTTAGCACAACGCTACACATGGCAGTAACAAAAATATTCCGGATGTTTAGACAGGTTACCACCTGTTCAGCCACTTACTCGCCTTCTGTAATATTGAAATGGAAGACACTGGTGTACCAGTTTTAACATGACATTAATGTAGCAGCCAGTGCTTGTGAAGAAATAAGTGCAGTCTTTGGAATATGTTGTCCAGCGTATCTGAAGACTGGCCTGTCCTGTCCTCACACTGGCTTTTATTGCAACCATGTGCCGTGACCTCAGGCATGCAGCGGACATGTTTTTCATCTTGGTCTCCATGTGCCTGACATATAACCAGCACATAGCACTAGCAGCACAAGTTATTTGACTTGTGTAGCACATAGTTGTCTGTCCCATTTCTAATTATAAATCTCTGTGTGTGTGTTCTGCTGTTAGGTAAACTATATTTTAAATTACTGTAAATCCCATGCTGGCCACCAGTATGTAATGGTCTTACTTTGTGCATGCGTAGCCACAGTGATAGTGAACAATTACATCTTAGTGATTACAGGGAGAGAGGCACGTGCCACTTGGAAGGAAAGTCAGTTCTGGAGGTTGGATCAGGCAGGTTATTCTGTCTACCACAGGATATGAACAGAGCAGACTGAAAAAAATACTTTTTGAGCAAGACACCTAGATGGAGACGTGGTTTTAAAAAAGGCCAGAGGGGAAATTATCCTTATTTCCCGTCCCTTTCATTATTGTGTGCATGCTTGGAATGGGCGGAGAAGGGCAGATGAGTGAGCTGATCCCTGCTTTCCGCTTGATCCGGTCCAATTTCTGACAGCCTGTCATGTGTAATCACCATAGGATTACTCAAACACCAATGGGCCGAAGAGAAATAGTTGGCTGGCTAGCTGTCTGGCTGAATGCTGAAACAGCACCAAGCTCAGGAAAAGTCAACACTGGTCCGCATGGTGTTCACGTATGAGTTACAGTGACAGAGCGAGCAAAGCGGGGTTGCATGTGTCCTGTTAAATATTTGTAAGTAGTTACAAATTTGATCTGTATTTCATTGCTGCCAGTCTGGTTTTACTTTGTTGTTTAACATCAACAATACACATGGAGTTTACTTTCCATTAAATTGAAAATAATTCAGAATGCTTTCTGTAGTTTACCGCCCAGGAAATTTATTTGGTCATTTACCTGATGCAGCATTAGTGTCAGACTTGCCCCCTTGCGTGGTTCATTTTTCACCCAAGCAGTGTGGACTGCATCTTATAAATAATGGACGTAAGCCTGGTAGCTTTTATGCACGCGATAACAGAGCATCACTCTCTATCTTATTCTCTATCTGGGTTGGTCTTTTTGAAACCCACTTACCCATTTTCATAAAGTTTTTTCAATTTACTAATGTCTTCTTATTTGGGATTTGATCTTGGGTAAGTTAGGTTTAGAGGTTTTTGTAGTTTGGGGTAAAGATAAAGATTGGTCTCGTGCTTTTAATTTGAGTGGTAAGATAAGTGGTAGATAAGGTGGGGGCTAGGGGTGGGGAATGCTGTATATGTTCTCACAAAGGTAGCTGTGCCAAGGTGTGTATCTGTGAGGGACAGACTGTTGATTCAAATGTTTTTCAGGAAATGCCCAGAACGAGAGAGAGAGGACGACTATGATAAAAAGGCAGATTGAGGAAGAGCTGAGACAACTGGAAGATGAAATTGCTGCCTGTAAGCAGACGCGCACACACACACACACACACACACACACACACACACACACACACACACACACACACACACACACACACACACA
>JAUMTR010000024.1:5027621-5048771 GCA_032270685.1 Microctenopoma stevenorrisi
TATATACATTTAAATATAGTAACGTCGTACTAGACCTCCCTTATTAACACAATCCAACATGCAGTATTTCTTAGAACTGTCTCACTAAATGCACATTGTATTACATTACATTTCTACATCTGTTTCTATTTCTGCATTCTAACTACATTTTAATATTCCCTACTAACATATGTATGTATATCTATGTATCTTCCAGGCCTCTGGACTACCAGAAATTCCGAGACGCAACACTGGATCTCTCGGCACACACACCAGGAGGCTGGAGCAAGGTGAACCAGCCATGGAAATTACTTTTCCTTTTTATTACTATTGTATTTTGACATATTTATTACATCTGTTCTGCTGTGTCTACACGTCTCTCCCAGGTGCTAGTGCCATTGGTGCTGCTCCAGGCTTTACAGAATGAGGGGCAACCCATGACAACTCTGTTGCAAATGGGAATACGCTTATTAGAGGAGGATGAATCTAACTACATCATGCAACAAGGTGGATGGGTGAGTTTTTAAGATGAAGATGGAGGAAGCCATCATATTTATAGCTGTACATTTATTTATGTATTTTATATTTTGAATGGCAGTTGTTACAGGAATGCAAATATTTTAAACAGTCTTACAGACAAATAACACATGGCAACATATTCTTATGGCAAGTGCTTTTAATCCATGCACTAATTTCCTTGGTGCCTTGCTGCAATGCGAGGTAAATGTGCAAAATTGGGCAGATGTAGCATTGATGAACGAGGAAATGAGGGCGTGGCACAAAGTGAACAAAAAATATTTGCACTGCGCGCTAAAGAGAATGTCACATCTCCAAATGGCCACATGAGGGCATCAACAATTTATCTGTAAAGAGGATTCGCCCCTTGTGTGTCCCTTACGTAATCTACAATGACAAGGTAACCTTACACATTAGATTTAAAGCTACAAATCCATTGAAATCTTCATAAATAACCTGACAATAGAAGGAGAGCTTTGATGATTTTAACAGAATTTCTTTTCTTTCTTTTTTTTTCCACACATCCGCTTCCCACTTGTAGTACGGCTGTGCATGTTGCGACTGATCTGTCCTCAGGCAAGAACACTGTGAACAGAACCTCGCTGTGGTGTTTATGTGTTCATGTGAAGGGGTAGCAGGAATATGTCTTCTCTGACCTGTGCTCACTGAATGTGAAAAGTAACACGCAGAGGTTAAAGACAAAAATAGGAGTGGAAGACCCGTCAAAGTCTGCTGCTGCTTCATTACTTAGTTGAGTAGTTAAGTCCAATAAGGACTAATCTGAAGAAGCTTGATTAACAAGGGTCATTGTGGAACGATAGCAGTCATGAAACTAGATTTGAGGTTTGTTCTATATATATTTAACAAGTGGAACACTGCGTCACAGATGGCTTACTGTGTAGCGGGTGATGGTGACGATGATGATGATGATCGGGTAACTATCTCAAAGGTCTGTCTGGCTTTCCTGTAAAGTTATACAAATGCGCCACACTGGCTACAAACAAAGCTGCATACTTGCTCTGTCTTATGGGATGAATGGATGATGAAGAGAAAGGAGGGGGAGAGAGGGAGAGAGAGAGAATGCACAATGAGTCTGGAATACGACGGAGGGAACGGGTGAGAGCTGAGGGAGTAAAAGGGGGTGGGCATGTTGAGGCACTGAGAGCAAAGTGAAATCTCCATTAGTTTGACAACTGCCTGCATGCACACTTCTCTCCGACCGGCTTTCTACCTCCACTCCATCTCCCCAACTCTCGTCTTTTGACCCTGTGCATTCAAGTGTAAACCCGTGGGATTTCGCGACTTCACGTTGAGGTAGGACGTTTTTTATTTGGGATGCTGATGCACTCATTGGTATGGATGTGTGTTCTGTGGGAAACAGTGACTGTGCGATGACAGTCTAGGTCTAGTAGGTCTTTCCTGACAGTGTTACCGACTCATGTCGTTGTTTTGTGTTTGCATGTAAGTGTAGTGTATGTGTCTTTATTGTAGCACAGTGATCTCACTCTATGAACAAGTGGATGAGTTGAAGAGAAATAGGAAGATATGCCAGTACTCATTGCCAATAATCCACACATCTTGAAAGCTTTGCATGTCATTGTTCAGACTGTCCTGTCCACTTCCAGGACATTGACCATGACATATCATGCTAGGTTTGGGGGGGAAGGGGGGGTTCTTATAGCGCCTTTGTTTGTTACATCTGAATACAATAAGGGTCATTATGACCCTAATATGATGCACACTTCATTTGGCAGGAACAAAACCAGCAGTCTTCATACAATGCAGAGCCAGGCGGGTAAGCAGAGGAAATGACTGGGGAGGGACGGTGGGGGGGAATAAAATATGGCCTGTATGTTGATAGAATCCAGTCGGTTTGCTTGCTTGCGTGTGTGCTGTTGTTGGCAGCTGGGGGAATCAGCTGTCCTGATGGTGAAATCCCATGCATGCGAGCCGAGTGTGCACATCAGCCATTTCCTCCTACAGTCTCAGTGACTGTGATGTAATATGACTCGTGAGATTCAAAAGTGGCACGCGGACAATTGCAGCCGACCTCCCAGCAGACATGCGTTATTTTACTGCAGCATGTTTTATATCAAATTGAACTGAGAGCAGCTGTAACAAGGCAAAACAATTTCCCTCTGGGATTAATAAAGCGTTTTGAATCTAGTCAAAGCAGCATATCTTCAGAAGCAATAAAATCCAATAAACCTGCACGGGTAACATTTTGAAGACAAGGTGCTGTAAAGGTTCCAGCCCGGTCCAAGTCGGGACATGTCACGCTGCTGCACCCTCGTGTTACGTAAGCACCCTCCCACCAGCTCCAGGGTCTAACACTGTGCATCACTGTGCCACTGCATTAATGTGCTGCTGGACCAGAGTAGAGTGCCTGTGCAGGCGGCTGAGAAAGCCCCAAAATAACTCTTAATCCTCTGAAAACATCATCACAAGGGGCTTGACTGGCCTACTTGTAGCTCCCTACAAACCTGCTACAGCAGCAACGTAGTGGCTGACTGCCAAGGTTCATGCAGGGCATCACCTATTTCACTCACCCTCAGCTGCACCCAACACAAGACTATTGCATCAGGTTAATGGCATTTTAATGGAATTAAATAGTGTTAAGTATTTCATTCTCCACCTCTGGTCTATAGATCCTCCTCCTCAGATTAGTAAAAAAGATTAAATTAGAAGTAGATGCAGAGAGCACTCTTACAGCCTCTCCCCCTCCTCAGTTTAATTCACCTCTGTCAGCTGCTCTGTGGCCTTTTGCGGGGCTCGTTCATTAGAAACAGTGATGATATAATGCCCATAACTGTCAGAGAGCGCAGATGTGCCAGTGAACATTACATTGATCACAATACCCCTCAAATTGAATGTCGCACTTCAACACACCCAGTTTTGGGCACTTAAAGGTTTTTTGCCTTTTTAACCATGTAGGTGGAGGGTTTGGATCTGCAGAGGGATGCAGCAGGCTGACTGTATGTGGCAGTAATGTGCTGACGTAGCATGTACTTGTAAAAAAAAAACGTAGGAGCTCTTCTTGACCTCCTCTGATCTAGTGTTTTGTATCGGAGCTCAGTCATGTCTCGTCACAGTGTGACACCCCACCATAGTAAAGCAGTTACAGGTAGGCTGAATACATTTCGCTTGATTGGAATAGTTTTGTATAGTGTGTGTGTGTTTGACTTGGGGCAAGGGTGGAGAACTGTGTAACATGGCTGACCAGGTACCACATACCTAACCGGCAAACTTTAGAAAATGTAAGAGTAGTTTTAGAGTTTGTATTATTTGACAACTTAATTTAGAGTGCAGCCCTCAGTATTACATTATATTCTAGATGAGTGAGGCTGTTGTAGAGAATAATGGACCGTTGTCCCTGAGCACCTCATAGTAACTCTGTTCTGCTGTGTCTAGCTGATAGCGAAGCAGCATCCTGAGAGTGAAACACTCTTGTGCTCCCACATGCAAATCAGCTTATAGAGAAAGCAAATATCGGGACGCTGTCAGATTTAATCTCTCTGCTGCCTCCCAGAATGCAGCTGCTGTTCAGGACAATGTGAGTGTCCTTGTAAGGGAAATAACCTTAACAGCACAAGCATGTAATGGAGAAATGATGTTTATATCGGCCAGGTGTAGTTTACATACTGAATTAAATAAGGAGCATAGGTGGTGAAGATGCAAATGAGCGGTCAGGGAGACGGTTAAGAATGTAATGACGTCATGTTCTCGCATGAGTGTTTCCTTGGAAGCCAGTTTATGTTGTTACAGCGTTTGTGGCCACAAACGACAAGGCAACACAGACGCCAGATCACGACGGAGCCAAAATTTCACTTCAGCTCTGGGTAATGATCTGTAAACTCAAATCATCATATGCTGGATGCACCTGCTCAGACAGAGCGTTGACTGTTGACGTGTTTCATGGGTGATGAGAGATGAGTCATTTAAGGAAATTTCAAAATTCTACTTCTTACCAGAAGCGCGTGCTGTTATCTTCTCTGATGAGCAGGCTGAACAAATGTTTTTGGTTAGTTGGAAGTAAAAAAAAACACTTTTTTATTATTTAGAAATTAAATGTGTACTCTATTCTGCAAACCATGCTGCTTATTTAACTGGTTTTGTGTGAGCAAGCTGACCTCTGTCAGTTAATCATACCCACATGATCAGATGATATTCGTGTTACATAATACCTGAGATCATTAGAGACGCTTGTTCCAGTGAGGGGACCAGCGACACCACTAGGTGGCATAAAAGCCTAACATGAGGAATAAAGCAGTCCAATGCTAACTCTTCCTCAGTGTAACTCAGAAATGTAATAAGATACTAGTAGTTCACATGGGTTAGGGTTAGTATTTCACCTGTGTGGCTGACTGGACTATTTCCTTTTGTTTCTATGGTTGTATGTGATATAAAGTTAAATAACTTCCTCTAAAGTCTCATGCACAGAGCCATCAATATCTCGTATATACTGTATTATCAACTCTGTGTTCTCTACTCATTTACCTCAGAATGTTTATTTAATCTCTCCTCTTGTCTCTCTACCACAGAGAGAAATCTTCACGCTCCTGTCCGAAGACGAGCGAGGTGTGACCATTGCTGAAGACAGCAACGACATTTACATCCTGTCAGGGGAGCAGCATTTCGACCAGCTCAGCCCTCCGTCGTCGCTGCTCTGCACAGGAGACACCATCAGCGAGCAGAGTTCCTGGCAGACAGAAAGTTTACCTGTCTCTCTGGCCGGCCACGAGTCTTGGGCACAGGTTGGTACAATGGACCCCGAAGATGTCAAGAGTCTGGACAGCAATGAGGGCGTGGCTCTGGCTGAGGAGCGCAGCGAAAACAACTCCTCCAACTCGGATATCGTTCACGTAGAGCGCGAAGAGGCCGAGTTGCTGGAGGAAAGCGGGGAAGTCGCAGCGATCGAGGAGAGCATGATGAGTGTTTTAGGCACAGAGAGTGAGCTGGCTGAGCTCAGGGAGGAATTCAGGGACCAGACTCCGCCTGTTCCAGCAGCGGCCGAGGCTGACTCCACATCTACGGCCTCCTTGATTTCCACAGAGGAGCCAGTCGTAATAGAGCCACCTGCAAGCTTGTCAGCACAGCCCTCCCTCATTTCCACAGAACCAGAGCTGCCTCCTCCGGCCCCAGAAGCTGCTGCCCTCCCGCCTGGTGAGCCTCAGCCCGCAGCACTTTCAGCTGTTCCTGCAGCAGAACCGGAGTCTGAGCCAGAACTAACTGCTGCTACTGCCCTAGTGCCTGCTGAGGTGGCACCTCCATCTCTAGCCAATGAAACCATGTCAGCACCAGCAGACCATGAAGCCACTTTAGACCTTGACCCTGAAGCAGAACCAGTCACTGTGCCTCTCCTGCCAGAACCAGAGACTGTGGTGGAGCCAGCTGTGGAGCCACTGGCTGCACCCTTGGTTTCTACACCTGTACAGGCCCATGTAAAAGTCCAAGCTGAGGAGCCTCCAGTGCAGCAGGAGCCAGCATCAGAGCTCGCATCAGAGCTCGCACCAGTGCTCTTTAGATGTGCTGTGGTGGTGGCCCTGGCTGCTGTCATGGTAGTGGTCCTAAAACACAGGAGGAAATAGTAAAGTTTGTTCTGCAAAATGCAAATGACACAATACTGAGATAAAAATAAATGTATTGGTACACGCATGGTAAGATTCTCCTTACAAACTATATTGGATTTACCAAATAAGGCTGATCTTTTTTTTTATGTGCTTTTGAAAGTTTCAAATTTGTGAAAATGCCCAGACCCCAAAATCTCACCTCATCTTCAACCTTTCTGCTGGGAGACCTGGCTACTCCACTTCACCAGGTACAAACACAGAAAGGGCAAACAATGCACTCCATCTTACTCTTCATTTGCAGTTTCCCCTCCTCCTCAGTCCCTGTGACTTCATGTGCAACTTTTTATGTTGCCAGCCCTTCATCAGAAACTTTGTGGACCTGAATTTCCCCTTTTAGTTTCTGTTTCTTTTGTGTCTGTGGCTTTTTAGTTTGGATTGTAGTGAGTGTAGGATATAGTCATGACATGGAAATGAAACCAGTAATTGGATTTCTTTTTCAGTCTGAGACCACATCAGCCACACAACAGGCTTTTTACTTATATTTCTCCTTTCAATACTGCACAGCGGGTACATTACTTTAGATGCAACATACGTTTTAACTTTCGTGAAGTAACTTCCCCCCCAAGGACTTTTTTTATTTAAGTATTTGTTTCTTCAGTTACAGTAGTAAATGTTCATTGCACACTTTAGTCCTAGTTCATTATTTTCCACCTAAATGTGAATATACTGTGAAATCCTATCTGAGCACAATAAGTCACATTATCCAATTTAATTCAAACAAAATAGGGGATCTTAGGGGATATGGGAAGATTTTTAATTTGCATTATTTTCCTTGTGTAAACTGCATTTAGTTTTCATTAGGTTAACAGGAAGGTAAAGTAAAAAAGTAAAGTAAAGTAAAGGAAGGTGTGAGCGACAGCTCAAGCTCACCGTGCCATTGTCTGCAGTATTACTCCAGATAAGGAGGGAAATGTGACTACAGCACATGATTTCCCACACACGTTTTCCTTTTATTAATATTGTATTTCAGCTCCACTTCCCCTGTAAAGAATAGTTTCTTTCTGCAGGTCATTTCTTCTGTCTTCTGCCAGGTGCCTTTAGTTGACACTATTTGGAATTGCACCCTTTTGAAATATTAATGCTACACTGCTTATGATCTGCCTGACTCACGTCACGGCTTCCCGCTGACAGATGGACCTGTCACAGTGATGTTTGTAATTAGGAAATGAACTGCATAACCTCCTTTAGAACAAACTGAGGTATGTGCGATGACAGCAGGTTCCTCAGTGACAATCAGATCAGCATCAACCTGTTTCACATAATGTGTAATAAACACTGTTGTAAAGATTTGATTTGAAAGAAACTAAAATAAAAAGGTTAGACCCAGAAGTATCTGAACAGCAACAGAGTTTTTATTACTGACTTTATACACTAAAGTGCATTTCAAAAAAACAATCAAGATGTAATTTAAGTGTAGACGTGTTTTAAAAGGTTTTACAAAAATATGGTATGTAGCATTCAGCCTTTACAGACGTTTTAAGCAGAGTAACTCTATATTTGGATAAAGTGACATAATTGTAAATATTACAATTTTTAATACTTTGCAGTCAGTGGTTGCCTGAAGTCTGCAGGCTATGAACATCACCATATCCTGAATTCCATCTCTGGAGTTGCTGCTCGTTTGTGGTTCTGTCATAAGTAATTGGAGAGCTGTTGATCAGGCAACTTGAAGGATATTTGTCCACAAAAGGTTTAGAGTATTTTTTGGTATGTAGGTAGAGGCTTTTGCCACTTCTGTCAGCAGTTACATTAATAAACACCAGTTGGGAATGTACTGAACTGTTGATTTGGCCACACCTTGTTTTACAGCCTTCTTCACTTGCAGTGAGAGCTCCTTGTACTTAATATTGGTAACTTGAGTAAAAGAGAGATCTAATATCAACTCCTGACATGTCATCTGCTTTGTTTATCTGGAACAAGGAAATGTACTGTACCTGGTCAATTTGCTTCTTGTTGTCCAAATACTATTGAGTCCCTGAAATAGCATTAATTCCTTAGTGAAAATAAAATGTTTCTGCATGCATTTTGTAACCAACTACATCTATAACTAGTTGTTTGCATAGCAACATACAACTGGGGAAATCTTCAGTTGCTAGTGAACCAATAAAAAAAAAGTTCCTAAACAGGAAATAAAGAATGTCCCTGGGACTGCCTCACATTCAACTAGCAGAAGCAGTTCTCATGCTTGTTAAAGTCACCAGTCTTGTCAGGAAAACATGACAAGTCAGACTTGCTGCCAACTTATAAATTGTCAAAGTCTGTTGTTTAACACTGGGCAAATATAATTCTCTTATATAGAAAGGATGTTTCCATATGCCTGTCTTGCACATTAACAGTGTTTTACCCCTGTATTCAAAGGGGAACCTGTTAAAGTATAGGTTAGGCAGAAAAGCAAAAAGGTCCCCAATATGACAGCTTTTAGCTTACGTTTCCTACAAGATGCACAATGTTTAAATTATAATTTTAGTATTTTCACACCTATTTGTGTCATTTGGTTTAAATGTGTTTTGCTTCTGTGTACATATTTCATAGCTGGAGACTGTACTGCTGTAGAAGACAAAATCTCCCATTATTTAATTCAAGATATCAACATAAATTCTGGAAAACAGAGCACATACATTTATATAACCAAAGCAGAAAGAAATCATGTATTTCAGGAACAAAATAAAAAGGTACACTTTTAAGCAAAAGTAAACACAAAGTAAACCTTCAATTTCCTGTTGTCAAAATTTAACTGTAAATCATTTGAAAAGTGTTTGTTACTGAAAGTCAAAGTTTTCTTCATAGTTGACTGGCCATGAGGAGCAGATGCCAGTTTCAGATTCAGCTGTGTTCCACCACAAACTTCGATGTTATTTTGCTGCACCTCTAAAGTCACCTGGCCCTTGAAGAGGAGGTGATGTATTGTAGTGCAGTGTGGAAGAGGCTTTTTAACAGTTGTGGAGCCTGCTCACACACACCCTTCACCAGGGTGAGAGTGAGAGCCATGATGACTCGCTCCTGGGGTAGATGTTCCAGACCCCTGACCCACCTTATCGCTCTCTGCACCTCCAAGCTTAGATGGTATCTCAAATTCTGTAAAGCAAAAAAAAAAAAACAAGGGAAAAATCATTAAGGAAACAGTAGCTGGATAATTTAACTGAACTAATTTCTCAAACTTAAGTAAAATGGTTACTGCAGGTCATATAAATAAACCATTCTGACTTATTTACATAATTCAAGCTAATATCAGTTTTAGCACATTGAATCACATTTTAAATTCCACTAATTCCACAAAATTTTACACTGGTAATATTTTAATATATTGTTCATTTAGAATTTTAGCTACAAATATTACCAATTATACTAAACACATAAGTCTGGGTTCCCCATAGAGTTTTATACTGCTAAACATAGATGTGCTAATAAAAATACTTTATCAGTAAAATAGGAAAATCCAATCAAAAATGCATATCCTAAGAGAGCACTCACATCAGATGTCGTGGTCAATATGTTTCTTCTCAGGTTTTGAGTAGCCTCAGCCACAAGGTTGTCTTCCAGGAGGGCTGCAATTTGTCTCAGCTCATCTGCAACCCGCTGCACGGCTTCTGCTTCTTCATGGTTTCCTGCAAGACAAACAAGATCACTGACACATTAGCACACTGCAGTCAACAGAATAATTGTTCCTGGATTCAACATGAAGAACAGGGACACAATATAATTTGTCTTAAACATTACACTGATAAATAAACCCTCATTGAAGCTACTAAGTTATTATGAAATCACTTCCTGCTTTCAGTTTAAGTCACGGGTTGTTTTGCTACTGTAAAAATTGTCTGTGATGAATATTAGTGCGGTTGTTTTTGTACTGTGAAACACTGGCACAACACTGGCATCATATTGGCTGACAGAACTACAGTTTGGGCTTTGTCTGTTACTTCACTCAATGTTTACAACTTATTTTTTTGCTTTGGAAATTTAATATCAACTGGATGAGCTGATCTGGCACCCGACTTAGAGGATCCAGCTTAGACATACTGATTTAATTCATGTTACTCACTGTGCAGTTCCACCAATGGCAAAATACCATCTAAAGCAATGGTCAAACAGGTCGGCAGGTGTCCATCGGTTTCAAGTTGTCCATCATCTATAGCATCGATCCTTGGGCCATTCCAGTTCTTGTCCCGGCCCAAGTCTTTGCTCAGAGAGAAAAGCTCCTGCTCGTACTCTTCATTTGTGCAGTTTGCTTGAAGAAAGGCCAGAGAGACCAGGGCGGTGTGTTGCCCAGAGCTCAGATTCCACATGTCGTCCATCAACACTCACTCCCGGCCTTTCAAGTTTAAAGCAAAACAACAGCGCTTAAGTTCACTGTCGAAGTCAAGTCAATGCTTTCAGACACTCGGTTAGCTGAAATGATGAAATATTTGCTAACCCTCTCAAAGAACAAACCAAAACCATTAACACTGTCCAATTACATATCGTTAACTAGGTAGTTAACTGTGAACTATGTGAAATAAAAAGCGTTAAATTACATTAACGCCGTTTCGGGTGACACTCGTTAATAGTTTCCAACTGTTATAGCGGGTAAGCTAATCAGACGGATAAGCTAATGCTACTCCACTTAGCCGACTTAACTAGCCTTCAAACAATAAAGGTGTTAACTTTAAACAAAACGGGTGACGACAGCTCGTTGTACTTACATTCGTTCTGTGTGCCGGGTGTGCTCGTTTATCCCGTCATACAGGAAAATATACTCAACTAGTAACGCGCTACCAAACTCCGCCAGCTCCTTCTCTTGTTGTTCGTGTAACCGAGGAGCAGAGACGCAGCGACTGATACGAGTTTTAAAGGGGATGGCGCGTTGCGCATGGCTGCTTCACGACCATCGGAAATACAACAACCAAAAATATCTGAACACTTACAGTAACATGATAGGCTAGTCGCAGAGGGGGATTTACAGGAAAAAAAAGACAAGAGAAGAGATTAAACTTGAAAAGCAGACATTAACTTTCCAGCTATAACGACGATGAAGCCAAATTAAGAACGTCTCTGATTTCATGCAGCTGGAAAGCCATGAGAGAGACTAGTGTGTAAAGAATCCTTGATTTGACTGGTTGCGCTTCAGCAAGTAGTAACTATAAACCTGCATCACGTAAAGTTATTCAAAGTGGCATATCGACTAGGGTTACACGTTACAGTAAGCCCACATTAAATGCCGCAAATTTATAAACCGTAAACACGAGACTCAGACAGTTCAGTGTGCAGAAAGATGCACTTCCTAATTTTAGTCCTAGTCGCCGTTTCGCATTCACACTGTTGACTGCAGCTACAGATAAGAAACGCTTGTTGGAAAGTCCCTGCTGCGGCCAACAGCCTTCTTAAATGTATAGATCCCAAAGAACACCTCTGACATGAGTCAAGACAACACTTTAAATGCCACACCAAATGAAAAGGCCAGACTGATAGTTTGCTTAAAATGTTTATTTACAGTTAAAACAAAAACTAAAATAACCGATTGATTTGACCCAACACACTAGTGAGTCAGAGTGAGATTAGTCCTTTAAAACTCATTTTATGCTCCAGTCTCAGTGATATTAGTTCACTCATAAGGCTCATACAAGATTATCCATCCAGTAACTTCCACTAATGTCCACCTTGTTATCCAGTCCTCACATGTGGATAGTTTGAAGGCTTCACATGCGAGTCTCACATTATCTTATCAGACTCCATATCCAGGGCAACCGAAGCTCATGGACCGTGCCATCTTTTTACCAACAAGTCTTCTCCCCATTTTGGGCAGGGATCCCATCATAGCAGGGGGTTTCAGTCCGAGAGTGAGATTCTGCTTCGGTGACAAAGCTGCCTGGCGGGCCTCCTGCAGCTCTCTGTGGAGAATAAGAATTACTTCACTGCCTAGTTGTTGTTAACCAGATATGAAATTGCACCATCTGCTGGTCATGAAATCAGGGTTTTCAGAAAAAGGATTTTCTTAGTTGCATCCCGAGAGATTTTTACTGGAACAACCCATAAGACCATAAAAAGGTCTCACAATAATTTATCACACCATCATTCTTTATTATCCGTTCTTACTTTTCGAGCATGGCTGTCCTGAACTTCTCCACATTGAGCTCTCTGCGTAGCTGAGCAGTGAGCCTCCCAGCCCTCTCCTCCCTTAAGACTGGGTGTTTGCAAAGCTCCCTAGCAGATGGCCTCTTTGTCGGATTTGGATCAAGCAACAACTGACAAGAGAACATTTTTTTAAATCAACCTGTGACACTGACAAGGTGGCAGCTAAATGGAACATCTTCATCCTTATTTGAGTACCTGAAGCAAGCCTCTGAAAGGAGGAGAGAGCTCTTGTGGCAGTTTGGGAAGCTGCCCCTCTCTCAGACGGTGCCACCCATCTCCATTTTGAGGCAACGGAGGGGCCCCCGCAGCCAGCAGCACTGTAAGGCCCAGAGCGAAGATGTCAGCCTTGGGCAGGTGGCTGTAATCCTGGTGATCAGAGAAATAAAGAAATCTAGACACCACAATCGATGTAAATACCATTTCCACCTTTTAAAGTGCAACAAACGGAATACTTTTGCATACAGCTAGTGTTTACACAACACTTTCACCTCATGCAGAACTTCATTGGCTAAAAAGCGGCTGTCCCCTTCTTCAACTTGGGGGCTATTTGTTGATGTCACATGACCCAGATCCCCTGCAGAAACACTGCAGGAATCAGAACCAACAGCAAACGAACAGTTACAAGGCTTCATTTATTCAACATCAAACGCAATACCAATTTTGTAAATGACTCCCGCTGCAGTGTTTCCATCATCTTCCTCCTCACTCTCTCCCTCAACCGCCACACTTGCACTGGGTGGCTGGCAAATGAATATATTACCTAAAGACAATTCCAGCACGATTGATTTTAGTGTAATGGACATTTCAGTTAGACTGAACAAAATAAGAAATGCAAAGTGAAAGTTTCACTGAGACCTACTTGGCTTGATGTCTAGGTGTACGAGACCTGAGCTGTGGATGTATTTTAGACCCAGGGACACCTGTAAGAGCAGATCTTTCAATTCAGGCTCTGCAAACAGCTCACCTTGTACCTCCTTCTTGACAATGGCATCACCAAGACTTCCACCTGACATCAAGACAAACAGTACGAATGTATCAAAACCACAATTCACTGTCCTAGCTAGATATATTTAGAAGTATTACATACATTACAACATGTTTACGTCATACTTACCATCACAGTATTCATTCTGAATAATCATGTGATCATCTTCTGCCCATGCCGAATAATAGCGAACAACATGCAGGTGGTGCCCGAGAACAGCATGCGCATACACTTCCTTTAGGGCCAGCTGCCTGAGAGGACATTAAAAAAAGGCTACAGTTTAATCAGATAAATCCAGGTACAGCATTTTACAAAGCAGACTGGTTGGTGTCAAACTGGTGACTCACTCATTGGCAGACCCCGCGAGGGGTCGCCGAGAGCGCTTTATGGCGTACAAGCAGCCATCCAGCCTCTTCACACATTTGTAAACTGCCCCAAACTCGCCCACGCCGATGCACTCCAGCTCCAGGAATTCACTCTCGTACCGTGACAGCATGAAGGCTTGGACAGCTCGTCTCTGCCAAATAAACAGACGGAGGGCCTTGTGGTGAAACCAAAAGACATTTCTAAAGGAGGAACACGCGTCACAGAGCTCAGTGTTCACTTTGATTACAGCAAGGAGAACCGTTTTTTTTTTTGTCACCATATATGGTAGTGCTTCCACAAGAGAAGTAAATATTCTGGCGGCTCTGTCCTCTTAAAGGAGATTCCTCAGAGAAACCCCGGAAGTAGGATTGGCAGCATGCAATTTTGGACAAAACAAGAAGTGTGGAGGCAGTCAAGGATGACAAAGCCTGATGATGCAATCATATCGGATGCATCTGACGGGGAGGGTTAGGTTCATCAGAAAGCACTGGTAAAAATAGTTGTACCTTTGGTGGGAGAAAGGCTTCATCATCCTCCTCAGATGAGGTTAGGCTGTGTTTCATTCTGGAAAAAAAAAAACTTTTACATCTTTATACACTTGGATTTGCAGAGGATGAAATAGTCAGGCCCACAGTATGTGTTGGCGACTAAAAACAGAATAAAAAATGGAAAGTTCATCTTACTTTTCATAATATGACAGGCCTACACCATCACAACAAGCAGTAGTTACCTGCGTCCATATTCATCATCATCATCACTCCTGCAGACGTTCCTCCATTGCTGCTCGCTGTTCCTGCGTACCGTGTCAGGCGTGAAGGGATTCACGTTTACGGAAGGTGCTTGAATGAGGTTGGCAGCAGCTGAGGCAAAACACACGGGAGTCTTCTGATGGCGAGTTATCTTAGTGGTGGAGAAGAGCTGGGACGATTTAGACAGCAGACTCTGCAGGGGAAAAGATGAAAGTCAAATCAAATGCACTTGTGTTATATTGCTTTGACATTTCAGGTTGACTTTGCTAAATCATCAAAGACAGTTTTAATTACAGTTCTCCACCTTGGGTGTGCTGGGAGAGTCGCAGAGCCTCAGTTTCCTCCAGGAAGCATAAGGTATAGGGCTCGTGTGCTGTAAAGGGGAAGATAAGGCGTTGCGTCTGCTGCGGTGGCGTTGCGTCCTGCAGACAACTCCTGGACTTTGGATCCTGGACGAGGTGCAGTCATCGGAGCTGTTGTCACTGCTGCTCCCCTCCTCCCCACAGCTGGAGAAGTCCAGCTTCTGGCTGATCTCGTCAAACAACATTGCCATGCTTGGGGCCTGAGGTTTGGTAAAGCTTTCCATTAAAATGTTTGACCCTGCAATTAACTGTCTCTAGACAGCGAAACCACTATATATATTTATATAGTACATTTTGATGGTCGTGCATTCGTTCATTCACCCTGGATTTAAGTCTCATTAGGAGGCTAATGGAGATGTATAATATGTTGCTACTTATGCTCTTATTGCCTTAACAAGTAAGCATCCACGTATTCAGTATAATGTGCCTACAAGATCACTACTATATATTCCCATAACTTAATCAATGAGTTAATGGTACTAACCTTTAGAAACTACTAGTGTTTACGCTATTCTACCAAACAAATAATGCACCACAAATGAGCTGTGATGTTATTTAGTAGACTGCCTACATCACGGTGAGTTAAGTTCTTCATGTGTACTCACGAACAAGTCGCCATCCGTTAAGGCTCCACCACGCTTGAATTTCGCGCCTTGTTTGCAAGTTAACTAACTTCCTGTTTAAATAAACTATGTCACCGGGTTAATCTAATGACGCCTTCTGATTGGCTGCAAGGATGACAAACCACGCACGCGAGTGGCTGCTAATAGAGCAAAACATCTATAAACTCAGCAACATGAGAATCTATGTATTATTTAGGTATATTGTGGGATTATTACAATCACAATCAACAAATTCACATTATTGTAAAACAAAATTAAATTTAAATATCATAAAAGCTAAAAAGTTGCTTTACACAGATGCTTGATTGTAATATACTCCGTGCACCAATCTCTAAACAAAAGTTGGAATAATATGTTTAAGTTAATTAAATAGCCCATAATAGCCCAAAGAATTAGGTCACTGTATGAAATAGTAATATAGACACGTGGGCGGAAGTCAGCGACGTCATCAAAACAGTGAGACAGGAGGAGGGAAAGTAGTCTGTCAGTGGATGTGACACGCTTACAAATACATAGAAAACAAGAGAGCGAGCAGCAGGAAATCATGATCCGGCTCCAGCGGCGCTTCTAGGCTGCTCGATTCAACGGGACCTCGGACTTATTCTCTGCTATTTTTATTCCCTCTGTGTCCTCCGAGGAGCGGCGTCATGGTGGAGCAGTCGGATCGAGCCCCGCTGCTGGACTGGGAGGACATCCCAACGTCCGATCCGAACCAGGCGGCCCCGTCGCCGCCTGCGCCTCCGCGGGAGGAAGACGCGCCGGCGGAGAAAAGTTCGCAGACAGCCGGGCGGCAACCACCGACAAGCGCTGCGGCTGGTACAGGGTGGAGCGCCACCACCACCACCACCAGTCCAGCCGCCACCATCACCTGCAGCCCAACGAGGAGCGTAACAGCTGTTGTTGGTAGCGGGGACATTAACCCGGTCCATCCGAAATCAGAGCTCACTGGACACAGGTGGACTCGTCCGGAACCAGTCGGCACAGCTCGTGTTCCGACTGGTTCCGGACTGAATGTTCCCTTCAGCGGACTGTCGGCGAGGGATCAGTGGGAGGAAAAAGACCAGATCGTGGCTGTGTTTGTGGTCACCTTTGATACGAGATCGGGTAAGCGAGCAGCACGCGTAAGGAAACCATATTCCTAGAAATTTCCATTTTTATTTTTTTGTAATACGACTTATGAGGATTGTGCCTATAGCCTGCGCTGCCAGGTGGGGCTGTCAAACCCGTCTACCGCTAAGAACAACATGAATACTGAGTCTCAGATATTCACGGCTGGTGAAATGTCCTACTTCTGATGGGGCAACTTCACAAGAAGAAATGAACTTCGTTGGCTTTTCCGTTTTTTCTCAATAGGTCAGGAGCAAAAATTAGGTAACTGAAGTGAAATCCAAGGAGGAATTAGTTTTATTATTAGTTTTTTTAAGAGTTTTATTAGTATTTACAGAAACTCATTATTTGCATCTGAATTGTTAAAAACAGATACAAAATCAATAAAACGCACCAGAGAACAAGCCCAGGATGTCAGGTCATAAAACAGCTCAGTGTTCAGACCTACATTAGCTGAGACAATGTTTTCTTACTGTCCTTGACCTCCGCAAAACCAGGAAATCATCAAGATAAAAGGAGAGTAATTATTCTGTGTGTGTGTGTGTGGCAGGGAACATGGTAGAGTGGTGCCTGCCTCATGACATGAACCTAGATGGAGTTGAATTTAAGTCAATGGCCAGCGGTTCCCATCGGATCACCAATGACTTCATGTAAGCACTCCCACCAAACACCTGTCCTGTTTGTCGAGCCTTTTGTCAGAGATCTGCCGCTCTCAAACTGCTTCTCGTCTTTGTTTTCGTCTGGTTAGATATTTCCGGAAAGGCTGTTACTTCGGGCTGGCTTGTTTTGCCAACATGCCCGTGGAGAGCGAGCTGGAGCGTGGAGCGAGGATGAAGTCTGTGGGAATTCTGTCTCCTTCCTACACTCTGCTTTACCGCTACATGCACTTCCTGGAGAACCAAGTCAGGTAGCACATGCTGTGTTTTTTTTTTATCACCTTTCCACCACATTATTTATATTCTGTTTACCTTATCTAGTCTCACCAGTCGTGTTTACAGGTTTTTTCTTTATGTGCCTGTCCCCCACCCTTCTTAACCGTCTTCGTTAAGAATATTCTCATCTAATAAACATCAACCTGGAGCCCCGGTTACAGCTAGCGTCACAGGAGCCCATTTGCATGGAGTTTCTGTATGAAGCCTAAGCAGGGAAGTGGAAGAAACCCTCTCTTCTCCTGAGTAACCCTGCTCTTCTGCTCCAGTCTTCTCACGAAAGCCCATCTCCTCATTGACTATGCACAGATATTATGACAGCCTGCAGACTGCGTGTGGTTACTGTGGCTCCTCATTCACTCTGCTGCAGCATGCAGGTTCCTCAAACAGCTTTAGCCTAAATGTAGAGTCATGCGGCGACTGGCCGCTCATGTGATCCCTCAGTGCAATGTAAGAACTTGCTATAGATACTAATCAAACAGTGTTTTGTTTTTTTGCATCCACTCTGCATTATGTGTTCAGGTTGTCCGTACATATATCCAAACCATTCCTGTAAACAAAATATCTAAAGAACTCTTGGAAATTCTTTCAAATTTGATTTGAACTGACCAGTTGGATTCAAAGATGAACTGATTAGATTTTGGTTCTCACGGTTACCATATGTATGTCCCATTCTCCAATTCTGTATATCAAAACCAGGAAGGGGTTTTATTACATCTGGGGGTGTCATATGTGTCTGAATAGAGATATATGAAAACTACAGTGTCTCGCTGGTTAGCGGAGGCTCATGCTCATAATGCAGTTCTTGTAGGTTTGTCATTATTGCGGCTGACAGATGGTGGCTGGTGCTTTGGTAGAGCTTTAAAGTGGGGAGTTCTTACTGAGTCCTGTGAGCACTGCGGACTTCCATGACAAAGCAATGCCAACGGATTATGAATAATAAAGAAAAAAACCCAACACTTTCTTCCTGTCATTGCTTTTCAGACACCAGTTGCAGTGTCCAGGCCAGTACTCTCCACTGGAGGCGTTCTACGAGGACAAGAAAGCTGTTCTTCCTCCCACAGGAAATGGACTAGTCACTGCTTGTCCAACCTGGAGCGTTACCACTATCAACCGCTGCATGCACCCAGAAATGAAGGTCTGAAATCCACAGAACACGTGGCCATGGTGACAACATGCTCGGGCTTACGTGCCATGAAACACCCTCACCAAAAATCTTAACTGTTCACTTACTGGTTGCTTCCTGCAGATCACCCACCCAGCTGGCTGCATGTCCCAGTTCATCCAGTTTTTCGGGGAGCAGATCATGGTGCTGTGGAAGTTTGCACTGCTTAGGAAGCGCCTCCTCATCTTCTCTCCTCCACCTGTAGGCGTGGTCTGCTACAGGGGTAAGAAGCTTAAACATGGGTGCACACACACACACACACACACACACACAATAAGTCTGTCTGTGGTTTTAACACAACTTGGACCTTGGGATATAATAATGATGCTAAATGTTGTTGCAATGTTTTCTGTCTCCATGGAGATGCTTCATTCAGTATGCACTTGTGCTCCCTCAGTGTACTGCTGTTGCTGCCTGGCCAACGTGTCGCTACCTGGAATTGGTGTCTCTGTGCCTGAATTACGGCCTTTCTTCTACGTCAACATAGCTGACATCAGTGCCCTGGAAACAGAACTGTCATATGTGGCCTGTGAGCGACGACGTTCTGCAAATAATGAGTTGTCTGGTATTTGGAATGAATGGAAACTCGTGGCTAACTATGAGCATATTTCTCACCTCTTGAAAGGCACCACAGAGAAAATCTTTGGAGAGAAGAAGGAGCTGTATGACGTGTACGTTGATAACCAGAATGTGAAAACACACAGGAGCCATTTGCAGCAGCTGCTCCGACTAAATGCGGCAGATAAGGAGAAGTACAGAAAGCTGAGCGAACAGAGGTACACCTGCACGTAATGAAATGGGTGTTTTTTATATTGAATATTTCATGACCATATTTCAAGCAGTTGGTTAAAAATGATGTTATTCTGCTATCAAACAATTGAACATGCGTTGTGGGGAAAAGAACAAACAGCAAACCAGACAGGCTGCGGCTGCCTATTTTTAGGATTTCATAACGATTGGTGATCACTTGTTATTTTCCAGGCAACAGTTGCTGTACTCTCAGGAGGTAGATGGAGACTGCACGTCAAACGAGGAGGATCTTTTCATTCTGTAAGTCCTTGAAACGCATATTCATAGCTGCTAATGTACCTGAATCATACTTGGACAAGCACTGTGTTGGGAGATTTCATCCTTACTGCTGCTTTGGTGTTATCCTTCGTCATACTGACGCCTGTTATCCTGTCCTAGGTTCTTCATGGAGCTGAATAACCGCATCTTTCAGACCCTGTCAGAGGTGGCGGGCAGCACTGATCCCACCCTCACCACTGAGCACGTGAGAGCCATGGGGCTGGATCCCCAGGGCGATCGCTCTTTCCTGGTCAACCTGCTGGAGGTGTACGGTATCGATGTCACGCTGGTCATAGACAACCTCTGTTGCTCTTAAGCCTGACACTTGGGACGTCACTGGATTAAATGTGCCTTCAAGGCCCACACACAGACACCCACCCACTGAAGACACTGCCTCCACACTAGGGCTTCATCCGTTGCCTGCTGTCCCCTACTCGGCGTCTGTTTTCCCCTCTGTGTGCGTCTCATCTGACCTGTGGCAGCTGTTTGCAACCAGTCTGGGTGATAAGGACACTTACTGTTGGTGCACAGTGTCAGACGGTGCCTCGTGGCAGCTGGTCTTATAGCCATGAACATCTTGTGTCACACTGTACCCTTTTTTTTTTTTCTTGTATGTTTTTGTCTGACTTTGATTGTGGCTGCAGTCTAGTCATTGCAGCAGGTTGGTCTCTGGTCCACTGTAGTGAAACATTAACAATCCTTCAGCCTTGCTAATCACTTACTATTAGTGGAAGCTTCTTCGTACATTAACTGAACTTTCTGTGCTCCAGATGACTTTCAGCGGAATTCCTAGCCAACTTCAGAATGCTGTAACAGCATACATGTTCAAACTGTGTGTCTTGTTCTTGTGAAGCTACTTCTAGAGTTAGGACAAAGAAAATCAAAGCTTTTTCACCACTTCATTTGCCTTTCAGAAAGAAAGCAATAGGCGCTTGTTGAATCCGTCTCTCTCACAGTCACATGTATATTCCAGTTTTTACCATGTCTTTCTGCAAGCGGGAGGCAACTTAACACTGAAATATATTCATGAGTGTGACATCCTCTTTTTCTAATGGGGACGGTTGAATAGTATGATGCTGACTCACATGACAGCGGAATACTGCTGATCTTTTGTACAACGACGTAGACCTGCTAATGTTTTCCTGTGTGCGAAGGTGAAGTAAGAGTGATGATGCGCGGTGCTCTGGATTTGTTTTGTCATGGGGATGTGGGAGCAGGCAGATGAATTATGAATGACTGTGACACTAACTTATGAACGCTGCACTTTGTCCACGGCAGGACCGTTTCCTGATGCACACGGTGATCATGCTTAACTGTAATGTTTTTTTACACCATGTTTGATTCTATTCTGAGCCAGCAAGTGGTTATGAAAATGGGGCTTGTGTGTGTGTGTGTGTGTGTGTGTGTGTGTGTGTGTTGCAATACAGTACACAAACATTCATTGTTTCGTTTTACTCGTACCAGAGGTCTGTTCATCCACAGAAGCCAATATACAGGTCCTTCTCAAAAAATTAGCATATTGTGATAAAGTTCATTATTTTCTGTAATTTACTGATAAACATT
>JAUMTR010000024.1:5048871-5154915 GCA_032270685.1 Microctenopoma stevenorrisi
GAATCTAAAATATATGACAGTCTAATGTTTATCAGTAAATTACAGAAAATAATGAACTTTATCACAATATGCTAATTCTTTTAGAAGGACCTGTACGTCTCTTTTGTGATTCTACTGAATAAAAAATCCGTGATGGAGCTGTTTGTAGTTTACTCGCCGATCAGCCTCAAAGACACAGCCTCTGCTCGTCTGTGTGCACGACAAAGATCTCTTTGTTTTTTTGGAGATGCGGTAATGTCACAGTGAGGTCTGAGCAGAGGCTTTTACTCATCCTCTACGGTCTGTTTCAGCTGAGGGTCTCTCTTGGTCTTTTCATCACAGCCCCATTCAGAGAATCCAGCTCCAGAGATGGGCCAACTGTGTCTTTTGAATTTTCCTGACAGATGAGTTTAGTTCATTCATCGCGTTGCCAATCAGAGTGATCATTTGTTCAACGTTGGAACACATGGGGACGCTTGCCTCATATAAATTTGAAGTAGCGGTTTTCGACCCTCTTATGACTTTCGGTTAATGCAAGTTATGCCGTAACACGTTTTTCTTTGTTTTATTTCATGTCGTTTATCGTCGTCATGTTAAACCCTGCTGTTTCTGGGTCTGATCAGCAGACTGAGAACTTGTAGTTTTATAGCGTGTATTAGTCCTGAACAGGTGTTTTTTTTGGGTTGGCTAAAAAACAAAGAAGGTGAAGTGTTTTCTATGACACAAAAGGAGCTTTTTAGCCTTGTTGTTTAAATGAGGCCTTATGAAAATGTAACTATCTGTAACTTAACTTACAGTAAAGTGACCAATTCATAACTCTACGTACACCAACACTGTACTGAAAGATTGAGCACCTTGTCCTTAGCACTTCTGAATGTCTCCGCTGTTGACTCACTTTGCCTGTCAGCAGACATATTATCTTGCCTCTGACGGTGTTTGCTTTACAGGTGTATGTTAGACACAGGAGGGAATGTACACAACACGCACCACTGTATAAAATGCCTTCTTTGTGGAGTTCACAGATGTGTACCAGCATTAGCTAAACAAACTGTTTGTACAGCCAGTCACTCTGAATGAAAAAAAACTGCAAAAGTATTGCACACACGCGGCAGCGCATCTGAATAGTGTAAATGTTTTCTTTCTTTTTAGACGTAATGTGAATCACTGAATATTAAATATGTCCTCGTCTAATGTGAAACACTGTTAAGAGATGTCAGTAAAGTAGACATGAATTTCATAGCATGAGCAACTGTTCATTTCACTGTACAACAATAAAACGTTGATACTCGTCAAGCTTCTCTCCTAACGTTCTAGCACTAATCACGGCTTTCTTTCATCATAGTGTCTCTAAATAAAACTGCAAATCATCGCTTCTTCCACATTGTGGATATACTGTACAGTGGTAGTATAAAGGTCAGGATACACTGGCCCCCTGCTGTGCAAACTGTTGCTTGCTGTGCTGAAACAACCAAACATGGTAATTCTGCTGGACCACATGACCACATGTCACCTCGCATTTGCATAAAATACTTTGCAATGAAGTGCGCACCGCATTTTTATTGACCAAGCTGAAGTATGATGGCTGTAGTAAATCACTCAGTAAATGTTAAGTCCATTTGTTAGACGCCCTGTAAATGGGCCTTGGTCCTTTCGATGGCTTGTTATCTTACAACTGACTATGAACTAAATCAGACTGATCAGTCAGCTCTTCATAGTCCCTAAATACAGCTGATGAAACATCCATGTCCAAAATGAGAAAGAGATTTAGGTCATCTGGTCCTTCTGCGTTTGTCTTCACTTCTCCTTCTGACCTGCTGTTCCGGTCTTTTTTCATTACTGCATCTGTGACAGGAGCTGCTCTCTGCGCTCTGCACTAATGAAGAAGCGTAGTTTTCGTGGCAGGAGCCTCACCTCCACGGGCATGGCTTCGTACTCCTCGTTGTCGATGCTGTAGAAGCCACCGGAGCCCTGTACGGCCAGTAACACAAGACGCAAATACAGATAAGAACAGAAACAAGTAAGAGAGATTTACCAAACTGGTTATTGTAATCAATCTCAAAATGTGACACTGGGAATTAAGATCAAATCCTCTGACAATTATTCAGACCTCTGGCAGCTCCAGCTGGCAAACACTAGCCTCTAGTTTTGTAGAGTCTTTACTGAATCCCGTTGGGTCCTCTTGCTTTTTGTTGCTGTAATGAAGAAAATTTACATTATTTTTATTTACATAAACATGAATTATTTGTATTGCCTCGTCTCTGTTCTAAATTTGCCACAAACTGCAAATACAGACCCGACAGTGATGAACTCGCCCAGAGTTAAGTTATCCGGTTCGGCACAGATCACCATGGAATCATATAAACGCTACAGGTTCACAGAAATGAACATAATAAGCGAAAAACAAGGCATGTTGAGGTTTATTGTGCTCGTGTAAATATTAATTTTGAACTCACCCTCTCCACTGGGTTTTTGTTGTGTGTTTGAATAAACAGCTCTATCGTCGACAGCCGCTTCTCCTCCCACTCTTCTGGCTCTTCCACATTTGGAGGTTCTGAGCAACACACACACACACTTAACCGTAAACATCACAGTAGTGCTAAGAACCTGGGATCACGCTGTGATCCAAACATCAGCAGGGTCACGCATGCACACCTTCAACAGGAGGGTTCCAGTAGGCTTTTAGTCTGCGGCTGATACGATAGAAGAGATTTGGCCGGGGGGGTTTCTGGGGGGGCAGGTCAGGGGGGCGAAGGGTTGGAGCCAAGCAGGACACCGAAACATCTCGGACCAGGGGCCACTCCTGAAGAACACATTATCATAATGTGTAAATGAAATACATCAGCAGCTACAATATCAATTTTAATTATTACCGGGACCTATACTTTATTATTAAAGTTTAAGTATTTAAAAGAAAACTCAATTTATTATGAAAATTGTTGTTGTAATCATTGTTTACAATTTTTTTTCATATCGGGGAGAAATCTCACCTGCAGTGGCAGTAGTCAACATCAAAAATGGGAGCTATTTAATAAAATTGGCTGAATATATCGTTCAAACCATTATAGGGTTAGGATATTACCCTTAGAGTCTTAAACCAATGTGCGGCGTTAGTCTTCAACGGTCCGAGGTACCAGTATCTGTTTGGAAATATCACGGTTAACTAAATCTTCGTACAGGAAATTATATCACATGAGGTTACAAAATAAGTTATTAATTCTTACTTGCTGATTGTTGCAGCTACGTCTCTAAAAGCACCGCAACGCAGTCCCATCAGAGCAAAGACTGGCTGCTCTTTCTCGCCCTAACAACACAAGACACGACACACGTTAATCAATTCAAACGCTCATGTTCATTCCTATCAGACACGACACAAAGGTAACACGACTGGTTTCGTACTTTGATTTGCAGCACATCCAGTGGTACAGTCTCGCCCTTCAGAATGGACAGTGTTGCTGATGTGATGTCTCTGGAAAATGAACAAGGTGGAAAAACAAGTGAAAGTCTAAAGAGGGAATTATTGTATCTTTACTCAGTGAGGTTTAAGCAGTACACACTTTCTCATGGAACTGAGCAATGACTGTGGGTTTTTAGTACTAGTACTATCTATGAGGAACTTACTTGACCTTGTTGTCACTCAGAAGGTGAAGACTTGGACTTAGGGAATTGTGAGAGCCCAGAGGAATGAATCCAATAGGTGTATTACTAAATATCTCCTGTAGTGAGAAAACATTCGTCAGTGAGATTATTAATACAGAAGTTTGGATAAAGTTGTCATGGTAATCAAATTACCCATAAACCAAAGACAGGTCAACACAGTAACAATGAGACACCTACGTGATCTGGCCTCCGCAGTAAACCTGTGACAACCTCCTGCAAGGTGCCGTCCCCTCCGGCCACGATCAACATATCTGTCTGTTCCATAAGCTCAATCAACTTTTTTGCCTGGCCTTCATAGTCTGTCTGTGGAAGAAAATGTAGCCAACGATGATGTTGTCAACCAATGGAAAATCTACCAAAGCCTTTAATAAATGTATCCGACTCTCACAGAAAACAACATCAAACCATACCTTTACTACCGTAATCTCCACACCGGCCAGGTGTAAAATAGGAGCGGCATTCTTTTCAAACAGGTTGTTAGCTTTTCTGGAGAACATTTGGAGTTGGAAAAAAAAGAAATTACATATAAAACTTGTGTCTGACAATCAAAGAGAGACGGTCAGTGTAGGAGTTTGTGATTTCTATCTTCTTACCCACTACAAGCTGCTGGATTCAAGATGACTGTGGCTTTCCTTAGCCTCTCCTGTGGGGCTATCAGTTTACGCCCAAAATCCTAAGGGGGATCAGGGTGGTGATTAGGACAACAGTAAAGGAAGTCTTTGGTTGACAGTTTAATAATGAAGTGTTAACTTACCCTGGCCACTAGACAAGCCTCTCGCCGCAAAACACTGTCACTAATGAGAGAAAGACACATAATTCAAACACATGAACAGCCCTCAGAATGATACAGTCCGAGTACATTAACGTGAAATACCCACCAGTGTTTACCATACAGCCAGTAGCCCCCGTAGGACAGGACGCACACAGCAAATGTGGACTTTTTCCAGTGAGTCCGCAAAGTCCGAAACACTTTCATCACCCGAGCCATTGCTTAGATTAAAATGCCCCCAAACCCTTTATTTTAACCTGGTGCTAACGTTACAGTCCTATTTTTCCATCACAGCGGTCACAAAGTGAGAAGCATGAACATGATGGTGTAACGTCATAAACAGTACGGACCAACCAACCCAGTGCGGAACCAACGTGAAGTATAAAAAGTTTTTCTGCGAAACACAATCACGGATCTATGAAAGTTTAACAGAATGTGACAATTGAACAATAACATAATTTGTAAAACAGCTATTAATGCTATAAACACCAGGAAACAAATTCAAACATTTATTTGCGTAGAAGAACAAATAAACTACACTTCCCATCGAGCTACGCGACACCAACGACTTGAGGACCTCGCCTGAAGGGATTGTACAGAATTTCGGCATTATATAAAATATAAGTTTTACTTGAAATATTAGGTATACACAAACCTTTAGAATCTGTCGTTTTTCCGAGTGAATGGTACCAATACATGTTTACTGAATCAATCATTTTAAATTACACACCGGCACAGGCCCAGCAGCTTCTGTCTAGTTTTCCGAGTGTATCATGGCGGCGCAGATGGCGGTAAATTCGGGTATGAACTATAACGTTATTACTTTTATTAAGCAATAGACGTGTGTTAGTTTTAACCACTGTGTATTAACTGTTATTTCACAGAAACTAACGACATATATTTTCCTGTCAGTTGTGAAATGTTTTGACCACATGGTGGTGGATCACTCTAGTCTCCGGCTGCTAGGCTACCTTAACCTGACATAGCCTGCAAGTAAACGCTAGTCCCACTTAGGTTAGCTAACCCTGAACATAACCGGTAATTATTGTAAAAATAAAGCCACTTGCGCGATATAATTAATCTGACACAGCACCCGGCAAGTTTGTTTATTTGGAAACAAAAGTGAAACAAACTGGCTTGAAACTAGCAGGAATGCATTACATTACTGCCTGGTGTGCTTGTTTTGTTGTGCCATGCCATAACTTTTTACAGTGCTGTGTCACAGCAGAAAACTACATTTGAATTAAGTAAGTCTAGGAAGTAAGTCGTTCTTTTTTTCCCAACTTCTCACTTTTTGTCAGTTGTTTACTGGTGACGTTGGTCAGATTACATTGTACAGTGCAGATGTTGCTCTGTGACAGCTTCTTCTAACGGGGGCTGTAAATCAATAACCAATAAATACAGCGGTCAATGGACATTTGCTCGCATTATTAAACATAAAATGTCGCTGTGAAAAATAATCAAAACAATATTTATCCTGTCAGAGATTTTTGTAGTAATGCAGAATTTTTGGTTGTATAATGGATTGTTTATATTATGTACCATTTATGTGATGCACAAAATGTCAGTACAGTATAAAACAATGTGAAGTAAGGTTATAAGAAACTAGCGCAACAGAAGTGTGCGCATGCATGTGTGACTGTTCATGTGCACACCTAGGAGCCAGTCTGTGGGGGCCGCTAAAGGAGCTCTGGGAGACAGTGGATGGGGCTGTGTTAAGGAGGCAGCCGGAGAGTATCCACCTCCTCGACCTGCAGCTGAAGAAACACAAGCCTCACTTTCTCTCACTCTTCAAGAACCCGGTGAGAGAAATGCAGCCCGTCATGTCATTACTATGATTTAGTTTAGTTTAGTTATCTTTTCACACAAGCATTTACGGACATTACATAATATAGATTCAATCTTATGTTTGAAAGGGAGTAGGCATAAGTATTCACTTATTTTGGCCAATTTTACATCATTAAATTACAATTACATCACATTCATTTCATTTACCTTTAGTTTTATGATTTCATATATAAAACAATGGCTTTCTACATAGGCTGCAGCATTAAGAGAAACACATTTGTACTATGCAGTGTGTCTTTTGAGATGGTCATTTCATGAATGTCTGGTCTCTTCTTAATTTTCAGCCAAAGAGTTCAGAGCAAAGAGAGAAAGTGCGTAAAGCCAGCACAGAAGGCATTGCCATCCAAGGTCAGCAGGGTTCACGACCCCTTCCAGAGCAGCTTCTTACAGAGGCTTTCATCCTCAGTGACTTGTTTGATATCGGAGAGCTGGCAGCTTTGGAGCTTCTGTTGGCAGGTAAAATGGATGTAAAAAGTTAACATACATTGGAAGAAAAGCTTTTAATTAAACTATGTAGTAAATTTCACAATCACATGTTAAAGTAAATGTTGTGTTAGAGCTACTCACACTAGGTTTTTATAGCTATTTTCTATTAGTTTTGTCCTCATCAAAAACACATTTTCAGTTCACTTTTGTACAGACATAATGATTTCACACAATTTCATCTAAATTCCAGGTGAGCACCAGCAGCCCCATTTTCCAGGTCTGACACGAGGACTAGTAGCTGTACTGCTGTACTGGGATGGAAAGCTTTGTGTGGCCAACTCCCTGCGTACACTCATCCAGTCACGCCATGGCAAGACCTTCACTCTCGACCTAAGGTAATAACTGCACATATAAGTAGAATGCAATAACGAGTACCGTAAAAGGTTAAACTCTCATTTGTTCATTATCTTTGCTGTTGTTTTCCAACTCAGTGGCGAGCTGGTGGCTTTGACAACACGCTTTACAGATGAACTGATGAGCCAGGGTTTGACCAAACAAATTCTATCCCTGGTCTCAGATATTAGTGTGTCACGTGAGTTTGAACGTCTGCAGAAGGAACGTGGCCTGGGAAATGAAAAGCACAGGAAGGAGGTTGGAGCAAATCTTTTCTAATACTTTTAACATAATCTAAGCATTACATATATTTTCAGTCAATACTGTACCAGTAGCTTTCTAGGTGAAACAGATACAGAGGAATATACTGACAGGAATATGGATGAGATTAAACTCTCTTATCACCAGGTTTCTGACCTTATCAAAGAATCCCGACGGGCACTGGCAGACAGCCTCTTCTCATGGGCCTGCCAATCATCTTTGAGTAAAGATGATACCCTGGCTCTGATTGGTCACCTGGAGACAGTGACAGCCCAAGCAGATGGCTCTCTGGATAGTGTGAACCTGGCTCTGGTTATGGCACTGCTCTACTGCTTGGATGTCAGCTTTGTGGAGCAGGGGACTGAAGACAGAGAAGGTGGGAACATGACCAAAAAAAAAAAATGAAACTATTTCCCTAAGGGCATTAATAACACATGTCATCCATATTACAATAAATACTTATGATATCAATATTTGTAGGTTTGATTGAAGCTCAATCAAATAAAAAGTTGTGAAAAATGATTGTTGTTTTTTTTGTAGTAAAGGGTTATGTCTGTGTGTTGTGGTTCTGTAGATCTTCTCCAGGCACTGCCATTACTCACAGAAAGGCAGTATGTGTCTGCAGTGCACAATCGTCTCATGGACGGTCAGCCGTGGAAGCTCCCAGGCTTGCAGGCTGTGTGTCGGCTGGCCTGGGCTCTGTTTCTCAGGGTCCTTTCCCAGCTACCACAGGGATCTGGTAAGGCCTCTTACTTGGATATGCATAAATGTGTCATCAATGTGTTTGAAGAAAGACTTTTTGTCAAATATATGATCAGTTTAAATGTGGTATATTTGTATGTTGATGTCGTGCAGCCTTGGTTGAGTTCACTGAGGCAGATGAGGCTCTGGCTGACCAGGCTATACTTGGAGATGTCTTCTTGTTTATGAAGAAGGGCATGCTGGGATGCGAAAGTTTTGCCCAGGAAGAGTTTTACATCCGCCGCCTCCATTCGCTTATTACAGATTTTCTGGCACTCATGCCAATGAAGGTAAGCACAGGTTCAGCTGGATGTCTTATTTTCTCCTAATTGTTTTTGTGTATTATATTTTTCTTGTGTTTATATTGTATGCTTCATGTGGTTTTCGTTTAGTTATTGTCTGCTTGAACAGCACTGAGTTGTTGCAGCAGCATGAGTTGTAAAGGTGCTATATAAATACATTTGACCTTGGTATAATTTGCTTGTTGTTTTCAGGTGAAGCAGCTGCGTAACCGTGCTGATGAGGACGCCCGACTGGTGCACATGTCATTACAGATGGACAGTGAGCTTCCATCATCGTTGCGCAAGGACTTAGACCACCTCATGAACCTCGTCAGTGAGAATTACAAATGCATGCAGACATGCAATGCCAACATTTAACAAATACAATAAGCTACACATGTGCCACAGTGTTGGTTTCTGCTTGGTCTTTGCAGATAGGAGAGTATTATAGTAAAGACACATTTGGGCTGGAGTTGGGCCTGGAGTTCTGGTGTCCAACAGAGTCTCTCCAGCACACATCCCTGCAGGGATCCTATCTGGGAATGGCACTACAAAGACCCCCACATAAACAGGTACCGACTGTATTATCTGGCTGCTGGTTATAATGTAAATTCACAAATATTGAAGCAGTTTGCTGTCTTGAAAAAAGCTCTATTTTCCAAACTTTTTTTGTGTTTTTATTTTCCTTTGCTGTGATGCAGGTGGTTCTGTCCAAGTTTGTACGTCAGATGGGAGACCTTCTGCCTTCCACTCTCTACATCTCTTATCTTCATATGCTGAAAGGTCTTGCCAATGGTCCCCAGTGTGCCCACTACTGCTTTAGCCTGCTCAAAACCAATGGAGTAACACATAGTAAGAACAAATTGTTGTCAGAATGTAAACGACTTCAAGGATACATTTGCTCAGTTTAGCCGTTGGGAAGAAATAATTGATCTGATCCTGAAATTTATGCCATTAGATTATTGACTATATTTCTTGTATGTTGTCTTTACCAATTAAAGAAAATATCTAAAACTCTAATTAACTGAGATCTAAACATCTTTTGAAAAGCTTGTAGTTTGAGTTTAATGCATGCTAAAACGAAAGCCAGCTAACATCACATACTTGTATGCAGGCGACAACATTCAGGGAGTTTCAGGCAGCCCCGTGTCCTGGGAGCATTTTTTCCACTCACTCATGCTCTACCACGAGAACCTGCGTAAAGACTTACCAAATCCAGATGCCGCACACTACCGCCACCCACCACTAAGGGGCATCACCCAGAGGGAGCTGGAAGGACTGACATCATTTTTGCAGTTGCTCACCACCATTATTACATGGGTACGTAAGAACTAAACCAGTGGAGATTTTAGGTTTTGAATTCTTGACATTCAGCTTGCATCTAGGAAAATGCTTTGCTGTTCATGTGGCTGAGATTTTTATTATCAAATTGTAACAAGGTGTGCAATGTTTTGTTTGTTTTTATCTAGAGTGAAAACGCTCGCCTGGCGTTGTGTGAGCATCCTCAGTGGACCCCAGTTGTGGTGATGTTGGGGTTGCTCCAGTGCAGCGTTCCTCCTGTCCTGAAAGCTGAGCTCTTGCGTTGCCTTGCAGCCTTTGGGAAGTCACCAGAGATTGCTGCTTCACTCTGGCAGTCTTTGGAGTACACCCAGGTTAGGATTTTTAATTATTTTTATTATTAGTCCTTTATCATAATATTGTGATTAATACAGGTGCGAAGAAGCTGAGCGTTAAAAATATTTGATTATCAGTCTTAATAAAACACTCGATTCTCACACTGTTGCACTAACATTGCTTTGGGTTTTGCAGCTTAAGTTGTTGGGTTTTGTGTCAGATCTTAATCTTTATACTTTGTTTTTCTACCACAGATCCTCCAGACTGTTCGAGCCCCAGCACAGAGGCAGGTAGCTGGAATTGAGGTGAGTGAATGTCAAGCTGGATTGTTTTTAGTCAGCCCAATTTGAATCTGTGTCCTTCTCGTTATTAAAATGGCCAAATGAGGTTCATTATTTGGTTAAAAAAAACTATATCTATCTGCAATAAGACGATGCTTAACTAATGCCCAAAGGGAGAAATGTAGGTTGAATTTGAGATTTTTATGATACTAAAGAGGTGGATCAAGTTCCATCTTTAAGTGTGAAGAGAACATGATCCTTTGGTGTTTCATGTGAAGGCCCTTGTCATCATTTAAAAAAAGATGCATACTGATGTGTTTTCTCGGCTGTCAGGTGGAGCTGAATGAGATTGAGTCGAGCTGTGAGGAGTACCCCCTGACGCGCAGCTTCTGCCATCTGATCAGCACACTGGTGGAGAGTAGCCTGCCTGTTAATCTCGGGGCAGGTCTACGTGTGCCAGGCTTCCAGCCCTACCTGAACTTCTTGCGAGACTCTGTGTTTCTCCCCTTCCCCACCAGAGCATATCGCCGTCCTGCTGAGAAGGTAAAGTGCCACGGTCGCTCTCTTAATGTGTTTAACAGGTCAAAACTTTTGCTTCACTGTGCGCTTATTGAACATACAACATATGCAACTGTTCTTTTTCAGTGGGAGGTTGCAGACTCTGTGCTGGAGGTGTTCCACAAGCTGCTGCGGGACTACGACCCCCAGCCATCAGACTTTGTCCAGGAGATGGTGGAGTTACAGGGTGAACAGGTCCCGGCCCACAAGCCTCCCGGACACAGTATCATGTTCCACTTACTTAACGACTCACCTATGCTTGGGCTCTGCCTCAGCCTGCTGGAAGAGGGTGTGCGCCAGCTGGATACCTATGCACCCTTCGCTGGTGGGAGAACATGCTGCTGCTTTCAGAAAAGAGAGACCCATTGTAAATATACATACTTGTTCTAAAGGCCTTCTCTGTTACTTTCCGTCTACAGGTGAGAAGCTCTTGGAGTCGGCAGTGCTGCACTGCCTCTGCCTGCTAGACCTGACTCTACAAAAGGAGGTGGTTTTCATGGATCTCCTCAGGGAGAGTCAAGCATCCCTCCTCGTTTCTCCATTGGAGCAGCTCCTTCAGGGGGTCAGCCCTCAAACCCGTAGGGCTGATCACATTGTCAATATTGCCAGGTACAAACGTCCAGGTGATAGTACCAACCGGTTGGGATTTTTCTCGTTGAGCCACTTCATTGTCTGTTCTTTTGCTTTATATTAGTAGAGAAAAAAAGTCAAATCTAAGTGTTAAAGGTAAAGATTGTTAGACACAAAATGACTGTAAGTAAATAGGGAAGTGTGTTTGTCACCTGCAGGTATCTTTACCACAGCAGCTCCAACCCAGAGGCTGCTTTCCAGAGTGCCAAGATCTTGCGACGCATAACTAAGTACCCCAACATTCAGATTCGGTTGGTGGGAGATTTCACACATGACCAGGTATATGAAACCCTGAAATCTGACATACATACAATACATTTTTGAAACATGGACTACATTAATACAAAAAGATTTGTTTTTTTTATATTTTATTTTAGGTTGTGAATCTGTTCATCTAGACAAACACAATTCCTAAATCTCCTCCTTGTTTTTTTTATAAGAATATTATACAGTGGTCCCTCGCTATAACGCGGTTCACCTTTCGCAGCCTCAATTTCGCATTCTTTTTTTTACAGCACATTGTGTTCTGCGTCCTGATGAGCACATTTTCGTTAATGTTTGAATTCTGAGACTGTTTAAACAAGAGATAAAAGTGTGAAAAAACTATTGCCTGTCTGAGAAAAGAGTAACATCTATAATTGTAAATTATAAAACTTCTTCACAGATTTCACCTATTGCGGGTTATTTGTAGAACGCAAATCCCGCAATTAACGAGGGACCACTGTACAACAAAATTTGTTGTAGACCCCTTAGTCCAAATACCTGAGAGGAAGTTAAAGAAAATACCAGTGGTGGTTGTTCCTGAGAGAACAGTTTTTGTGTGTGTCCCTCAGGCTGTGAGTAACAAGCTGATGGCCGGCTTTGTGGAGTGTCTGGACAACGAGGAGGCAGAGGAGGGAACTGAGAAAGGAGATGGTGAGAGAGATGTTCCTTAACTCATACTTGTTGTCAATGAAGGTTTTCATGAACCATTTACTGAATTTGATTTAATGCCAGCCATATGTAGTATCACGCTGCAACTGCTCCTCTTTATTACCACCTAATTCCTAGATGCAGACCTACAGAAGAAGGTGGCAAGAATCCGACATGAAACCCAGATCCATGTTCTGAACCTGCTGATTACCTCCTTGGAGCTCAAGACCCCTAATCTTGCCCTTTATCTTTTGGGCTATGAAGTCAAGAAGCCTGTGTCCTCAACAAACCTCCAGGACCCAGGTCAGGTTCCGGCATTAACAGTTAAAAAGTTGGATTTGTGTTTTTCCACATCATTTGTGATGTCTGTAAAAGAAGCTTTGTTTTTTACTCTGTGATGTGTATTGTAGGTGTGTTGGGATGCCCACGGAGCTGCCTCCACGCCATCCTGAGTCTGCTGCAAAGAGGCACTGAGAGAAGATCAGGACCCGTCCTCACACAACAGGCACCACACCTAGCTGAGCTCTGCTACCAGGTACTGGTCATTTTCTTCATTTGAGTTAATGTGGGGGGACATCTGAATAACCAGATATGTTCCTTTCTTAGGTGATCTACCTGCTATGTGCTTCCCCAGACACATCTGGACCCACCATGCGTTTTTTAAGGACCAGCCAGGACTTCTTATTCTCTCACTTGCGGCACCTACCATTCATCCTGCCCAGTGAGTACAGGAAACCCACTCCTCTCAAAACAATTAGAGATGAATGACAAATAATAAGAATAACAAAGGGGCAGGACGTGGGAAAACAGGATGTGCAGACCCATTAATAGAAACATGTATTCCTGCTGAAAGGAAATTATGAATGGTAAAAGAGAGATAAGAATTAAAAACATCAAAACTCTGGTTGCCCCTGATAAAATGTGCAACTTGTTGTAAACAATAACACCTTCATTGCATCGCCCAGGTAACCAGATCGCTGCCTTGTCCCAGATGTCTTGGCTCATGAAAACGGCTGCAATTGAGCTGAGAGTGACCTCCGTGAACCGCCAGCGTTCTCATACACAACGGCTCGTCAACCTCCTGCTGGATGACCAGCCGCACGCTCAGCACACAGGTATAGAATGTGTTGTGTTTATTTCATTCACACTCCACGTCTCAGCTCGCCTCACAGGAACATTTATGAACCTACATTTCTCTCCTTAGCTGATGGGGAATCGGGCATGGAAGAAGAGACGAGATCAGTCAGCGGCTTCCTGCATTTTGACACGGTTTCTAAAGGTTTGTGGCCTTTTGGCTCTATCAAATATTGTTAACTAAATGTAATTAGTGCTGGACCCCTCTCCACACGCTTGTGTGAGCTGTCATTTAAAGTGTAGTACTGCACTGTTTGTGACCTGTGCATGCTGGATGTCATCAGTGCGCAGGAAGTTGCTGAGTGTGTTGGATGCCATCGATTTCAGTCAGGACATGCCCGAGTTGCTACAGCTGGACTTTTTTGAGCGCACCCAAATAGAGCAGGTGATCTCGAACTGCGAGCATGTGAATGAGCAGGGACACACCGTGTGCAACGTGAAGGTGGGTTTATTGTTGAATGTTGTCTTCCCTTTCCCTTTTTGTGTATGTGTTCTTCCACAGATTCATATGTCATTTGTTTCCCCCTGCAGTTGCTTCACAGAGTGCTGGTTGCTGAAGTGAATGCACTTCAAGGTATGGCAGCCATTGGACAGAGGCCTCTGTTGATGGAGGTGAGTTAACTAAAACTAAGAGGCAAAATGTGCGTGAAAATTGGTAACATATTGTGGTTAATAAATAATTAAGGAGGCACCATACTGTGTTAATGAAAACGCTACAGTGTCTTCATCTCTCCAGTCCTGTGGAGATAAAAGCCAGAGCAAAGACGTCTCTAATCCATATACTCATATCTACCCGTGGCACATTCTTCCAGGAGGTGAACTCTATCCTGCAGCAGGTCGTGGAACGTAACCGTGTTCGTCGAAGTCTGAGTGCAAAGCGACACGCGCTGCAGTCCTGGAGAGGCCTGGTGGAGACGCTGCTGACCGCCTGCCCTGCTGATCTTATACCAGCTGATGACAGACAGCTCATCATCAGAGACCTTCTGCTAGACCTGCACGATAAGGTCAGTCAGAACATTTGCAGCCATAATATTCTACAGGGATACAGGATATGGTCCTTTTAAAATATGCCTTATAATTTATTGAAAGGTTTAGTTGGGTCAGACTGAAATCTCCCCTTCGTCATCTGTGTTATGACTTTGAAGGTTGTTAAAACAAATGTTGTCCTGCGCTGTCCAGGTGTTATGTGAAGATGCAGCGGGGGAACTGATGCCCATCGTTGCAGGGGCAGTCTTCACTCTGACGGCCCAGCTCAGCCAGTCAGTGCTGTCTGAGCAGCAGCAGGGAGTGGGCTTAGAAACATCTTCTGGCTTTACCTCCATCGCAAACTCCGCCCTGCATCTGATCCTCCGCAAATTACTGGATTTCATCCTTTGTACTGGTTAGTGATGATAGAAATGTATCATAAACCCGTATTTCTCATATTCAGTGTGCTGCTTGGCTAAAACTTGACCAGATTGGATTTTCTAAAGTGTGTTTTGCACTTTGAGGTGGTGGATACCAGCGTCTGCGGGCTCACCTGTATGGCTCTCTGCTGTACTACCTTCAAATCGCCCAGAAACCTGAAGAACCAGACACTCTGCAGACCGGTACGGGAATTATTTGTTGTCAAATGTGTACAGATAAATGACATGTTGTACTGTATTCTGCTACTGCATCGTGTCTCTCTATCCCTACGCAGCAGGGAAAGCAATGTGGGAACGTCTCACAGCCCCTGAAGATGACTTCTCCAAACTGCAGAGAGAGAACCTTGCTATAATTGAGAGCTATGGCAAGGCTCTCATGGAGGTTGTTTGTAGAGACGCCTGTGACGGCCATGAAATTAGCAGGGTAGGACACTTTTCCAACATTATTAATCGTTTACTTTGCTCGATACAGACACAGCGTCATGCTGATTTGATATTTTACTGCCTATATAAGAGGGTCATGCGCGGACATGTAGACAGTGTGCCAGCATGACCTGTTGTCTTAAAGCAGACCACACTGAAACAGAATGTGACAAACTGCATCAGACTATAACAATGTAAAGAGGTCGACAAACCTACCCCGATCATTTGCTGAGATGTCCTATCACACTCTGTGCACTTCTTTTCTCATCCTCCCGGTCTCTCAGATGTTGGCCTTGGCGGTGCTGGATCGAATCCTGTCCATCGACCGTCAGAATCAGTGGCTGGTTTATGTTTGTAATAGTGGTTATCTGCGGTCCGTGGTGGAGAGTCTGAGACAGGATGACATTGCCCTGCAGAGCCTGCTCACACCTCAGCCACCCCTCCTCAAACCACTCTACATCTATGAGAGCAAGATGGTGAGATCATTACAGTCTTTGATTTCAGATTGGGTCCAGGTTCTGACGCCAAAGAACCAGTAGATTGTCAGAATTATGATGATATATACTTGGTTGTGTGTTTCCAGGCTCTGCTGACTCGTGTGGCTAAGACAGGCCAGGGAGCCGTGGAGCTGCTGCGCTGTGGGCTGGTGGCACAGCTGATTGAGTGTCAGGTGTTTGACATGGTGCCTGACAGCAATGCACATAGGTGTGGAAGGGGAAAGAGCATGAGAATGTGTCTTTACAAATATTTAATTGTATTTAATTATATTAGAAGAAGATCTTTCCAGATAATTAGATTTTAACTGCTTTTTCTCACTTGTTCAGATGCGTGCTCACATTTAAATGTGTTGTGTTTGTTTCATTGTGGCGTACAGTGTAATGAGGGACCCATCAGGCTTCATCCCTAGCCCTATGGAGCGATACAGGAAGATTCTTTTACCGACCCTGAGGCTCTTTCAAGTGATCCTGACTTCTACCACCATGAATCACCAGCAGGGGGCAGCACAGGTAAGCACAGTATCTGTCATGAGCTGGTAATCACTGAGAAAAGCAAATGAGCAGTTTGCCAACTGTGTGGTTGTGTGTGTGTGTAGGTACTCCAGTTGTTGATAGTCCATGCAGACACCATTAACTCCCTGTTGCGCTGTCAGGAGCTCAGCATGGGAGCTTTGCAGGAGTTGTCTTTGCTGACTGGCATCATCAGTAAGACGGCTCTGCCAGGTACAAAAGGCACTATTTTAATTAAGTTTGCTCTGTGTAAAAGTATACAGATGTATTCATAAACCTGTCGGGTCAGTGGTTGGTGTCACACGTGTGCTGCTTGGTGTCGCAGGTGCTCTCGAGATGGGTGGGGAGGTCAGCAGTGCTGCTCTCATGGAGTTCCACGGTCACATCAACAGATTCCAGGTGAGACTGTTGTAGTCATTTTGTCACATGCAAATTTTTGTCACGTGTCCCTGCAAACTTTGATTTCAGTTGTTAATGTGTCTCCCTTTCTAGCGTTTGTGTCTGTCACTGCTCGGCCGCCTGGCAGGGAGCGAGCGGGAGAGGTTGCTAAAGCAGGCAGAGGTCGTTGCACCAGGAGATTCAGCAGAACGACGAGATGAGATGGAGGTGGCCATGCAGCAGGTTTGACAAAAGCTGTTCTATAAATGCAGTAGATAATAAGAAATAATACAGATGATCAACGTGGTAACTGTGGGTACTTGGTAGATTGACTCCTACAGAGTGATGAGGGAGTTACTTCTCTGTCCAGCAGTGAAATGATAAATGTTGGGGACACGTGGATAAAAGTGTGACTGCAACAATGTGTCTGAACTCTTTCACTGTAGTCATGGCTGTCCTCTGTCCCCAGGTGTGTGCTAACATCATGGAGTACTGCCAAACACTGCTGCTGCAGAGCTCGGCCCAGGCCCAATTCAGCATCTGCCTCTTCAGCCCATCAGGCAGTGAGCCAGCTGGCAGGGACGGAGGGCGCACAGGTCAGCGATACTGTCCACACTAAAGAAGGGGAAAGGGATTTGACTCCTCACATGTCGCTGCATACTACACGAACAAACTAAATATCTACATATGTTATAGAATAATCCCTCTATTATTTGTGAAATGTCATTTTTCATGTCCTGAATATATGGAACACTTGAGTATGTAAGTATGAGACTGAACTCGCGGTAATTTCTTTAAAGATCTCTCATCTACGCTACCATCAATGGCTTATTCCCGGGCCCCCAGCCTGGGTCTGGTCCTGTTCCTGCTGAAGACTAGCACTGCAGACTTCTTCCGGTTCCACCAGAGTCACAGACAGAGCCTGGCAAAGCTGCAGAGCCTGGATCAGCTGCCGCCCGAGGAGCTCAAGGAGGTAATGTTGGCCCAATGTGCTTATTCACTGTTTCCCATTCATTCCACTATTATAAACACAGTGGAAACACAAATTTATAAAGAGTAACCATTTTATTTTAAGCACTCTGCCCCACCATGCTTTATCTTAAGTTCTAACCAGAGACCTCTTCTCTGTAGTTGTGCCAAGGCCTGGTGTCAGGCCCAGGAGGGGTGGAGAAAATCTCGTCAGTCCAGAGGAGTTTGTTGGCCAAGAGGCGACTGGTCCAGCTCATCAACAACAGAGCCAAGCTGCTGGCCCTGTGCTCCTGTATCCTTTCACCACTTGCAGGCTTAATTATACTAACAGGGTTACGCTGGGTTCTGCGTTGAATTGACGCTGTTTCAGGCACTTATATATAAGTAGTTCTCCTTTCTGAGTTGAAATAACAAATGTCACATCACGATTCTGTGTGAGATGCCTTGACGTGCCTTTTCCTCAGACATCATCGAGACCTGTTTGTTTGTGTTGTGGCGCCACCTAGAGTACTACTTATTGCATTGTACCCCCGCTGACCCCAAGGACTCCCTGTTGCCTGGAGCCAGTTTATACAGATCACGCCTTATGGACGGTGAGAAAACATGTTCAAAATGTGTTGCACACTTGACAAGCTGAAGCTTAACAGGCACTGGTTTTGGAACTGAAGGATCTGAAAGTTCGATTTTTGTCATCTTCAGACTCATTTGGGGGACAGCAGGCAAGTGGATGTCGTGGAGTTGGCCTTTCCAGAGTCAGCCAACAAGACCTAGATCTAGTAAGGAATGCGTCAGAATGGCAACGAGACACACACATCATGTCATCTCTAACTGCATCTACACTAATTCTTTACATCTACATTTTTCCCAAACCTTCTGTCTTTCATCTCGTTTGTGTGAGCGCAGCTGAAGAGCGACATGGCCGCAGGTTTCGGAGAGTCTCTGCAGAGGAAGCTGCTCGAGGTGGAGGGCTTGTACAGTCAAGTCCGCTCCCGATACACCTTCATCCAGGCCCTGGTTCGCAGGATCCGCGGCCTGCTCCGACAGCACAAGAGCTGAGCCAGAGGCACACAAGCACAGAGACTGGCCAATTTCTCAGTTTCTTACGGAACTGAAACCTGCACCAAGCATAAGGATGGGCAGATTGACCACAGTTTACCTGCTCTGGCAAAACGACACCTTTTTACTGACTCGTTCCAGCTTTGTTCAAGTTGTGTTAAAACACACAATCATTCTGTGTGACAGTGCTAATTATGTTGGGCTAACAGTGTGCGAGGAGCATTCCGCGAAGAAGTGACAAAATGTAACTCGCTGAACACACTTCTCATTATTTTTACTCCTCATTATCTTTTTTTTGTCTTTTGTGAAAATAAACATTTTCTAAATCTGTTACATACTTGTGCACTTCTCACTCACCGCACAAAGCACCTGAAGAATAAATAAGAGGGGCAGAAGCTGGAGTCGCTTCCCTGTGACATTTGTCTTTACAGCTTTAAATGTCATCAGCTTCACTTCACTTATCTTCACAGCGTTGACAAACTGCAACTTCAGCCTTCACCTATTTTTACGTGCATGTGTGATGTGACTCATTGTGAAATCTTTATATCAGGAGAAGCAAAACAAGGAACCAAAACAAGACATGCGACTGTGAAAGTAACATGACGAGTATCAGACGTGCTAATGTACACACTGTATGCAGGCTGTAGAGTTATTCACAAACAAGCTAGATGCATTTAATCTTATTTTATTTTCTTTGAAGGTACACTTTATACAAGTGTAAAGTGCGTAGACTCTCAGACCTTTGGGAAGGGGATGAGAAGACATAAATATCTGGATATACATTCAGATCTTACAGACAGAGAAGCTTTGTGCTCTTATTTTTTTATTATTTAAATACTGAGGATAGGAAATAGTTCAGAAGGGTGCGACTCAGCTAAGCGCCAGCATTGAGCATGGGGACAGTTCTGGACCATGTGACTGAGCATGCTCACTATGAAAAATATAGGCACCTTTCTCCCCACACAGTTCACATACCGACGCACACGAGCACGGTGACATGTCTGACAGGTTAGTGGAAAAACGAAAGAAAGCTCTGCTCTCTACTTCTTAGCGGGCACGGGGAAACAAATGTGTGCTACTTATAAGTGATGGTGCTTGTGATTCTCTATAAATTACTTTTAAATAATAAAATTACAGCAACACATTTACACTTCTGACGGAACAGCTCACTGTGTCTGTGATTGTGCTATTCAAAAAGGAAACCTGCCATACAGCGATAATGAGGGTTCCCTCTCATCTATCTAAAGATGAATGGATCTCTACGACTGCCCTGTCGATAGAACACCATTTATTCTCACTGGTGCACGTGAATTACTATCATCCATTATGCACGATGCTATAATAGAATGCACAATATGTGGGTCACAGGGTTTGGCATTGTCTGAACATCAACCATACATACAAACCGTTAACTCTGTTATACTGTTCTAAGGCAGGTATACCAGGTAGAGATGCCTTTTCAGTTGCATTGTGGGAATTGTAGGATCCAACACTATTCTAATTAGACTGTACAAAGACCCAAACATAGAGCTTTTCAACCCCATGAACTTATCTTTACCCCCTTGGCTCAGCTTTTCGTTTAATTTCCACTGCCCTCATCCTGCTTTGGAGAATTCTGGGAACTAAACGTCAGCACCTCTTGGGAGGTAGTTCTAAATCAAGTTCCAGGAACTTGCATAGGGACAGTGTAGGTGCTTGTGTGGCTGTCACCTGTGGCGATGTCTCCTTCGTAGCATTACCATAACAAGCGTGTAATGGAAACACAGAAACACATGGGTGTAACCAACAGTCAACACGAGAGAAGAGTGAAAACGCAAACATGAACTGACCAGATTTACTCTATAAATTCAGGTTATAGGACGCTTCCTGTAGTAAAAAAAACCTTAACAGTGATTAAGCACGGCTGACTTGCAGTAGTACAGAGGATTTTTGCCCTCTGTAACTAAGCATGTTCATTCGTCGTGTCCTCCATGAGCTACGTGACAGACATAGGGCTATGTTAGGGTTATAAAGGAAGCTAACTGAATAGTCCATACTGTAGTATGCATGACGCATGGAGCGAGGACTTGCGGTTACAGGTCACTGTCATCATTATTCAATGGTCAGCTGTACTGTCTAAGAAAATGGATGTAGAAAATCATAGAAGACATATGTAGGACACGTGCATCCAACAGCAAAGCAGACACATCTGCCAGAGTTTGATCCAGCAGCTGATGAACTTTAACTGAGGCATAAGAGAGGAGAGATCAGATCGCCGTGATCCAAACACACAGTCATTTGCAGATGTCATCATCCTCTTGAGCAAAGCAACGGGGAATACTGTAAGTACTTAGATGTTTTTCTATGTCATAAAAACAAAATTCATAACTGATTTCTGTACAAAACACAATTGTTTCTTTATGAAAAAAACAAAAAGAACCACATACTGTTCATGTACATAGAGCAGAGTTACAGCACCGGCAGACTTAGTTTGAACAGTCTTCTTGCTCACATCGCTTACAGGGCACAGTGTGAGTCTGTTAAAGTCCGATGGCTCAAGCAGAGTTGACAGAGGACCAGAAAGACCTGTCCTGAGGCCCCTCTGCTCTAGTGTTGATTGTAGCAGACATGGAATAATTTAGTAATCCAGCAGGGAGAGAGAAAATCCCGGAGGAAAATGGGGAAAACAGCGACAACAAGGCAGCTCATCCAGCACTTCTATTTCCATTTTAGTCTTTAAGTTTACAAGTCCAGTACAGAGGCGCCCGAGGGTGTTTGTATTCTGTTTGTGAAGTACATGTCTGCGCAGGCCATCTGCTTATGGAAAAACACGCTCCTATGTGCCATCCGTACCCACATCTTGTGTGTTATTGTTGTCCATCCCGTTTGCGTTGCTTCCATTGTTCTGTGGGCGTTCTGGCATCTCTCCTATCACTGCCACCCGAATGACTTTCAGCCAGCGCTGCTTGTGCTCCTCAGATTCAGCAGCGAAGTTGTGGACAGACTTGGACTGGGAAATGCGGAAGCTGGCTGGAGGGTCTGTGGGCCGTGTGCTCTCATCCACAGAGTAACCCAGGAGGGGGATGGTTGACTGGGCCTTAACGTCCTGAGAGGGAGAAGCACCGTATCAGCTTTAATGCCTGTTAGTAAGTCAATAAATGAGATTGGATTTTTGCTTTGTCCTTCCAGTGTTTACCTGTGGGGCTCCGTAGAGGTAGAGCACCAGACACTCCTTCTCGGGGACGACGCACCACACCTTCTGCCATGGCTTATTCTTCTCACAGTACTGCAGGAAGCCACATATGATGCTGCTGTCTGTGAACTGAGCTGCCTCGATCTGTGCAGTGATACAAACCACAAATCAGAACACATCTCAGAGAATCCTCACCGGCACTTATACACAGATTTCCAACTTACCTCCAGGATGCCCTTCTTCTTGCCCTCAGTAACCGTTTCTCCAATCAGCGTGGAGAAGCAGTCTTTGCACACTTTGTTCATCTTGAAGTTGTCATATTCAAGGTGGGCCTTGTAGTCTGAACATTTCCAGCACACCACCTGTTGGAAGAATAAAGAACTTTGGTTTAGTTTTTATTAAAACAAAAGATGTAACTGACCCGACCAGAACTTTTTACTAACATTGCTAACAAACGGACTCTTCATCAAAACCCCTTCCTCAGAAATACAGCTGAGACTGTGACAGCATCACAAGCAGCTTACAACAGTCCACTGACTGAAGACCCACGTAACAGTAACATTACGATCTCACCCACCTACTGGTACATGCATTACTCATAACACAACAACATCAGATTGCTCACATAGCCACAGGCTCTGCAGTGGTGTCTCCGCCGCGTCAGAGCATTGAAAGACTCTTTACACTTCATACACATCGTCACTTCGTTGTCGCGGATCCAGCGAGGAGCACGTTTCCCCAGCTCTGCTTTCTGTGTTGAAATCAAACAGACGTTCAGTAGGACAGCTCAGCGAGGCGCGGAAAAGTCTTTACGCTTCATGCAACACTGACCGACACTTCCTCCACGTCTTTTAACGCATTCTTGAAGGACTCGTTTTTTTGCTGGAAGATCTCAACGGTCTCCTGGAAAGCCTGAAAGATAAACCCAACATCAAACTTCCGCTCTCTTTAAACCATCACTCTAGATCACCACTAGAAAAAGGTTCTGCACTGTGTGTACCTTAATCCAGTCGGCTTTGTCCTGCTCTGAGCTGAGAAGGAAAAACACCAGAAGAATCTCAAAGGTCATGTGACACCAGGCTGACAGGGTTTGCAAACAGATTTGTACAGCTAGGAAAATGATACCACACTGTGTGAAGTGTGTGTACCTGGCCTGTAGCTCCAGTGTCCTCTCCTTCCCCGACACCTGGAACGTGTGAGGGTAGTCTTCATTACTTGTTTCCAGGACCTTCAGGCCGTCTATACCTATGCGCGTCCTCACTGTGTACTTGGGCCCTCCGAGGCTGAATTTGGGCACGCAGTACAGCAGCATGTTGTTGAACTGGCAGGAGAAAGAAAAAAGACGCACCAGTCAACTTTTATATCAGAATATGCATCAGCACAATTAGAGCACACTGTTTTCATCCGGTGGGGGTGATCTTAAACGCTGCAGATAGCCTGAATTACACAGATGGGAGACATTTAGCTCGAAGCTAATAAGAAACAGCCAAAACTTAATCACATCATCCGGCAATCTCAGTAATTAAGAGATTTGTTCATGGGCCCCCAGTGTGCCCTTACACATAGGTGTTCCTGGCATGAAATGATCAACTTGTTTCAATCGACTTGTGCAGAAGTCTCGTCTCAGCATATTTCCCTGCAGTGTCCTTCATTGAACGAGAAAATACGTTTTACACTTGAAAGGCTCTCTCACCAGGAAAAGGTATCTTTCCATGGCCGAGGTGTTCCTGGCGGCCAGCTTCAGAATGTGTCCCTCTTTAATGAACTCGTTGGAAGGGTGAACAATGTCCTCCTCCTCGCCCAGCATTTCATATATCTCCATCAGCTTCTTCAGATTCTCCTAAATGAGGAAATGTACTTCATTGGATGCTTGTGTCTCAAAGAGCCTACAGAAATCTAAAGAAAACGGTTTGAAACGTGCTCTTACTGATTTCCGTATGGCAGAGTTGGAGTGAGTAGCTGCTGTGGCAATTATTTCTAATGATTCTGGAGTAAAAAAAACAAAACATTACAGTTAGCATAACCACAACGTGAACCAAACTCAATGCCTTGCGGTGAGAAGTTAGGAAAATATCCCTCACTCTCCGCATCCCGTCGGTCAGGGTCGTCCTGAGGTAGCTTCTTCAGATAGTCTTTCAGCAGCATCTCATATCGGGGGACCCTCTGCACCGGTTCCAACATGTGATGCTGAAGCGTTAGACAGCCGCAGACCTCTTGACTCTTGTGTGCGTGAAATACATTTGGCATATTAACAAACAGACCACAGGAGTGAAGCTTTTTTATATGAAAACCCGTTCAGTCACATTAAAGTACCTGTATCTCCTGAATGATAGCCTTGAACTGAGGCGACCGCTCTGTCCACTGTTTCAGCAGCTCCATGGCGTTGTCGAAATTCTTCACATACTCTGCATACATCTTTAGGAAGGGCGTGAGCTTCTGAAGGATGTCCCCAATGCGAGGTGTGGACGACCTGCGTGGAGAGAGAAATGGAAGTGACTCCCTTGCTGGTGAAGCGTAATGTGAAAACCTTAAGTAGCGTGATGAAAACATGTGTTGGAACAGATCTCATTCAGAAACCTATAACATTTATCAGGTGACGCTGACGCTCACCATTGTCCCATGCGTTTCTCTAGATCCGGCAGAAGAAACTGGCCGTGAAAGGTGTTGATGGAGGTGATGTTGGAGAAGATGTGCTTCACGACCTCCACGGGGAACGTTCCCTTATTCGCCTCCTCCATTAGCTTAGCACAGAACACCTAAGGATCCACACACACAACACACAGACGTCACTGTTGTGGTCATTTCCACTTCATGGTTCATCTAACGAGTAATGTCAAGCCGTTACTGTGCAACGATGGCCAGAACAGAGAAGTGAACTGGAGCTTTCTCTGAGTTTCTCACCTGGTCCAGTAGATTCAGTCGGGCCACGTAGGCCTTCTCAGTGTGTAAGAGCTCGCTGGCGATATTAAACAGCTTCTGCTCATTCGTCTCCTAAAACAGAAAAGAGTTTGTTGACCGGTGAGTGACCGGTAAAGTCAGCAACGAACGAGGCCTTATGTGTGGGTTAATCTGAGCAGAAAACTGTCATTTGCAAGTATAGCTTCACATCCCCCCTGAAAGTTCCTGTTTAGCTGAGGTCTAACGTTGAGACTGAAGTCACAGCCCTCTTTTGAAAGAGCTACTCGTGTGTGAATAGTGGAGGAACGGCTTGTGGCTTTCGGTGCATTCACTGCACTGATTCTTGTCCCCCTGTTTGAGAGCGGACTTCTGTTAAGGGCTGTTTTGCTGCTGTGGTGCATGTATTGGCCCGTAGCACTGACGTACGCGTCTGTCATTAACGCTGGGCTGATGGTGGGCGGGACTGCGGTGTAGCAGGGGGGGACAGGAAATGAAAATATGGGAGAAGGGAAATGACACAGAACCAGACAAAGACAAGAAACTACGTCCGTCAGAGGCAAATTATTCGGGCAGACAAGCCTCAAAAACACCACATGAGCACGTTGAAATGTTATTTTGTTTACTGCCAGGACACTTTGCTGCTACAGACATGACAACAGAACTTTGAAGTCATGCACAATGACACGGAAGCAGCATCTTCCTGTACAGCCCATGTGGCCCGAGAACAATTTAGCCTGACATTTCCACGTAGTTCTTCCACATGCACTCACCGCGGCGTGTTCCTAGTTCTGTTTCTGTGTGATTTGTTTGCCCCACAGCAAACTTGATAAGTTCATGAAATAATGAAATGTTCACATTCACTGGTCTAAAATTAAGTGAACAGAACGTGACACCAGTGCAATAGAGTAATCAAATATTTCCCTTTAGTTTTATGCAACTTTATACTTTTCTATCACAATAATGTGAATTTAGTTCAGTTTAATCTACTTCCCTGTTTTGTTGATCATCTGGGAACCTGGCAAATAGTTCAACCATAAACATGACAGCAAATTGGATTTGTAAATATGTAAACAGTGGCTCAAGTACACATCCACCATCATATGTACTGTACTATACAGTATGATCTCAGTACACTGGTGTCGACCCGTTCCCGAGCAAAACATCTGGTTCTTTAGCATATGAATGCTCCTGTGTGTTGAGCTCTGGCAAGCTGCTCGCCACGCTGCGCATCCTGGTGATAATGTGATTCCCAGGTTGTTTCACTACGAGGGACCATTGTTAGATTTTTATATGTTTTTTGGTACTTTTAGTCCACCGCACCAGAAACCCGGCTTAAAATAATCAACCTATAGAATCTACACTGTAGGTCAGCTCAAAATCAGAATCGTGTAGATCAACTGCAAGATGGAGAAGAACCAATAACCTTTAAATGGACAAAACTCAGATGAACAACAGCAGTAAAAACTTGATTTGACTGTGGAGCTGTTGTAATGTCTCCTATTTATTATCATTTTGTCACGCTTCATGTCTCTTTCTCTCTCTCTCTAATGCCATCGAGACTGTGTGGTTTGATTCAAATGTGAGATATGAATTATCTCTAAACATGCACCACATACTCCCATGGGAGAGGTTGCTGAAGCATGAACTCAGCTGTTTAGGCAGTGCTCAACATCTGGTTCAAACTTCGCAGAAAAGAACCAAAATGCTAGAGTGACCCAGAACTGAAGCAGACGCGTGGGATGAAGATACGCAGATCACCTGTGTGCAGGTGCAACAAGAAGCAGCAGAGAAACACATACCTTATGGTCTGCGCTCCCCTCTTCATTCCTGTGCTCGCTTTCTGTTTTATTCCCACTGTCCTCAGTCTCAGTGTGGCTTCCTGAACCAGTCCTGTCTGTGTGTGGAGGTGAATCATCCTCACATTGTTCTATACTCCCGTCCGGCATTTCTCCATTTACCAGCCCGTCAGTCTCTGTCCTCACACTCTCATCGCTATTCTCCTCTTTGTCCTCCTTCCCCTTGTCCTGCTCCATCTGCACTAGCACCCCGTTAGCTGCCGGTTTCTGTTCATCCTGCTCCAGCCTGGCTGGTGCGGAGGAGTGGTTCTCCTGAATCCTGCTGGTCTCCGTCTGCTTCTGGTAGTTCCGGTGAGCTGGGCTGCAGCTGCTCGGCTTGCTGATGTGTTTGAGCGGCGAGGTGTCTCTCTTGTTGTCTGTGTTGCTGGAGGAACAGACAGAGAGGGAAGTCAATCAGCACAGCAAGTGCACAGAAACCAGAAAGGAGAGGAACAGGATGAAAGAAGGAGGCTGCTCGGTAGCTGCTCAAGTCAGCACACTGATAAGGGAGTGTGAGAAGCAAGTGTACACAGAGAGCGTTTGCACATGAGAGTAGAGTTAAAAATAAAACTGTGGAGATGCAAAAACTCCCTTCTGCCCTATGAGGCTACTGCGAGCTGCTGCCATGCACAGGAAATGTGTGTGTGTGTGCAGAAAAGTGACGGAGGTACGTTAATGAGGAGAACAGGAGGAGATGTACAAAACTACTCCCGAGAGACAAACGCTGTCCTACTTCCACATACACCAGAACCTACTTCTACTATAGAAGTACTTCTACTATAAATCGCACTGAAACATGAATGAAACTGAAAAAGCAAGTTGGTGTAAGACCATTTGAAAAACAGCGTAAAAATAAGAGCACACACATTCATCTGCTCTACATCCTGTACCGGCAGTAAATCCAGCTGTTCCCCTGTGAATGACCCCCCCACCCCCACCCCCCAGACCGCAACAAGCAACAATCAACAATCAACAACAGCTACTGTGTCGAAGCCCAGTTTCTCAAAATCGTGCCACAAAAAACCGACCACGCAAGACCGACATCGTTGGGAACATCAACAGCTCGCAGAGAAAAAGAAAGAGACGCAAGACGTACAATCCAACCTTTACTGATGCAAGCAGGTGCCTTTTAGCGTTGACAACTGTTGCGCTGAATGTTTCTGTCCTGTAGAAACAGGAAGTACGTATAAATAGAGGAACAACCGGCTGGTGAAACACACAAATGAATCACTTCTGGGCTGTCTGCCACCTGAGGTATTCCGAGATGAAACAATATCAGACACCTCTCAGGGGGAGGCTGAATAACACCACGCTTTGCTGGTGAGAGGTGTTTTAATACATTAAACTGTACATGCACACACACACGCGCGCACACAAACAACCGTGTGGTGTGTAGGTGTAGGCAGTTCCTCCTGGCACATGAATAGCACAGTGAATTGTTCCATTACATGACACCCTTTTCAAAAAGGTTACACTCAAGGTACCTTTCAGGCCGCAAAGACATGCCATGCGAACCAGATTAGCATCTTAGTGGGCTAATTCTGTTTCCGGAAGCTGCAGGCCTTTCTCTTCTGTCTGCTCCGCGGCCACTACAGTGCTAATCCTCACAGCTCTGCGGAGGCTGAATGAAAAAGGTCTCACTGAGCGCGTCTGTTAGCCCCGCTTCACACTTGCACGCGTGATCACAGGCGCGGAGGACGTCTGACCTTCTGAAGAGATTTCGCAATTCTGCATCGAGGTCAGAGATGTGTGAGGCTACACACTGAGGAGAGGTTGTGGTTCATACGGGACTGAGTGAATATTATGGGACAAGGGAACCACTGTTGCACGTCCCACCGCATCAATAAATACAAAATCTTCTTCTTAAACAGCTCAGCCTTAAAGAGCCTGTGTAAAAACACAGCCAACAGATTACTTCAACCTCATTATGCTGTAACTTTGGGGCAACACGATGCAAATACAGACGTTTCCGTTAGACAAAGTGATCCTACCTCATCCTCCGGGGCTTCATCTCACAACACTGAGGTCTGCGGCACAGCTGACTGAGGAGCTGTGTTTCCCCTCACCTGTGCAAATCTCCTTTCATCCCCTCGCTAACGCTTGGCTTGTGAAGCCCGGGCTAATCTGCGGTTTAGTCCACAGCTTTCGTCTGAGTTACTGTCAGTGAGTCAAGGATGAAGACTTCTGCTTTTTTTCTCCTTGAAATAGCCAGTATAGGAAATGTTTTCCCTCACTGTGATTACAACAGTGTCAATGAGGTAATTCCATTTCAAAAGTTGCCGCGTGACGTTGATCGATCCTGACAGAGCTAATCTATCAGGGCAAAAACAGGACAACAGCCACTTTGACTGACTGACATCCCAGAACCGATCCCATTTAAAAGTGTTCTTTTCCTCCCTGAAGGGATTTCAAAGAGCGCCTACCTGTTTTCCTCAAAGCGGCTGATGAGATCTGAGACTTTTGAGTGTTTCTCTCTCGCTCTCTCCCGGTTCAGAGCTCCTCTTCCTCCACCTCCTCCTTCTCCACCGCCCTCCTCCATGCCCGCTGCAAGCGGTGGTTTCTGAATATGGGCCAGTGGGGATGAGAGCTCCATCACGGGACTCTGGAGATGTGCTGGCTTTCGAGGCACTGGATGCAAGACAGAAGAAGTTAGTAACATCTTAGAGGATTTTTATTTTTTATTTTTAATTGCAGTTTGAGTTTAACACTCTAGTGGGTGGTATATGCTCTAATAACTCACTCACAACACAGAACACTTAAACGTCACCTCACCTAGTTTGACTTTTTATCGTGAACCATGTTTTTCTTTATTGAAACAGAAAAAAGGAAGCTCGGAGTCTTGTCTTATCTGTGAGGAAAGATGAACTCATCTCAAATAACAGAGGAACATGGCTCACAGTTCACTGATCTCATAGCTTACATAACTTCATTCCTGCTGTCACTGCATTCTGTAAGAAGTAGTTATTGATTGATGGAATGGATCATACATGATACCCCGTGACGCCTGCGCCCACTGACTTTCCCCACTGTTATGCATGTATACCTTGTGGTTTACACTGTAGCTGAGGCCTGCTGCCAGAGCCTCTTCCATTGACCGCTCCCCTGCTCTTGTCAGTCCCACCACCACCCGCCCGCCTCAGACACGCCTGCACGCTGGGCGGGTCTTTGCGCTCGCACGCCGGGCTGCTGCCTAGAGCTGAAGGACGCAGAGACAAAGGGAGAATGTCTATTAAAACAAGATCAATGATCAGTTCAGCAGCTGTTCGGTCAATGAAACAGACTTTTCCACTAGCACAACCTCTTTTACCAGTGACACCGCCGATACAACATACAGTGTTGGGTCAATTGTCAGTGATTGACAAGGCTTCATATCAGAAAACTCAATTGGAAATCGTTCTGCACTTCTTGGTGTCTGTCTTCCCTCTCAGTTTCCTTCTTTGCATTTCACAGAGATACTACGGCCACGTAATCGCACGTCAAATTCAAACACAATGTACACGTGTACACCGCATCTTAATCCAAATGGTTATAGCTCATTTTAATTTGTTAGTTAGTTAGTTCATTTTAAAGTGATTTAATAGTGCATACAAGGAAATACTCTGTTGTATTATAAAATCTCAATAAGTGGGAGCAGAATATTTTGAACTGATATTAAATGTATTTTATGTGTTGTTTTATTTGTATGACTTGTATATTCACTGCAGCACGTTGTGTTTATAATCAACAGCTGCAGTCTCGGTATTAAAAGAGAGTGTCAGACAGTTCAGCTGATTATCCAGCTAATGATCCAGTTGATGATCAGCACCAGCGCGGCTTTTACACGCAGATGGTACGGCATCAGTGTTTAGACAGAACAGACAGACGACGCAGACGAGCAGTGTTCACAGAAGCCTAAGTCTACCCCTCCCCGACCTCACGGACACACACACACAGAGTAAGGCCAAATGCCCATATGTGGAACTGCACTGCCAGTATGTATACTCATTATTTTACAAGCTATTAGTCCATTTGTTTCCATTTAAGATGGGTGCTCTGCGCTTGGCTTGGCTGGATAAACACTGTGTGTGATAGAACAGTGTAATCTACCATATTTCTAAAGGTAAAGAGGCCTGAAGCACGAAGCTACAGACTTTCACTTTCACATAAACTAGTACTTTCAGCTGGGCATGTTCTTCCTTCACTCATAAACAGTTACCGTAACAAATTATAAGAAGGCAAGGTGTCTGCCACCCACTGATGTTGACATGGAAAGAGAGAATTCCCACTGTCTTACTACTCATCATCAAATGAGCTAACTTCATTTGAGAAAATCATCATCCTGTCATTCCCAAACGACACACCAATCACTGATATTTAACTTTCATATTTTACAGATTCAGTGTAACGTAGGGACAGAACTTATGTCGACCACCCGAAACATTTTTCATTGGTATCACATCTTGTGTGGCTGGAAATCAGGCTGATGAAACTAAATATTAAACCTGGAAGCCCTGAAGCCCAAAAGCTGAAAGATGCTCAGAAGCTCTGTAGTGCTTTTATTCTAAAAGAGAAAGAGAAAAAAACAACAACCACAGAATCACAAGTCACAGTTTCTATTTTTACAAACTTACCATAATTAAAGACAACAACGGTCTGACTGGAAACAGTCCCACGCTGTGTGTGGAGAGGAGACTTTCTAAACATGTCCCCTTAATTACCAATCAATTTTGAAGGTGACCTCAAGAATTTCTCTTAAATATGTGCTTGGCTTCCCCTTACGGCCACATTAAGACATTGCGAGTACATATCCAGCAACAGGTTACACACCATATGTTTTATATCTATGGACCAAAATGAGCTCCCTGAATTTCACATATGACACTTATGCTGGAAACCTGCAGGGGGTTCACCCGCCACAGCCTGGCTCGCTCTCCCAGGTTTGTTATTAAATGTGTCTCTCAGCTGTGGATCACCTCTGTGATTTATAGCCCTGAACACAGGCTTTGAGCGGATATTTTAAGTATTAGGTAAATGTACAAATACAACTGTGCGGAGACTTTCGGTTAGAGTCAGATCATCTACGACCTAAGACCAGTGAAGTGCAATCAGTTCTGTTTCAGTGAAAAAGGATGAACCAGTTCCTTTATGAGAAAGGCACTACTTGGAAGGAACTTCATTTCTCAGCAACACGTCTGGCATCTTCTCATTAAAACTGGCTTGGCACAAGTGACAGACTGCTGTAAAGTAAATTAGAAGCAGCCACCACCCTGCACACACACACACACACATACACACACACACTCCCTCTCCAGAAGTCTTGTTGTGTGAAGCTGATGCAAACAGAGGCAGTGCGAACACAATTCACAGTGAAGGTGATGTTAGCTCATATCTTTATATCCTAACAAGTGTGACAAATGTTTTTACTGTACCTAGGTAACCTGCTTTGTGTAGGAACTGAAATACTGTAGGACTGCTGCTGCAATCCAGGAAGTGAGACTTAGGAAAGTCAAAGTGAGACTCGACCTTTAGGTTGTTGGAGGATGGTGAGAATTGCTGCCATGGCAACTGTAGCTCATTAGATGTAACATTTTATTCACTTCTGAACTTAAAGGCATCTGCATCTTTCAAGGCAAAAAATTGTCAGGCAGTGAATGAAGAAAACATCCGAAACGCTGGGCTGCTAATTCCTCCAAAAATACCCATCTTTTCAAAGGGTATGATAAGTGCACCTTCTGCTTTAGGTAATGCGCATATGTGTGCTGAGATGGCACCACACCAACCCCCACCACCCTGCCCACACCTTCAAGCTCAGCAATGTCACTGCACTAGAGCACAGAGCTGAGGCTGAAAGAATGTATCACTACGGCACAAAATTCTTTCTCTGCAGCAAAAACAATGTGTCTCCAGCTAGTGTCTGTAGTTTGGCTTTACGGATGACGTGTTGGTCTCGTAAGCAAAATAACTTTTGTCATTGCCATGACATTACTTATGACACCTGATTGCTTTGATTAACTGAAAAAGTGGTGAAATTCTGAAACTCTGATGTGAAGTTGGAGCTAAACGCTAAGTAAGGTGATAAGTAACGAGCCCATTCACGTCGGGTGTGAGGTGAAACCAACCTGGAGGATAAATTTGTGACCACTCACCAACTTGCCTCAGATTGAAAAAGTTCTGTGGATGCAGAACGAAACGTCTCTACCGAAAGACAGAAGTCCAGTTGCCATGACTAAACCTTCTGATAAGTAAGGGAGTACAAAATCTCATGCTAGCCCTTTGGTCAGTTGTTAAAACAGATAATTGATCAGGTGATAGACTGATGCAGAGTACAAAACAACATAAACAATGATTTTTTAACCACATAACACCTGTTCTTCGTTCTTCTTCATTCTTCTCTTATCAGCACTACACTCATCGATGGCTTTGGGGGTTAAATGCAGTGTCAGTAAACATGATTAAGTGAACTTTCAAGATATTTCCATCACACGCTCATGACATCAGTACCTGCCTGGAGCATAGTCACCTGATAGTTAGCATGCCTGACTCGTCTTATACCTTTCTTTTCTTACTGCACCGCCCTTTAAACCCTCTCTGTGTGCGGATACTCCAGAGCCCCAGGTAAAAAAAAACCCGAGCATACCTGTCCCCACCCTGCTGATAAACAGAGAAGTGTCACGACTTCTCTTCTTGCATTTGCGGCTCCACACATATCTCAGAGGACTTCTTATTAGTCCTGCATATTTTTCTTATTGAGATGTAAGATTGTGTCTGTCTGGGTATCTATGACACCGGCTGCAGACATGTGAGAGCACATTAGGGAAGAAAAGAAGTCAGAAATGGAAGTGAACATATGTAGACTTATCTTATCTTCTTATCTAATCAAAACTCTCTATATATCCGTCTTCAATTGACCATGAATCAATTTAAAACTGTTATATCCTGTTAGACGTACATAAGGCCGTAATAATGTGAACAGGGATCTATGAGAGTATATTTACTCACACTTGCTATTTATTCACTCTGCCTGTTTTAGAAAGTACACACTGCAAGGCTGCTGCATTATCTTAAACAAACTGACATAAGAACAACACGAGAGCAGGCAAGCTTGTTTCATAATTACAAAAGTGTGACCGCGCGGTATGCGACACACAATCCAAAATAGAAGACGCATGCATACCTTTCATTAGAGACAACCGCACTCTAATTCAACAAGAATACAACAGTAGGTGCAACGACAATATAAAAAAAAAACAAGTTAATGAACTCACCCTATGACTGAGACGGACAGACAAACAGCTGGAGAGAGTATCTTCAGCGAGGGGCCATATGCGTGTGTGTGTGTCCCAGAAGAGCACTGAGTTGAGGTTCCATGCGATGTTCCCAGGCATCAGAACCACAAAGCGACTCGACACAGCAACGACACGACACAGCAAGAGCATTACAGAACTCCTCCCACACACACCGAAGCACACACACACACCCTTAAGTGGCTTTTTGGTTAAAGAACAGAGCCACACAAAATCAAACCTCTGAGATACACTCTCTCTCTCTCTCTCTCTCTCTCTCCCTCACTCACTCACACACACACACACACACACCTCGTAAACACAAGTGGTTCAGAATGTAGACCTAAAAAATTATCCTAAACACTTGCTCTCTCTCTCTCTCTCCCTCTCCCTCTTTCTTTCAATTAACTCAAAATAAACAGCAGTAAATCAATCAGGCAGTATGGATTAATGACATTACATTCCTGCTTCCTCTTGCTCGCTTAGTTACTTGTCTATACAAACAGAACAGGCAGTTCTTCACTTCTCTGTCTGTCTACCCCTGGCATCAGTCCATTTTGATCAATGATTAACAAAAAGCGCAGTTAAACAGCCCAGAGTCTTGCACAGTGTCTGTCGCCTGCCTGATAGAATTTACACGAAGCCCTGCTAATGTAATATTTACACCGCCAGACCAACAACTACATCATCTCAACTATTCCGAACCCTGAAGAGACAGTACAGGTGCCAATGTGAAATGAATAAAACAGCAGGGTTTACATCTGCAGGGACACGTCTGAAAATGTAACAAACATCCTGAGAAACGTTCATTTATCACCATAAACAAGATGTACCTTTTGCAGAAGTTCGCACAGGGAACTGCGACTCAAGCTTCTTCATGTTCTGCATCCAGCCTGTGCTGCAGAGCTGCTGCCTGGTATCTGACAGCTAAGCACAGAGGTGCCTGCTCTTTGACTAATAGCTGGTGCTTATGCTGTGTATCGACTTCAAACCTTCTCACACACACACACACACACACACATATATGCAGTCTTGTGTGGAAACCAACTGAGGAAGCCTCGACAGCTATGGTCGAAATAGTTCATTTCGCTATGAATATGATTATGTGAGTCGGGTGTGTATGTGTGAGTTTATGTCGCACACACACATGCAAAACCGCGAACACGTTGTCAAGCACTTGATGTGTCAGCAGAGCAGGATTAGAAGGAATGACAGGCACTATTTTTCTTTATCCAGAAAACCTGTTTCACTTGTAGAAATTCCGTCATATTACAACACCCCAGGAGTTCATGCATATCTCAAATTTCAGACTCAAGTCATTCAACTCAAACCTTTTAAAAAAATAAAGAAATGTTTGTGTTTTAAACACTAAGACGAACCTCCCCACAGTCAACAGTTAATGTACTGCTTGTGCAATGTTGACAAAAACTGCACGCTCGCCCTCACACTTTAGCGGTGCAGACGTCCGTCAGCTCTGCATTTGGCTGCAGCCTTGATGTTGACTTGCCTGACCAGTGTCATCTTATAGAGGCTGCCCAGAAATGCCCTCAGTTACTTACCTTCTACAGGAAACCAAGGAAACCTGGTTTCTATATAACCCAGCAACTGAGTGATGAATTGATTTTCATAATTTCTTTTGTATTAATGCTGAATGCTGAGCTGATGTCAGATTAAAGGGACATGCTCTGTAGTAAAGCGTGGTTAAATCTCACCACAGGTCCACACACAAACCATTTTTGGTGCCGTGAATCACCTAATGACATTAGACAGTGGGTAAAGTACATGTCTGTTTTTACCACTGGCACAAAGTGTGTGCGTGCATCATGTTTTAGACATATTATGGGAAATGAATACTTCCTTTCTTTCCCTGCCCCCCCCAGGGACATCTCTGAATTTTAGAGGTTATTTGGTTTGAGATTAAAATTAAGGTAAAAAAAAATATACACAAGTTGATAAAAACAAATGTGTGTGTGACAGAAAGTCCGACAGACAACCATTATCGCTTGACATGAGGGATTAACCGTTTCGGTTCAACCACCCAGACTTTCTTCGGATTAACCCCGCCTCTTTCCCTAATCCCAGAGACGGGCTGGGATTAGAACCCCAGTGTACTCTAAACTGGGGGGGACAAAACTGTCGGCACCGGCTGCGATGAAAATGAGTAGGGGCCGTCGAGAGGAGGTGGAAGAGACACAATGATGAGAGGCAGAAACTGGGCAATGGTGCAAGACCTGGACACAGATGTGTTATGGCGCAGGGCACAGATCCAAAGAATAAGGTAAAAGCTGAGAACAAAATTCAAAAGTGCCAGAAAAAAAGGAGATGATAGAAAGAAGCAGGTAGGAAGGATGAAAGACAAACAGAGAAGGAAGACATAGAGATGGTTGAAAAGACAGAGAGAAAAATGCGATGGGGGTGGAGGTGCACACACACACACATTGGATATAAAAATAAAGCAGAGACAAGCAGCTTTCTTCACACCGCTTCATAGCTGTGAGCTGTGGGGAGAAGTGTTCGCGCTGCCCCTTGCAGCATCGCCGTCACTCCTCGTGTCTGCCCATCAGTATCATTTTCAAGTTCACTGCGCTTTGGCCAAATTTTATTAAAGGACTGTGAAGATCTTGTTACATTAAAATACGTTTTATTATTAAAAAAACAGAAACTTAACTGCTCTGAGCGCTCGTTGTCATATCCACTTCAAATGCAAATACACTTGGCACTGCTGATGTGAATTGGAGGTGGCGACGGTAGTCACAAAGCTTGTGGCACAGCTAAGTCCCATGCCTGACGTGATATCACTGAAGAGGGCGACTGCTTATAACGCCAGCACAAATACAGACTGACAGGAAACCACAGGTCATAAACAGCCATTGCATATTTACATGCTATGAGTCAGCTGCAAAAAGAAACCCCCACTTTATTTGAAGCAGGTGTTTGATGTAGAGCCGCGAAAGAAAAAGTCTAAGGGAGGTTACGGTGAGTAAAGATGAAAACCTCGTACCTCTGGAGTGTTCGATTTTCACTGCCACACAGGCCTCCTCGTCAGCGCCCTTCGATTGGAAACAGACAGCTTTGTCTCTCCTGTCTGCAAAACCAAAACACAAGGTTCACCATAAAACAAAGCCAACACACTTATTTCAGCACACAAATGAGAGAACACAAGGAGATTTTAATACTGGACCTGCATCTGCGGCAGGAGCATTGAGCTGTTTCAGGCAACGACATGTATTATTAAAGAGGAAAGAACTGACTGGGTTTTTCAGAGAGAGGAGATGAAAATCCGTATGGAGGAATATGAAGCAGGAGGAAACATGCTGGGTATGCATGAGGTTGGAGGCTGGTAGCATGTATCAAGATCAGGGTTTGACTTGTGTTTGTTTTGAGAATAAAAAAGCAATATGACGCCCCTTGGAGACACAAACACTAATTAGTCTGTCTGTGATGTGTAGGCCATTATCTGTGGGGAGTCTTTCAACACAGCCATTTAATATGCACATAAAAGATTAAAGGAAAAATAGCAAGTATCGTAAAACCAAGAAGAGGCTCATGGAAGTGTTGGTATGGCCCCGTAACTCAGGCACAAGAAGAAGAGACACAAACACACACACACACACACACACACACACACACACTTTCTGTGACAGTCTGATCTAAATTGAAGCATTAAACCTGAGAACAATCAATGCAGCCGTTGCCGACATGCAGCAACATGTTTAAGTGACAGCACAATACAGCAGACACACAGCTGAACCCCTGCGTAAATACAGCAGATATTTCTCTGTCTGCTCCACACAACACCAGCATGTACTTTAGAGGACACAACATTCCCGCGACTGGCGACGTGCCGCAAACAAAACATGTTGTGCAGTGGTTTATTTCTTAATGTTGACGTTAAAGCAAATTCTGCAGTTGTGTTAATTACAATGTTACTGTAAATTATTCTCAATATCTTTATCACAACTAATTTCAAAACATAGTAGCAATTATGCTATAATGTCTTCACAATGCTTGGAAATAATATGCATTAAAAAACATCCCAATTGCTCTAAAAAAACAGCTCCATTAACAGAAATACAGTTTCTGCTGTAACATAATAACATTCACTCAGTGTCAGGAAAAGAAACAGCAGTGCTAAACTGATATGACATAATGTGGCGTGGATAATGGCGCACAACAGAAAAGTGGACAAACTCAGCATGGGGCTGTGCAAACAGTGGAGACGAGGTACTGAAAGCTTTATGTGTTGGGGATGTGCGCGTTTGATGCATGTGTGCGAGGAGGAGGAGGAGGGAGGGTAAAATATCCTGGCTCAGGGATTAAAGGAGGGCTTTCTCCACCCACCATCTGGACTCTTCGTTACAGGCCTGCCTGCTGTTCACACACACATATACCTAGTTTTGAGTAGGAAGTTCAACCCAAATTTATTATATAAGTTCCCTATTCAACAAACGTAAGCAGCTTATCAGAAGCACATCCCCAGCAGACTTAAGTCATGCGATCAGTGTCATCCAACGCCTTTTGTTTTCCTAAGTGGGGGAGGTTTTACTACAAAAAGAGACATGACATTAAAAAAAGAAAGTGTCATACACTGTACCAGGCCCTACTCATCACATACAGTACATTTCCTCATCCTGGCACCTGTACTCGGCGTCTCTAAAGTAAAGCGTACTTCAGATTCGAGAATTGGGAATTGCGGTGGCTCCTTGTCGGACCTCTTGTCATGACAACAATCAGACTATTACAAGGTGGAAACATCATTATTTGATTGACAACATACACAAAGACAGTAAAAGGTAAAATGAGTACTTCCTGGAATGTGTTGTACAAGTACATGTGGCCTTCGGTGTCTATATTCAACGCCAGAGGACGTGAGAATGCATCAGTTCACTGGTCTAGCTACTGGTCTGACTTCAAACTTCCGCTTCTGTTTTACTTACAGTTTAATACACACTTTTTTTTTTACCACAGATAAAAAAGAAATCACATGCACATATCCACAAAGAGTGATTATTGGCCAGGAGAGTTTCTGGGAAGGGAAGTTGGATACAGGTTACAAGAAGTTCTGAATATTAAGAGTAAAACTGTGATTCACAATCATAAATAAACACTGATACTGTGAGAAGGTCAACAGCATTTAGCCTTTTCAAACAGATTCAAAGTAAGTTTAAAGCACAGATGCATGTTAAGAAACACACTCTCTATCCCAAAGACAATGGCAGCCAGAGAAGGGCAGCGCGTGTGTGTTGACAAAACAATTCACGAAGAGAAGTGACGTGAGGGTTGGTGCAGGGACTGATTCGGTGAGACGGAGGGTCTAAGAGCGGGACAACAGAACGTAGGAACGTGCAGCAGAGAGGAACTTGGTGATTGTGGTAGAGCTGAGTGTGTGTCTGTGTGAACGGCAGCTAACTGAAGACGAGAGGAAAAATATAAAGAAATGAGATGTAGGTACATGCACAAGGAGCATGTTGTGTTCTGCACTGTTCCTACAAACTAAATGCATTATTCCTGTATGTGTGGCAGGTCAGGATGTTATATGATCAGGTATTTTCTTTTCTTATTCACTATACACAACACGTATATCACCAAAACTAAGTCAAAGTGACAAAACGAGTTCCAAAAAGTAAAAATCAAACTATACCTTTCATGTCATCAACACGGAGATGAAAAAGAACAACTCCTTGTGTCGTAAATATCACATATGAACATTCACACGCTATTGGATGTAAAACTCACAGCAGCTATCTCTTGAAGAAGTTATAAATATTTTCCTTTATTACTTCTAGTCTCATTTATTGGACAAGAATCTACCGTGTTTGCTTTGTTAGACTCCGGCATGTCAGGTGTGTACACAGCGAACCCTCAGCAGACAGGAAACCTATTTGGAATATTTTTAAGATGACTACGCCGACACCACACTGATGGATACGCTCGCCTAGCAGCACCTGCGCGTGTGGGTTTCTGTGTTTAAACATTTCCTTTTTTTTCTAAGCGGTTCACTGATTAAACGTCACATCTAAAGTCTCTCCTGAGGCCAAATCAACGCTGTACTTGTTAATATGTTCTTAAGCTTTAGGCTGTTTGACAAAAAGTGTAATAAAAAAACACTTGTATAGTACCTGGAAGCCCTCTTCTCCAGCACAGCTGGGATTCCTCCACCTTGTTGGCCACACGGTGCTTAATCATCTCAGTCACTCACTGTTCACCTCAGTTTGATCAAAACCTTCAAGGAAATAAAACTGCTTTGTAAAGTTTCCTTGTCGTCTGCTTCAAGACTGCATTTACCCATCAAACCCTCGAAACTCCTGCCCTGTCACTGAACAAACCGGTTCCTGGAAAAACATAGTCAGCAGGTGAGGGAGTGAATCGCAAGAGAAGAGGAGGGAGAAGTCGTCCTTCAAGGTGTCACATTGAATGATGTGACGGTGCTTTGAGGCTTAGCCTTCAACACAGGGCGACGTCAACTTAAGGCTTGAGAAGTGAGCGCTTAGAGGAGACAAAATAGAAGGTGGACGGAGGATGAACTGGGAAAAATGAAAATGATCCAGTAAATAAACTGTTTTGCCAAATACTACACTTTGTCCTGCAGTGAACCACAGTATATTTTTACATTATATGTCCAATGCCTAAATGCATTTTCTCACTGTGTCACACAAAAGCCCTTGAGCCCAGTTTCAATCTGATCTGATGCACTGCAGCAAAACAATATTAAGCACAAAGAATCTGAAATTAAAAACATCAATCACGAAAGGAAATCTGCACTCGTCATCTGAAAATCATGACAATAAGACAACATCAATATATAATAAGGGGCTATTTCTGCCAATAAGGACACAACAATTCCAAGTAACCTCGGCATCCTTTGTATGGCTGCCCTGGACTGAGCTACTATTCAAATGCAACTCATAAATAATGGAAAGGGGAGAATGTATTAATATGCCAAGTCACACCCCTTTAATCATAGTGAGGTTCAGGCTGGTGATGTATGTGAGTGTGTGTGTGTGTGTGTGTGTGTGTGTGTGAGCACGCTTAACAGAGAAGACGTTCGGCTACTGAATGAGACCAGATGCGTCTGTCTACCTTCTCCCCCGTCCTTACATAATGGACAATTACCAAAGAGTTATGGTTTTCTGTCACAAACATAATAGAGTGTAAATTAAAAGGCCTTGTAAAGGCTTTATGTGGTCAAGGCAACCAGATGAGACCCCCGTCCCAGGCTCACAGGGTAAACGCAGGCATCTGATGTAGATTCTGTGATCATGTTTTGTATCAGCAAAGGCTTCACAGAGTGTACACGTTACCTAGTGCTGTGCTTCTTATTTGTCAAAATAAAACAAGACTGCTGAAGAGTTGGCTGATAATTCTGTTTTGGCTCTTCACTGCATTGTGCACTGTACATATTCATCTGAGCTGCTGCTAATGCAGCATTAATTAGTGCAGCTTCTTAAAATGTCTCCTTTCCAAATCCGTCTTTACTTAAACTGCTATTATTTTCACAATAAAGCCAAAAAAAGACTGATTCGGTGCTGAAGAGCTGTTTAACCTACAGGTGAAAATATTTTTAGTGATTTCCTCACAAGACTTAGGCTCTTTGTAAACAAAGACAACTAATCTTCCTCCAGAAAGTCTTGTTTCCAGAGCAGTCTTGCTCACATTATACTCAGTTAATTTCTACATCATGGGCAGATACAATCGTTTGTATGTCCCCACTGGTTCCCAGTACGGTCTCCCCACAGCCCCAGCATGAGAAGACAAGCCTTTAGCCTGATCTGAACATGCTCTTTGGCCCATATCTAATGAGGGCAGGCCAAGTGGGCCTGCAGTGCTGTGATCCTGAACCTGAATAGCACCCCCCTGTAACACACTTCCTGTCCCTACTTCAGACAAGCCATAAAGAAAAAGGCGTCACAGCAAGAAAGGTGTTCGTCCAGAGAAGAACATTTAAATTCTTGAACGTGGATTATTTGAGTAGATATTATTAGGTTGGAGTCATGAGTGGATTTGTTTATTAAAAAGAGAGTTGGAGAAAGAGAGTGATGAGACTCCCGCAACTGAAATCCAGCAGTGTAGAGATAGTGGACCCTAAACGCTAGACACCGCGAAAGGGATCGATTGTTGCCAGTGAGAGTATGAGATAACATCGACAGGCAATGTCTTCCTCTCTTCCTTTATCGCTCTGCACCCCCCCAGCCCCATCCGCACAACCCCACATTTCTTTCCCATGCCAGCCAGTTATCTCTTTCTTTATTTTACCTTCTTTGTCCTTCTACCCTTTCCAACCTCCTCCTCCGATCCCATGTGACCTGCCCTTCTACCTCGGAAAACAGACACATTTGGGCACCAACTCCCAAATGTGTCAATCAATACCCAGTCAGGCCGATCGCGCTGCCTGACCGGGCCCCCGCAGAACTGGTGTGTTCATAAAGGAACAACAGTGTTTTTTCACAGTGTGCCCTTTTGCGATAAGACTGAATCAAATGGATTTGAAATGCCGGGCAGATTGAGTAATATGCTCTAACTCTGTTTGTGTGTAAAAGGAAAACCAATCAGCATGATGCTATAAAAAGCAATAAACCCCAGCAAACAAGCTGCAATCTCATATTTGTGTTAATTCGGTATGGTTGAACCCTGCAGAACCACATGTCCCAGGGGGAATTCTTCCCTGCTGTCTTAATGTGTTTCCATTCTATGCCATGTTAACAAAAATAACATTTCCAATTTCCACCAGCTTTGATGGAAAAAGTAGATGAAGTCAAAATATAGCTCCACTGCCAAAAATAGCCACATGAGAAATTCTCACAAACTCTTGCTGATGAGTGAGTTGTTATTGCTCATCTTAAGCTACAACTCATCCTGCATGATGCTGAAAATGCAGTGGTGCCTTGGAAATACACAACTGCACAGAGCTACAGGCAAACAGACCCACACACATGCCTTGTGCACAGGAGGAGCGACAGCATGTGACATTTCTGAAAGGTCACAGTGGACGGATGTTTTTGCAGACGTTTCAGGAGCCGGTTTCAAATTGTTATGCAATGAGTCTGAAATACCACCAGGTGAGATTATCTGGTTCTTGTTACGCACTGTCTTCAAAACTCTGACCTGCCGTTTAAGTGCAAATACGAGCAATACTACATTTAGTGTTTGGTGCCTTTCACTGTGCGAAAAAACAGTCCTAACAACATCAACAACAGAGGAAGCTGCAGCTATCTTGTACAGTAAAGTTACTCTATGTTGGTCATATGGGGATGTGCAAAAGCAAGCAACTCCAAAGACATAGGGTGAGATCATAAAATCACTTTAACTAACTAAAATACAACAAATAACATGAGAATGTCTCTGTAAAAAAAAGAACTCGCTCAACACATCAAAAAGAAGAGCAATGTTATTTCTACACAGATCATTTAAGGGCAGTGACCGTTTTTGAGAACGGTTCTTTCAGTATCATAATATCCACGTTTCTAGTCATATAGAGCACATTTCACATTCCATTTTTTTAAATAATATAGTCAGATAAAAAGTGTGGCGCAAACCCCGACTGATAAAATCTCTCCTTGCTGGCTTGAAATTTAAAAAATTGTTATTGCAGTAAACATGTGCATATGTTTTACACAAGAACAAAATGCTATTTAGCCCCAGTGCTCGAAGAACGATCAGATAAACTCAGCAGATTATGAATTCTTCATTTTGATCTATACTAAAGGTCTCTTTGTTTATCTCCTTCTATTGATCACAGTACACTGAGGAAGTAACAGTAACCAATAGATATTCATTAATGCTAAACAGGTTTGGCCCACTGCATTATGGATGAAGTAAAATAGATGCTGAATATAATGCCAATCAAAGAGTGTGGTTGAGAACTTCAAGCCTTAAACAGGACCATTGTGCTCAGTATGAATGAGCCCCTCTGAGTTTAGGAACTGCAGCCCATATTCTCAGCTCGGAGCTGGAATGCACAGAAAACCCTGCAAACCCTGAAAGCAAGCCTGTAAACAAGCCTGGAGCCAAGGCTGGGGCACTAATGAAGCAGAAAGGAAGACAGAGAAAGCCTGACTAACCCGCAGCATGACACAAACTTCCTCTTTAACCGATCAAGCTCACATTCAAATTATTTTTCTTCCTTGTTTCTACGAGGAACCATGGTTAAAAAACGTCGTCTCTCAAAAGTGATCTGCTCCTTGAAATGCCACAGTGCCACAGAAACCCAGTCACCCGAGCTCCTGTAGGAGTCTGCATTCACCTTCACCACGCACACAGCCCTAAATCTGACACATGCTGGTGGAGACAGTGTCAAACAGTATCAGCATTTCTGGTGTGTGTCGTGGGACGTTCCGCCGAAAGACAAAACACGAAGACAAGGACAAAATGACAGTGTTCAGCTGCCACAATGTTGAACTAGCGATGCTTATACAATGACAAAGCTTTTTTCTTAAGCATATACTGAATGACATTGTACTGCATAAGACAAGGAATGAAGGAGAGAGAAAGGAAGCCAGCAAGGTGAGATAAATCCTGCAATGATGAAGCTGCACTGTTCAGTAAAAGTCTATATGTTGTTCTATTATAGATAGATCTTAACACACATGCACAGATATCTGCTAAAACGTGCAACCAGGCGACTGCACAGGCTTCCTAGAATCAGATTTGGAAATGTTTGTGTGAAAATAGGTATTCATGGTGATGAGGTTCTCAGCACCTCTTCCTCCCAGTGTTGCTTTAGTCAGAGAAAGTTATGATGATAATATCGTTATCACCGAAGATTTACCAGGTGACAGAATCAAGACGAGATGCAACATACATGCTGGTCGTGTGACTATAACTGTCACTGAATATATAATATATTATTGTTAGATTATATGCTTAAATGCGTTATTATTCACACCTAACAAACTGGAAAGGATTCGGCTTAGTAGAGTGAAAAGTGGACTGTAGTTTTTTAGGATCCTGAACCCGGATCCCTTTTCTTTGGCCACAAGCTTTGGTTTCTGTTCATTTTAAGGAAACTAAGTACTTTGTGTTTTGCTGAATTATCATTTGTCCTTCGTTCTTTACAACAGTGGCTGTTTTTATGTTTTCTGGGAGGATTGACCATCATAGAACCCATGACTCTTCTTTTTTGTCAGACTTAGCATTTCTACCATGTTTGGTTTGCAAAATAAATATCTTTTCTTTATCTTTTTTGTAATTCAAATCGGAGCATCTTCCGCGTGTGGAATTGATGGACAGTATTCTTAGGTCTATAAGGTAACAAATAATAATAAGATAACCTTGTTTGAATTGTGTGAATGGGTTTGACTAAAAGAAAATGTATACTATACTATATTGACTGGGCGAAAAAGCATAGCATTGTTAAAAAAGAGACCACAATACAGTTTTCATTGACTAAAGCTGGATAAAAATAAACATAGATATTCAAACTAAAATAAGACAACAATGACCTTTAGTCGACTGAAACTCAACTAGACTAAAAAGAGTATGGACGTGACTAAGAATAATAAAAACTAAAATGACAGCTTGACGCAAAAACTAGACTAAAATTAGGACAGGCCCCCAAAACCAACACTACTTCCTCCTTCAAGGTTCCCCTTAGAAACAACCTACCTAAGTACATCACACTGCGTATGATGCTGCCTTTGTGACAGTTTGCCTTCACTTTGAAAGAAACTGCAAACTCACATGTAACATTTGTGACACTTGATTGTTGATATGAACCAGTTTGTGTTTAGTGCACTGATCTTCTGCATGCTACGAATTCTTCTGGCAACGATAATCACAAACCTCCTCTTAAAATCCACCTTACTGATATTATATTTGAGCTGAACATAACACGAATTCTACCTGAGGATTTGTTCCTTGATGCCACTGCCTGCCTGTATGGGAAACCAGACGTCAGACAGTGAAGGCAGCACCACAGAAAATATGCTGCTGCAGATAAATTTAATGATGCAGCAATAGCTTAGAAGACTTACAGCAAGCGCACGCAGCAGAGGGGTGAAATGGCGAGGTTGAGGTAAGAGATAAAAAGCATACATAGACATATTTATGTCTGTTATATGGGTTTGACAATAAAAATCCATTATTGCAACAACTTCTTATTTCAAAAGATATTTACCAGGCTGCTGTTCTGATGTGAGGAATCAAGATGGAGTGCAGCAGCAACTGCTCCGTTAAGGTTACATGTGTCATTATGAGATTACATTACAGCTATAATGACAAGGTGACTTAATTTGCAAGGCACTAAACAACAGTGGGCCATGATTTACACACACATGGGCACCCACACACACACACAGCCTTGCATATTTCCCACAGTTCACTGTGGACAGCTGAGGACGAATAAGTGAATCGTTGCAAACAGAGTTAACTGAACTCAACAGCAGTAGCCTCTGCGTGCACAAGCATGTGTGTGTGGCCCAGTTACAGATCTGTAGTGCGTATCTTGAGACAGTCTGCCACTGAGAGACTTAGTCAACAACGCCTTAAGGAAAATTAATAGTCTCCTCCCGCCAACACAGCTCCCAGGGCTTAGAGCTCCCACAGAGCTGCCACACAGACAACCACGGCTGCCACACTCTGCTTCGACACCCGTCAGAGGTGCATCCTGTGGTGAGATCTAGGGTTTGTCTTTTGTGATGTGTACTCCTCCCTTTGTTAACCATCACCCTCAGCGGGCTACGCATATCTCCATGTGTCAGTGGAATAGAGAATAGCGTTTCAGTGTCGCTGTGGTCACCCAGATTTTGTCTTTCAGGTCTGCTAACCCAACGCCCTACAGCTGCATTGTACACTCTATGGATACGGTGTGTCCGTGCCAAAAAAAAGAGAGTAGCACTAACCTGAGTCGAGGTTCTGTGAGGTGAGAACAGCGAGGCAGAGTCCAGTGAAGAAATGAAAATCCACCTCTGCTAGACTGAAGTGAAAAGACCTCTCCCTCCTCTCTCTCTGCACTCTGTCGCTCGCACTGGCAGCTTCAGCTGTGCTAAACTGCTGCCTCGCTGCATTGGTTGCATCCTCATTTCCTCCCCCCGCCCTCTCCGTCATTCTCCTACTAACACACACACACACACACACTTAGACAGTGACAGACTGACTTGCGCTTTCACTCAACCTCCTGCCTTAACACTTCTCTCTTCTTTTACCTTTGCTCGTTGCTCTGTCTTTCGCTCCACGGTGAGTGAAAATAATGACATTCCAGTGGAGACAGGGCATATGGTGGGGGTGCGACCTAAGCCTAAAGCCCACTCTGTGTGTGTGTGTCTGTATGAGTGTGTCGCATGGACAATCAGTCCTATTGTGTTGGGTGAGGGGAGGGCCAGTGAGAGGGGAAGAAGCCAATGGCCACACTCACAATCTGCTGTCCCTGCTGCTTCGGCTGGTGGCTATAGCATGTATAGATGCTGACACAAAGCAACCCCCTCCAGGAAGACACGGAGAGATAGATGATGAAGAATTGATCTGTCGGTTTGAGAGTCGAGGCATGAAGTAGAAGGTTCGTCATTTGTCATCTTCAGTGTCTCTCAGTGGCTTTTCTTCCAGTGTTCATACTGGGCAGAAAGGCATAGGTTGGAGGTAGGGGAAATAAAATCCACCCACACATTTCCCATGACAACCAAACCAGTGGCTGCACACTCCCAAGAGGGGACACATGGAGAAGAACTAAATCGATATCCTGGAGACAGATACAGACAATAATCTCTGTCATTCAAGTCAAAGTTCAGCTCCAGTGGTTAGACAAGCATCAAGTCCTAGTGGCAAAATCTAAGAACAGCTGGAGATCAGAGAATCTCCATTCAAGTCACTATGCACCCACATGTCTACATGACATATGATAATAATGTACGTGGTCAGACATTGACCCTTTAATGCTCTCAGTAAGTCAAATGTCACAGCTGTCACGTCCTCAAGTCCAACTTACTCAAGGAATTACAACATTTGTGCAAGCGTCTAAAATGTCCCATTTCAGGAAATAAATTGTTGGTCTTTATAAGCTTAATGACAATGCACTTTCAACAAAGAAATCTTTCGAGTACTGAGCTGATTTCATAAGAAAGAGAAGCTAGTAAGCGTTAAGCTGAAATAAAATAAATATACTTTTAGTGAAATACAGTTTCTCGACTGCCAGCAAATCATTGTTATATTATAACAACATATTATGTGCAATATGTGAATAGATGTAGTAGATGTAGTTGCATTTTCTTCCTCACAGTCCATCATCACAGCCGTGTTTATCAGTAGGGTACGGTGAACTACGTCACAGATGTGTAAAAACGTAACACTTTGTACAACTGGAACCGTTGTACGTCATTTTTACACGAGGTTCAACGGCTCTAGTGGTACAAACGAGTGTTCCTTTCACAACTTGTGTGAAGAAACATGTTTTTACACTAAGCGAGTCACACTGCAACAACGAGGAGCTTCACTTCATCTATCGCGCTTCTAATATCTCCTCTCTGTCTTTTCCGCCTTTCTTTGCCCTTTTAATCTGACCTATGTTAATTGTTTTACCACTTGAAATCCACATGCTGATATTCACAATGGGGGCCAGGGATTATCTGAATAATGGCTCAACATTAATGTTAACCCTTTATATGTAGTGCTGGACATGGAAACCAATGAAAGTGAAATCCATTCAGCTGACATGTTCACAGTCCCACTCACACCTTAATACGCTGAGTCTGTACAGGCCTCATTACACATAATGTATAATGAGTGACCACTAGGTAAAGAGAGCAATAACTACATTCAGACCTCACTGCTTTGCTGTAAACGACACACAGGAAAAGAGTTCGCTCTGTTCCTGTCTGGTCGTTTACACCAGCAACCAGGCCCCTGCTGCTGTTTAATGTGCCGCACACAAAGACACACACGGGGGGGGGGGGGGACTGCCCCCAGCTCAATTTATAGCAAAATGCCTGTTGGCTAAATCGTGTTAAGGTGTATAATTAGGTATTTCCAGCATGTAGGCCCACAGGCATGAAGATGGCTCACAAATCTGTGGATTTTACTTACATTGGCTTAATGATTAGTTTGCACACACAGATACTAACTCACAAATACACATCACATAGCGGGAGAAATACAGTAAAACAGTTCATACACACACAAACACAGACCAGTCTGTTTGCACACTGTGACAGTTCGCTCGAATAATCCTTTCTGAATCTCTTCACACACAAGAGAAAGAGAAAAGAGACCAAAACCACCACCACCACCATATGGGTATCCAGGAAAAATAACATTTGAAAATTTCTGTTCTGCATAAAATCATCTATCTTCAGACAATTAATTCAGTTGCATTAAAGGTGCTTTGGGCAGTGGGCAGCTCCTAAACATTGGATTAAATCTCTCATTGGAATATCTGGAAGCCTTAGGTTTCATGGAGATGGTAGTCATATCACCCTTCATCAATCTAGCCAGAGCACATTAAAAGAGAAAATGTGACTGTCTCACTGCTGGATCATGCTTGAGGAAATACATTAACAGTTATTTATTCCTGGTTTAGGTCTCTTTTCTCTTTCCCCTCTCAGTAAGTCTGCTCCTAATTACCATATTATGAGTAGACTGTGCCACAAAAAAATCCACTAACATATGCTTACAGATATGTTTGAAATGTATCACAACAGCAGTGATTATATTCTTTCATTTGATTTTTAAGTAGACTGTATGAATTTGCTCTCACATTATTCCCATAGTTTGAGTGAATTAAACGTATAAGAGCCCAAAAAAAACAAAGAAATGAGCACAATGAATCTAAAACAATATGGGCGAATGAGATTATTTGTGTGAGCAGTCAACACATTTTCTTTAAGCTATGACCACAAACATTTGAACTTCAACCACATGTTTGTTATTGTTACCACCAGCATCCCCTGACCCCGTGTGTTTATTGAAACCCAACCCATAACTTGGCCATAACCTTAACCAAACCTTTGCCACAGCACTGTGACATAATTTCCGTGTTATTTATATTTCCATATTGCCTTAAAGTCACTGATTCTGGATCAGTGCCTTTCAACCTCAAGTGAATACATCACAACTGGTCTCTTCATATTTTTTATAACCCCATAGAATGTAAAAACAAAATGATTGTGCATACATTATCTACTTGACTGTTTTTCTTATGCCTCACTACCTTCCTCCCACTCATCACAGAAACACACACTGCCCACCTCACACTTTTTCCACCTCTTTGCTGCTGCAGCTGGTGTTTCCCTCACATCCCCCCTGTCTGTCCGTCACATCCATCTACCACTCTGTTACTCTATTCCATCTCTCTCTACACAGTAAACAACCAAGTGTCAAATTCACACTTAGAGTTGATTTTAACTCCGTACAGATAACATTTGGTTCCACTCAAAATTAGAGTAAAATTATTTTAACAAAGTGTTTAAGTGTTTATTCTACTCAATTTAGTGTCACAATTAGCAAAGAAATGTTTGCTCTGAGACCGCGCACGCCTGCAGACTGGTCCTGATCAACACTGTGTGGAGTTAAACCTTTACACTGACTTTTAACTCTGCTGTTAGAGCTGGTTTGCTCCTCATAGGGTTGTAATACTCTATCTAGGTTAAAATAGGTTTACTCACTCACGTTTTTTACTGTGTACTCCTGCTTGCCTCTTTGGCAGCATGGCTCCGGGCCATTACCCACAACATCTCTATAAGGACAGAGATGAGATCCGCCCGCATACACCTCATTAATTAAACCCACAGTACTTAAAAGGCATGCACACAAGCATGTTTTCCAACACACATGGCTAGCACACACTGCTTTAGAGCCCTCGCTTTTATCAGTCCGTTGCCCCTCCGTCCCCTGGTTCGCCACACACATTATGAAGGTCAGTGATTGAATGATGCATATTGCCTGCAGACAAGAAATTTAAAGACACGCACATACAATCTCAAACGCTACAAAGCCACATACCAAACATGGGACAAAACAAGGTTCTCCAGTAGAGCAGAGATGATGACATCTTGACACAAATTATGGCAACAAGGCGCCTTGGTTCTTATAATGAGGCTGGCGCACACACACACACACACACACACACACACACACACACACACACACACACACCACCATGCCATTCCTGTTGTCAGTATACTGATGAAAATCAATGCCAGCTGTTCTTGGTAGGTGCTGAGCAGTAGTGCGAAATGGATGCTAATGCAGCCAGACAAAAGTGTTTATCTAGACACACAAGTGATTAACCCGTTAAGTGTAGTGCCAGTGTCTGAAAAGCATCTCGGCACGGAAAACACTTAGCTGCTTTCATTATCCACCTTATCTTTCTCATCTCTCCTCAGAATAAATCCCACTATAATCCCCCCCCTGACTTCACTGAGAGTGAGAAGCATCTCATTATTTTCATGTTTGTGTTTCTTGTGAGAACAAATGTCCACTACACACAATTGTAAGGTAAATTACTGCCAATGCTGTGTGAAGGTGTGCGGTTTATTGTTGGATTCCTTCATACTGTACAATATTAAATACCCACCTTTCTGTTCTGCCAGCTTGAATTACTATTCTGTGCAGGCAAGACAAATCACACCCTGGCTAATTCCCTGCCACATCATTTAACACTGTAACAGAGCAATCATGTTACACACTGGACGGATCGGCTTCTGTGTTTTCACTGATGACAGGCAACATGGGAGGCTTAGGTTACATCTACTACACATACTGACTGAATCAAACATTTGCACAGCGGCTGTATTAGGTTTTATGATGTTGAACAGGTAGCTTATTTTTACGTAGCGACATACGTACACAAACAGAATCAGTAAAACTATTAATTCATTGGCTACACTATTTATTATGACTAATAATGATGGTGTTGTCCGTGCTGGTTCACTCTCACACTGTCAGAGCTCAGTGGGAAACACACCGTTATGACAGTCAAGGTTTGCTTTAGATCAGCTGACTCAGGGTTTGTGACACCAAGCCCTCAGGTGGACATAGCTGAAACTGCAGCTATTAACCTTAGCCATTTTTCTATACAATATTTATGTATCATCCACTTCTGATAAAACTGTGGTTGGAGAGAGAATAAACACATATAAACTGAATAAATAAACAACTGAAAAGTAGTGCTACTACTTAGGTGAATGTTCTTCATAAAGGCAGAGTGCAGCCAGAGATAAGTAGTAAAGCAAAAGTGTGATTATGGATACAAATACAGAACGTTTTGCCTATTTACAAAATGTATAAGCATATGGCTTTAGTGTATTGTCGTAAGAAATACCTCTGTTAGTGTGTGTGAGCAGACAGGGCTTGTTACACAGTCAGGAAACCAACATGTCAGAAGAAATGCTGTTCAAGGGAGAAAGAGAAGAGAATAGCAACAGAGAATGACAGATGATGGGAAAATAGGAAAGAAAACTCCTGTTTTTCAGCAAACAGCTATAGTATAAGAGGCAGAACAAAGACAGAAGCCCTCTGTCCTAAATTCAGCTCATTACAGTGAGCAGCATCTTCAGCTTGAATTTCTGATTTCCCTCCAGGCTCAGGTACTCACACAGTTCAGATAAAACACTTTGCATTACAGGGTACAAATAAGGAAACAACAGGAAATGTTCAAAGATAACAAAGCTCAGACCAACCAATCAAGACTCTAAAGGCTACACTTTTACACAATACTGTACAGAAATGGTGAAACAGGTTCAGCTTTACCAGAAATGGTGCTAAAAATAAAAACAATGAGTTTATCCACCAGGACACTCACCGTGACCTAACAATGAATGCAAGAGGAAAACTCATAGGGAATACAAAATGACCTGATCGTAGTTCATCCATTCATCATCCGTACGATTTAATCTGAGAATCTCACGGGGGTCATGTCTTTGGATAAGACATGGAAGCCTGTGAAGGCCTGGTCTGTACGGTGGGAGCATTACGGACTGGACACGAGTGACACATACAGGCTGTGTAATTAATGGGCGCAAACGTTGTTCATACACAATCTGACTGTGTGATGCTTTTCTTCCACAGCTGTTGGGCCACACACACACGTCCTTTATCGAAGCCATGCAGCCTGACAGTGATCCCTGTTGGCACCGCGAACACATGGCCTTCGGTAGAACAATAACACAAAAGGAGAAAACCCCGGGGCTACTGCTAACACATTACATCTGTTATCAGGCATCATCAGTTAAAGCACATTAAGACGTGACACAAAAAAACTGATCCACATAAAAAAATGTCTTTTTATAAACCAGCCAAGAACCAAATTAGTTCCCATCTGTAGCTTGTTGAATAAAATATTGTTTCACTTGTTCCATGTGATTTTAATATTGACATCTACATAAACATATTATATTTCTGCCTCTCTTTTATGACCTTCTTACTTTTTGTAACCATCATTAATACTTACAGAAACTATTACCCCCCCCACACACACCTTAAAGGAGCAGTTCAGCACCAAATGTCACTTCTGTGATAATCTCCAACACCAACACCCACAACACTTCGTTACTGAACGTAACCACATATGAGAGCCTATACGCACTGATGCTGAGCGGTATTCTCCACTCGATATTGACTGAAATGTCCCACATTAAAACAATAGGTGCGCTGAAATGAACCTGAAGCTGCTAGTGGTCCCAGCCTTTTCCTTCCTGTAGGTGAGAATGAAAGCAGAATGCTTCACACTGTTTCCTCTTCTCTGCTATTAAATAATGGTGACTCACCCCCCACCCCCACACTAGCCAATAACAACCGGAGAGAGTAGCACAGTTGACGGGTTATGATGTTTAAACACACCCTACTACAGCGCAAACACACACACACACACACACACACAACACAAGCACAGTTGGGAAATGAGCCATCAGGGACGTTGCCAAGAAGCCAAAGTGGCTGGAAGAGGGTCTTAAGAGGGGGAACTGGTTCCCAGGCCTCTAAGAACAAAACTCCTTTTTACAGCACAGTGGATTTAAATTCTCCCTCTTACTCTTCTGTAACGCTCCACAGCAGCAGGTCCGTCCACACGGAGACCAACGCAGCACAAATTGGTTGGAATTTCAGGGTTCGTACACAAAGTAAGAAGGGTTGTGACCTGGTAGCTCAATGGATTAAGCGTCTGACTGGGATGTAGAAGGTTGCAGGTTTGAATCCCGTCTGATTCCTAGTTTATCCCCTACCAGGTGTGTCTCTGAGCCAGACACCCAGCGCTAGCTCCTTGTAAGTCGCTTTGGATAAAAGCGTCTGCCAAGCAGACTAAAGTAAAGTAAAGTTAAACATTTCCAAGTTGAATTTAACTCCCAAAGAGAAATTTGAACACTTTCAGAGTAAAAGGTTGTTCGGTGTTGGAGCTGAGTGTTCAGTTTAACTCCTTAGAGATGTAATAAGACTTGGCCTGCTCGTGTCATGACAGCTGGATAATTGACCCTTAATGGACCCTGAGAGAATACACAATATCTACAAGTTGTTCTGTATATTAATTTGTGTACATGAGTTAATTCAACACTCTTTCACTCTGAGGGGACAGCAAAACATGCACAGAGTAGAAAATAAATGTAGCTTTAGAAAATGCATCCTCTCTGATGGCTCTCTGTCTTTGTCTAAACTCAGGTCAAACAAGGATAACAGAACCAGGGGGTTGAACAAGTCAAGGGAATGTTTATGTTAATGAAAGATGAATTAGAGTTATTAATATTTATGAGATGATGGACGCCAGATAACATTTGATCAGTAACTCATTACTGTATTTTTAGTCTAAAGCCAAATGTGGAGTCTCCAAATCTTACCATAACAGCAGAGCAGACTCATCTTTGTGTTTTTACCTTTCCGGCTCCAAAACCAGTACTTGTGCCTTCGTTTCATTGTCAGTCCAGTGTCTTTTATTTTGCAAAAAGAATTAAGAAAAAAGGGTAAAACTAACCCAAGTTCTCCTCTTAACATGTAAACATTGAAGTACAGACAGTGCTGGTCCTCATTGTGTTGTCCAGCATGAAAGCATCACCTACCCGAGAAAACGTGTTTCAGACGGGACCTCCGATAACGAGCGATCAGGTAGTCCATACTGTGTGTGAGCCAGAAGGTGGTAGATACAGTGGCCGGAGAAAGTGAGGTGTATGAACATTTAGAAAGAGAAAGAAGAAAAAGTGCAGCAATGGCTTAAAAAAAAACCTACTAAACCTCTGTTTAGTACTTTCTCCCCTTCCTTTCTCCACCCCAGCCAATAAACAAAGGCACGGGAGGCCCCTCTGACCGGACGCTGTGCTGTGCTATCCTCTGCCGCTGAAGAGTACATAGACAGTACTGAAAATAAGAAGAAGTCATCCAACCACCAACATCATTGAGCTCTGGTGCAGGCAGGATGTCCTCAATTTCACACAAGTGAGAAAAAACACGGGTTTATGCAGTTGCCCCAACGCTTCCTCTCTGCAAAGTTACTTCTTCAAAGTCTCGCCCGGGCCCTCAGTGCCCACCAGGCCACAGGCTTGAAGTCTCCTTTTCCCAGCTCAGACTAAGCATGTAAGGCATGTAAGACGCTACAGTAACCTTCTGGAAAGAATCTCACGGGCTAACAATGCCAGTCAGGAGGGGGAAACGACACAGTGAAGCCAGGAAGTCCTGGATGGAGCATGCAAAGAAAAACAGTGTCCTGGTTGAAATGCAGATGATATTTAGGCTCATAGTGAAAGTGTTGCTTTGCCAACTAGCTGATAAGGTTTTTATGATTACAGTAAAAAAAGATTCCATTAAAAGACTCTTCTTTTTCCTTGAACGCTGAATAATGCAAGATACGTACACAAACACACAGTTACCAATAAAGGAAGTGTCAACAGAGACATTTCACCAAATAATAGCATAGGCATCTTATGAGAAACCTCCCGTTCCTCCAGAACCAGAGATAAAGCGTGTCTGTTAATTACAATTACATATTACAATTATGATTTTGCGCGCTGTAAATTGTTTGAGACAAAATGCAACATCCAAAAATGGAAACATGGTTTAATGTGGGAAATTTACCAAAAAGTGCCAAACATTGTGACTTCTCATTAATTTGGCAGCAGGTGCACAGCAGATTATGCTAGATCATAGTTTCCAGCCACTTTGTTGTACAGGAGTACACAACTTTGTGATGCTCATACTGAGCATCGAGGTCCATCTGCTGGTCAGTGGGTGAAGCATTTTTGAGTGTTTAACTCCACCTACTGGCACATCTGCCTCCACACTGATAACTAAGACTGACAGCAACTGTGCAACTCCTCAGGAATATTACACAAAAAGCAAACACCTTGCACAGTTTGACAAAATGTTTTAGCAACTTCCTGGGTCAGTGCAGTTTATACCCACTGCAATAATCAACTCAGACAAAACAATAACTTCTTTCACTCCTTCTTGCATGTTAGAAATAACAGATCCCTATTCGGGCGAATGATTCAGAGGAAATGAAGTACGTCTTCATTCTTTAAAGGGAGTTTCTCCTCTCCACTGTCACCTAGTGCTTGCTTAATTGGGACTTTTTCTGCATTATTTAGTATATATATATATACAACTATATTTTTGCAAGGTCCTAAACCTTGCTATGTACAGTGCCCTGAAATGATCTTTGTTATGATTTGAATAAAGATGAATTGAATTGAATCGTTGATGAGTGGGTTGTTGTGATGTATAATTTGTGTGGGTGCACTCTTTGGGCTGTATTACTGTTGACAGGAGAATAATATGTAGCCAGTTTAGAGGTAGATATTAGGTGCCTCCTTTAAAAATAAATAAGAGCAAAGCAGTGCAACAACTAACTACATGGAAAAAAGGTCAATATATAAATTTGAAAATAAACAAAAATGTATAGACCTTTGACCCAGTAGTGTCATCATTCTAAAAACCTGCCTTTGCCTTTGATGACTCACAGCCAGTAAGTCACATACTGAACGAGAGAAAGCCACATTTTGGAAGTATGCAGACAAGCAATATGGAAAAAGTCGAAACAACCGTGTACATTAAAGGCAAGCCTGTAACGCTTGTCAAAGAATGGTACAGGACAGGTGGGGAGCACCAGTCCATTGAATATGTAAGGCAGACTGACCGGAAACATCTCATGCCTTGGAAAGTACCAAATCGAGAGGCAGTCTCCTACAAGACCATCCAGCAGCTTGATAAAGATTTTCCTGTGCTCCAGAAGACACCACAGAGAAATTCAAAGCAAGAACATCATGACAATGCCCAGATGAAGTCAGATTTGAAGGTAAGCTTTGGACTGGATGCAGAAAACACAGTCCAGCCAGATGTCACAACAAAATCACCGTCTGCAGAGGATCCCAAATCCCACTGCGAAGCGACTTCAAAACTGCAAATCAGCTCTGACATAATGAGCATTGAAAACAAAGAGATTTCCAGACTAACTGAAGAAAATTCTGCCTTGTTGAAAGAGGTCAAGCAGTTAAAAGAACTGCTCAAAAATCAAACCGCAATGGCAGAACAGGAGGTGACAGTTCCAGATCTAACATCTCAATGGGAAGAGGAAAGGCCCTGCCTCACATCTGAGCACCAGCAGGAAATCTCTAAACTAAAGGCAATGTGGGACCAAGAACTGCATATAGAAAGGTCTCAGTGGGAGAAGGAGAACTCTAAGCTCACAGCTGAGCACCAACAAGAACTCTCCACACTGAAGGCAATGTGGGATAAGGAGCTGCAGCAAGAGAGGTCTCAGTGGGAAGGAGAGAAATCCATTCTCATAGACGAACATCAGGAGGAAATATCTAACATGAAAAGAAAGGTCATGAAGATGCAGAAATATCTCGAACATGAGAGACTGAACTGGCAGGTGGAAAGATCCTTCCTACATAAGTCTTGTGAGAATTTTGAGAAGCGCTTCAAGGAGCTAAAGCAGAAAGAAAATTCAACATCTGCAAACAAACTGGCTCATGTAGAAACGCAAATGGAGGAGAGTGACAAGAAAACCAGGAAGAAGAAATCCTTCAAGAAACGGTTCCTCCAACTCTTTAAGTAGACTGAGGAGGCTGCAGCCCTCGGTCTGAACTGTTACACTCCTTCAAAGCTGCACAGACCATCAATCAACACAAACATCACATCAGAAGTCCATTTGCCACGACTCAACCTCTAGGCAGTCTGAACCGAAATGGTCTAGAACCCTGTAGCTTTTTTGCTTTTCATTCGAACAGCAAAACATTTCCTCCCACAGAAGATAGATGTGTGTGTGTATTGTAAAAGAAATGGTCAATTATCATTAATAAAAATGACATTATTTTAACACGTTAACAATCTGTGTCTGTGATTAGATTTCAGTCAGTGGAATCAAAACGTGATTTATACTTTTTGTTTTTCTCATGTGACCATATCTTACAAGCTGAACTACAAAAACGGACGTTCAAAGAGCAAAATGTCACCTCACTTTTGTAGATTAGAGTTTGAAAGATTTACAATTTACAGATAATTATTCAATAATTACAGTAATACTACTTTGCATAATGTATATATATCATTTGAAATGTGTATATAGATTTCAATTAAAATACATATTATGGCAACTGTTCTCTAAAATATGGTATTTTAATCTGCTATTGGGTTTATTACAACAAGCTACAAACACAAATCCTATAAATGCTTTACAAAGTACAACTGTTTGAGATATCAGCAACACGTGTGCGTAATCATGTCTCCATACGCCGCATGAATCAAATGTTCACTGTGTAGTTGCTAGCTTTGTCAGTAATTGGTGTTGGAAGCTGATGTAACACGGGTTTGACCTCACTGGAGATGAGGTCGATGCTGTGAGAGTAAAACCAAAATAAATTGATGCAAGCATATGGTAAAATCTAAAATGTAAATAGTAGTCTGTGAAAAGTTAATTAGTTACAAAACAATAATTTATCCTCCAGGTTAGTTTCACTTCACCACTGCTTTGAATAGGCTTGTTAGGTGAAACAAAGGCAGCGGAGGCCTGTGGGTAGATGGAACAGCCCCACCCCTGGCAGCTTCTCATACCAACATTGAGTGAGTTGTTAAGTGCGTCCAACCTGTTGGATGTGTGAATTGTGCTGGGCCATTCCTGCTGATGGGTTTCTCCAATGTACAGCTCGCACATTACTCTTCTTATGTTTAGGTATCCGGTCTTTGGGATGAAGAAGTCTCTGTCTCAGTTCACTACAAAGAAAACAGAGGATGCTGTCTCCATTGCACTCAGCACTGTGCTGCCTGGAGCTTCCTAACACCTACGTCAGATGGTTGTTGGTGGATTTCACTTATGTTTTTGATACAGTAGTCCCCCTATAACCTAACAGACAAACTTAGTAACCTGGGCTCTAAATCCTCTAAACACTCGAGTACCCCAGGGCTGCGTTCTCAGCCGAGCTCCCCCCCCCCCGGGTCAGCCACACTGAACGACCCACTTAATGGGGGTATAAGTAGCTGCCAGGGTGTGGCTGTAACACCTACCCACCCCCTACCCCGTCTTTATTTCACTTTCCCTTGTTTCACTGCATACTCAGAGCAGTGAAGTGAAACCAACCTATAGGATAAAAAAGTTTTTTTGTCACTAATCAAATAAAAATTACCACAATGCACAGGTGAAGGATCTACTTTTCAATGGAAGCAATGCCTCTCTATATCTGAAGCTATGTTATGCGGGTAGTTTATCAGTGCATGGCACATAGAAAGTCATGATCTTTAGGCCATCTTGAACTGCACAAATGAGGCACTATTGCCTGGAATGAATTAAAGCCAGTAGGGAACAGTGAAAGGCTTCAGCTCAGGCTGAATGGGCATCAGTGCAGCATAACAATACCAGCAACAGTAGGCTAAACAGGCCGCACAGCTTCTGATTCACACAGTCCTGCTGCCTCGTTCTGAGGAGAGACAACACAATCAACTCCTTTGTTAGTAAAAGATACACACGGACACTAGCTCAGCTCTACATGAACAGCTACAGTTTATGGACTAAAACCACTAAAGACATTCAAAATGTGAGATACATAAAGCCAAGTGCTTGGAGCTAGGGTGTGATGTCCATAAAGTCCATGAAGATAATGCATTTTTCAGCGAAAGCTTGTATCTGCTTTCTACAAACACATCAGCAAAGTACAGAAAGTTCTAAAAAAAAAGAGGTCGACTCTGTTATACGTGAGTTTGCAAGAAAGCAATTTAAAAAATGACATGACTAGTAAAGGACTGCAGACATGCAGACTCAATGGCTTGATACTTAGAAGCCATTTGTCTAGGATGATGGGATCAACACAGACAGAAAAGCATCTTCGCCAGCATAACACGAAGAAAAGAAACAATCAAAAACAACAGAGCCATGACTGATCATTACTGAACTACTGAAATTCAGACAATATCTGTGGTCTGAGGGAAGAGGATCAGCCAGGCACAAAACAAATGATGTCTCATTAGGATCTTGAACAAAGTCAAGTGGAAAAATTGAGAAAAGTTCTGCTTATTTGCTGTATTGAGGCTGAAGTAGCTACTTGTTTGGATGAAGTTCAGGTGTCACGGCTTAACTTGCATTGATTTTCACCAAAACAGACTTTGACAGAAGCATCAGATAATGGTGAATACAACCTTGTATGGATTTGACTCAAGTATTGTTGATGCACTAACAGATAGTATCTGGGTATCCTCTCCGTGTCTCACAGCGTATTACCTGCAGACCTCTGTGGCTTTATGGACAAACTGTCAGCTCAGAAGAGGCACAATCAACCAAAGAGCAAGGTTCACACCTAACTACAGCTACAGTACAAGCAGGGCTTGGCTGCATGTTTGCACAAGCACAAAGCAGAGTTGCAAGATAAGACGAAGACATTGCCAGCACCCCCTGTCGCAGTGCTTCATGTCCAGACAGTTCACAACGCAGAAGTACTGACATGCAGTAGAATATGTTATTTGTGTTTTCCCAGGAAAGGGGGCAGGGCGGACCTGAGGTGAAAGATCCCAAGACTTTTTCTGATCACAAAACTGAGGGCATGCACTGCAAGGGATCCTGTTAAGCGACTGTCCTTCGCAGGGCCCTTCGTAGAGCCAGACTTCCTGAGGTGTTTCCCAGAAGGAATAAAATGCACCTACTGGCTTGTAAATGATTACACAACAGGTTGCGTCTTGCCTTTGAAACCTCTAAGTCAGCAGCGGTGTGTTAACAAGGGCCACAACGGAGGTGTGCAGTGTAGGTTGCAGCATGTCAATTCCACGCTTTCCCAACCAGACGGACAAAAACACAGAGCAGCCAATAAGTCAAACCAATGAGTCACAGGGAAGCTGGGTGGTACAGAGTACATGCACTATGCTCTATGAAATATGCAGTTATAGTATAGAATTTTTTTTAAATATAAGTGATAGCGTTCCTTTAAAACCTACCTGCTTCTTCTTCCTCCTCAGCTTCCAAACATCGGTCTTTCCTGCGAATAGCCACCCTATTAAAGCTGCCCATTTTATTATGAGGCACCGGCTGCTCCAGCATCGAGATAAACACTAAACGTGTGTAAGAAGGTTGAAGTCAATAAATGAAAAACGCAGAGGTCTCCTGGAAGTTTGCTCTACTGCGTCCTGCTGCGTGTCGGGAGCTCCGACGCTCCTGGAGGAAATGTGGACATGTTGTGTAGATAAATCACAACAGACTGGAGACAGTCCGAATACCTGTAACAGTGAGCGCGGCTTCATCCAATAACTTCCACACAGTCAGCTGGAGTGTTCCCAAGCTCCGCCCACCGCTGTCCCCGCCGCGCGTACACTGATCTTACTGTAAGTCTTTACTTGCTTATTTTCATTTCATACTTCAATATTGTCAATTTCTCAATATGTAGTTTTAGCTATTTTACACACTACTTGTTAATTTAATAGTAAATCAGTGCATCATATTTTTTACACTCCACATGCAATGTTATGTCTTACTCTTAATAATATATCAAACTACTGGTGTCTGGCTGTGCACTTATTAATTACTATATAATTAATTATTATAACATGGGGTTGAATTTCAAAAATAAAGCCACATGAAAATCCAAGGACATGTCTTTTAATCACTTGTGAAACCAATGAAACACTGTTTTAAATGGAAGCGAAACTGCAAAACCCTGTGTAGTACAGCATACAGCTACCATTCTCTCTCAGTTTTTTATTCCATTGGATTAGTCGCTCTCCATTCACCGTTATACTGTGCAAACTAACAAAGAGGGTTGGCGCACCAATGAGTCTGCATGGGATCAAGAGCCTCTTTTTGGACCACAAACATTTTGATCACTCTTTACTTGCAAAAGTAGCAATCAACTCCGTTAACAAAGACAAATCCAACAAATGAACCCACACAGACGACGAAAGGAGTCCGGCTATTCTCTGCAGTAAATTAAATGTTCTCACCAGTCCTTTCAAGATTATATGGCAAAAGTGTGGATTAATTTGAAGGAGGGAAAAATCTCTAAATAATCTTTAAAGTACTAAAGATGGCGTGGGGGGCGTTAAAGATTAGGCGAATGGACGTCAGTTATGAAACAAAATCACACATTACATCCACCTCAGTCAGTCGTTGCCTCAGTTGTCTGTCATCAAAACAGTGTTTCATAAAGAAACATGTTGACTGTGTTAGAAGAAACCGACAGCAGTGCTGCAACCGTGTCCCCGTTATTTTTTCTAAAAGCCGGGGACACTTGCTGTCTTCTCTATCTTGTCAGCTTGCTGGTTTGTTCATAGCGACAGAAGTGGTTAAAGTAAATCTCTTCAGCCATATATCAGTGTGTGACTGGTGCTGCTGTATTGCTAAAACACACAGAGCATACTTGTGCTTGGACTGTACTGCCTACAGCTCTGCAAGAAACATGTTACGATGACAGACAAGCATTGAATAAAAAAAAAATGACATACATTTGAATTTGACTGACATCATTGTTGTTGTATGGGAAACTATGGGTAGTTGTTACAGTCGATGTGACCAGTAAATGAAACAATGAAACAGCTCAGAGAGAAGACAGAGAATACCTCACGGTGAGAATGCAATGTCAACACAACAGTAACAGCAAGAAGTGAAAAAGAGGCACAACTTTGGGGAATCCTCTGATCTAATTTAATTTAAGGAGGAGGAGGTCCATTCACTCCATGGTCACCTACTGGAAATCTGTGCAACTCAAAAGGCAAAAAACCCAAAGCCAATGGCCCTAATCCTGATGTCAAACACTCAGCCTCTCATCTACCCCAAACTCTGAAGTGATCTGAACTATGTAACAGTCACAACTGCATCATCAGGTTCTGTTGTAAAAATAAATAAAAAGAGGTATAAAATAGTGTTCATGCACATGATTCGCCAAAGAAACTGTATAAAAAACACAAGAGTCTCAAGAAAGACTAGTGATGTTAGAAAGGTAGTTGAAATCCAGCCATCACCACCACAAGAAACAGTTTTTAATAAATAAAATGTTTACCTGCATTCATCTTTTTGCCATTTCAAACCTAGTATCTTACACTCTCCTATGTGAAAACGACATATCCTGTGTATTTCTGATGACTACAGTATAGTGATGATATCTAACATTTTAAATGCTGTAAGGTTAGGTATGTTTTAAACCTGTTTACTACAGAAGAACCTTTGTGAATATAAAGTTCAGCTTTCCGCTGCACTCAACGTTTTTCATTGTTGGACAGAACAAAATGTACAGTAATGAATGTGCCGAGATGTCTGTGATCACCAAAGTGTTCACCATGCGCAGTAAAACACATTTTGCTTTTCAACTTGAGGAATGACTAACAAAAAGAATAAAAACATTCCAATAATAAATATCTCAGATACATGTCACAAATCAATATTCAAATAAATTATCAATACATTACAAATAAATAAATACTGGTAGGAATAAGGGAAGAGATTCCCATTATGTGTCTCTATCATTCCAGTCTTTTTTGAGACAGGATGTCACTTTTGCAAAAGAGAAGATTCTCTGCTCTTCTTATGCGATCCCGGTAAACGAGAGGCCTCCTGGGCTGGGCCAAGTAGCGCTGTGGGGAGGTTACAGACTTCAGTAAGCACCAGGTTGGACAGGCAGGTTGGGGGGAATTAAAGTGACGGTACCCCCTCCTAGAGTGTTTCTGCCTCTGTTTGATTCCTACAAGAACGAGGCCAGGACCAGGGCTGGAGAGGGTTAGGTGCCAGGCGGCTGGGGTTGCTGAGCCAGACAGTTACGAGGGTCACAGGGGGAGAGAAGGCTACTGCTGCTGGACAGGACTGCCTGGTGTTCCTGGAGGTCTGCCACAAATTTAGGACTGTAAGAAAAACAAAGAACAAATAAGATAGGTGGACTTAATCGGGGCTACAAGAAAGGCACAACAACAAAAAACAACAAAAAGACTGATTTGCTAAGAGATTCACTAAGTGTTAGATGTAACGTACCCTCTTTCAAATAAATACAGAAAATACCACAACCCCAGCGGCCAGTTAGCCTAGCTTAGCATTGCTGGAAATAGAGTAAACAGCTAGTCTGACTCACTCTGAAGGCAGCAAGAGTCCAATGAACAGTGGACAACTTGTTGTCTTTAACTTTGGTTTTTGTGAAGATTAATTAAAACTGACATAACCTTTTCATCAGATACTAGTGATGATACTAGTCAGTGGTGTTGCCTGTTTACGGCCCCCAGCAGCTACTCTTCCAGTGAACTAAGTTTGGTATTAGTCCTCTCAACCCTTGACAAAAAGTCCATAAAAATATTTCCAAAAAAAGGTTTTTGCCAAACTACTCCACAGATGAGAGAAGGGTGGCCCAAACATCAGGACCAAGTATTTGGTTAAAGCACCTACACAACAGAACAGGGTGGAGAGAACACACACTTGAACCAAGGCACAGCCTGAGATCTGTATACCGTCATGAAAAAGCTGACTTTACATGACACATCCATTGCTATTATTCACACCTGATGCTATAGAAAACCAACACGTCATGTACACAGCTCAACGTAACCTGCAACGTAACTAACACACACACACACACACACACACAGATGCAGACGTGCAGCTTTAAAGAGTGAAAATGTTTTGGTTGTGGTAGGTTGTGACTGTGCTAGACAAATAGATACATAGATATAGATAAATAGATATAGATAGATAGATAGATAGATAGATAGATAGATAGATAGATAGAGAGATAGATAGATAGATAGATAGATAGATAGATAGAATGATAGATAGATAGATTGATAGATAGATAGATAGATTGATAGATATATAGATAGATAGATAGAATGATAGATAGTTAGATTGACAGATAGATAGATAGATAAATAGATAGATAGATAGATAGATAGATAGATAGATAGATAGATAAATTGATAGATAGATAGACAGATAGATAGATAAATTGATAGATAGATAGATAGACGGATACTGCTACTACCAGGTTCTACAGCTTGTTACCTGAAGGCTAAGGAGGCTCTCCCTCGCCTTACTTGTGGGGAGAGTGACGGTACTGAGGCAGCAGGCTGCTGACAATCTACAAGAAACTGATAAATTAGACAGATATACAGAGTGGTAACACTCAGGGTTAGACAATAGGACAGAGAACATAGGGGGAGACAAGACAGGGGATAAAATGTATACTTTACGTGTTTGTGTTTAAAAATAAATTAATTTTTCCTGTTGTATCGCAATGATGCAGGTGAATGAAGCTGTCTATGAAGAGAGACCAAAAACAGGAACATGACTTAAAAAGAAGCAGAGGAAAATACTCTGAGTGTTATCCAACTCACTCCTTTTACTATGAGATATAATTATTTTTATAGGGAGGATGTAAATAATACTGTAAACTAGTTTAAGCTGACCACACTGGCAGATCTCTGCACAGCTAAATAACCAGCACTGGGACATACAGCACAAAGCCTCCTACGAGACAGAGAAACAGACACATTAACAAACACATGCACACACTTGCAAATCCAATACTGTATTGATTTGTGCAGCACAAAAACGAAAGGACACATTGGGTAATTCCAGCTCTGCTCAATCCAAGAACACTTGCTATTCCTGGCTACAAGTCTACAAGTCGTCAAGCTTGAAAAGTTACAAACTAGTTGTTTCCAATATTTTACACAGTCGAACACTTATATGATGTCTTGTTCCATTACACACTTGATCTATCTGTTTTAGTACTTAATTAATATATATTCATACGCGTGTGTGTGTGTGATTAACTTCTTTAGGAGAAAGAAAAGAGGGTCAACCAGCGTTTGACACTAAACACAATGGAAATGTGATCAGACACTTCCATCTGGTGGTGAGAACTGGCATTTCTGAGTTTTATCAGTTAATTGTTACTAGTACAAATTAATTAATTTAGTTCGCCCCGCTCTGCTTCTGTTTCAGAACCAAATGCAGGCACATCTGAGGCACCACGGAGGCACAGAGAGGAGGTCTGACTTCTGGTTTCGGAACTATTTGAAGCTACACATTAACAACTGCCTGTCAGATGCTTTTTGACAGAACTTGAGATGTGAAAATAAGTGTGGGCCGTGTTATTTCACAGCTTATGAAAATATCATGGACTGAATATATTTTACTGTAAGAAAACATGAGAAATAAACATGTAATTTACTGAGTCTGCCACAGGGGGGTAGTGTGAGATTTTTTTGTGTTGTTTTTTGTTTGGCTTTTACTTTGAAATACTTCCCAACACTGCAAGAGGCAGTCTTGAGACAATCTTATGAACCTGTCAGTCGACCAATATTCATAAAAAAAGTTGGTCAGTGCGGTTTTGAGGAGGGAGCAGGCTATCAGTGTTGCTGCATGTTCTAACCATAGACTTTTTCCTCCTCCCTGTTTCCCACCTACTCATGAGGCTTCTGGAAACCTTGCACACAGTCGGTGCTAGTGTACGGATAACGATGAGTCATCGTCTTCGCCGAAAGGGAGGAAATACTGAGGCAGAGTTACAGGTGCTGGGTTTGTATGATGGGGACAGTTGACTTGTGTGTTGGCTTGAATAAATGTGTGGTTTTAACTCTATGGTTCGCCACTCAGGGTCTATCACGATTGGCTGATGGCAAAGAGACAAACTGTCGCTCAAGTGAGGCAGAGATGAAGCTGACGTTTGGATTGTTTCAGGAAGTGTGTCAGAAATCCACGCAGACATGGACGGACAGGCAATTAGCTCTACAGAGGGAGGACTACAGAGGGTGTTTAGGGTGGTGACGATGGAATTGCTGTGGACCCTGACAGGGCTGATAGTAGCTGTGAAAGCCCCCCTGTGACTTACTTTGGGTGGGCTGCTTTTCATCTTGGGCACTTTGGCGCCCCGAACACGGTGGGTCTGTTCATGGTCAAACTCCAGATCCTCCAGGCGTTGGGTCAAGGCTAGTTTCTGCTGGATAGCCATACGAAGGAGGGAGTTCAGCGTCTTTTTCTCATCCTCTGCGGCTGCCAGCTGCCTCTGCATCTCATCCAGCTGGGTGACATATTCATCACATCTACAGGAAAAAAAGCATAAACAGACAGATCTTCTTTAGATACTTCACACCAGACAACACTTGCTTTCTCAGCAAGCGTTAGCAGCTTTACGTTTCCAGATCTCACCTTGTGGCAAACATAGCCCTGAGAGAAGAGAAGGTGGCAGCGTCTTCTTTCAGCGCCTTCAGCTCATTCCTCAGTTTCATCATGGTCTCTGTTACCATAGACTTTTCATTCTCATACTTGCTCTTCAAATTAGCCAGTGCAACCTCTGCTGTCTGCACAGGAGGACATTTGGATTTAACACTTTTTTGTTTTTATATCTTATGGCTTTTTCATGATGTATTAAGAGCAAAGAAAAATCTTCTTTACCTGCTTATTGGCCTTAAGCACCAGTCTGAGTGTGGCTATCTGCTCTCTCTTTGTACTGAGCAGGGACTTGAGCTTGAGTATCTCCTCCATGCACGACTCCTTGTCCTTGTCGAGCATGGGAGCCAACTCCCTGGCTGCTGCTCTCTGCCTGGACAGTAGTAGTGAGCGGTCAACAGCCTTCTGGAGGTGTTTGATTTGATCTCTAATGATGGCGTTCAGGTTGTATATATTCATAGGCTCCTTCCGCAGGTCTCCGCTTGCCTCTGAGGGCACTGGAGATGGGCAAGGAGATATATTAATGACTGGGGAGCCTGTGGAGTTGCGGGTGGGGCTGCTATGGCAGGATGGAGAGTCCGCTCCATTTCCCGTTGTGTCATTGTGATGGGCATCTTTGGATGGGGAGTCCATGGGACTGCGTGGGGACTCAGTGGAACAAGCTGCAGATACAGCAGCGAGACGCCGAGCTAGGCGAGGTGAGAGCAAAGCGCGGGGGTCGTCTGAGCCTTTCAGGCTGCCACTGCGCGTGATGCGGCTCTGTCGGTAGTAGTCCAGCATGACGCGGTTAGGCGTCTCATTGTTGCACAGGCAAACGTGGTGGTAGAGCTGTGCCAGTTCTTCGCTGAAGGTTACCAGTTCGTCCTGCGCTGCGTTCAGCAAGCTCTGACTCTCTGTGGCTGTGCTCGCGGCCGCTCGAAGCTCTGCCTCCAAGCTCGCCACCCTCTCCCAACCCTCACGACAGCTGCGCTCCAAATGAGATACCTGCTTGGAAGAAATCCAGTTGGACATTAGGAGTGTTACATAGCGCTAAAACAAACTGAGTGAGGTTAATATGTATGAGGTAAAGTCTCAATAAACCTACACTGCATGCAACGATGACAAACCTTTTCATTCAGTGCCTGGAACTTGTCGTCACTATGGCTTTCTCCCTGTCCCTCTACAGCCTGGTTATACTTCTCCTTTAGGGCCTTGAGCTCTGCTTTTAGGTCAATCACCTCCGTCACTGCTACCTTGTACTTACACTCCAGGATCTCAAACCCGTGGATATCAGGATCGTGGTGACCATTGGCTGGTGGAGATACTGAGCCACCATCTGGCTTCTCACTCTGTTGTGGGTCATCAAGCTCCTTGTCGCCATTGATGCACTTCAAGGAGTTGACGCGCTCTGTGAGACGGTGGACCCGCTCATTCTGCTCGCTCAGGACTCCCTGCGTGTGCTGCAGCTGAGTCTGTGATTCCTGCAGGTTCATGAGCAGTGCTGATTTTTCACGCTCCACCTGCAGAAAGAGAGGATTTATAACCACATGGCAGTCAGGCAAGACGTACTGTACTTTACGGTGAACTTCCCAGATGTGTTCACTCTACACTAACCTATTGATGTACAGAATTTCCCAATAATAAAATGCAGATAAAAGCAGAAGGCTGCTGATAAAAGCTATTGCAGAACTTAGGCTTAGCTATGCAAATGCATAATCAGCATGACTTGGCTCAACTACACGTAAAGGGGTTAATAAAGATAAAGACTAACTTACAGGCACCTACCATTATTAGGAAGCAAGTGAACAAACACATGGAAATCATGGACTAATAATGGGCCAGTGTCAGCTGACCTATATTTCTGACTATACAAACGTGCAAAAAGACATGTGTGCTGTTCACAGGGGAGTGAGCCGTCTGTTTTTTCTCTGCACTGACACAGTAAAACCTTATTGATTCAACGTTCGACAATCCACAAGCTAACGAAATAAAAGCTAATGAAGTAAATACACATCAACGTTGATGCCTTACGCCCTAAAGTGACACAATGCACTTCCTTTAACAGTGTCTAGACTGAGAAAGACAAAATTGATTTTACAACGTTCAACTGACAATGACAAGCCTGATGCTGCTGGCATTTCCAGCTTTCCCAGAATAATCAACTTAAAGGAGAAAACTGAATCGGGAGTAATTGTGTTATTAGAGAATGGCACACTGCAAAAACAGCAGCAGCTAATCTCATTTTCTCTTGTAAAAAGTACAGTAATGACTTAATTAGATTTAAGCATGAATCTGAACTACCTGGTATTTGTAATGTATGTGGTTTAACATACTATATGTTCTCTTTATGTGTGTGTGTTGCACTTTCTGTGGTTGACTCAGCACATGCGCATTAGCACAGACACAGAAAGTAATATGTTGACGTATGTATGTGGTCATGATATAACAACTGACTGTGCTCGATTTCTGTTGCATTTTCTCAACACCGAAAGCAGTTTTATTAGTTCCTTGTGCTTATCAGATGCTAATATTAACTCAGACTGAGCTCACTATCAGCTCACTTCTGTTCTGTTGGACATAATTTTAAAGATATTCACTGACCTGTGGCGATATTTGCTGTGACCCACCTGTAGCAACTGCTGTTTAAGCTTCTGCATCTCTGACAGGTTGAGCTCACTGAACAGGTCCGGCACAGGGTGCAAGCCTTCTACTTTCCGGCCCGTGCAGTACTCCCCATTAATCTTATTCAAGCCTGCTCCTGTGTGGAGGTGACCGTTGCGACGGTTGTGGTCCTCATTGTTGCCGTTAGGAGTGGCGATGGTGCTGCCATTGGTGCTGTTTGTTCCATTTGTTTCCTCTGGGAACTTGAGGCCTTCAACGCCAGTTACAGTGAGAGCTAGATGGGCCCCTGCTCCATAGACGCTGTCACTCAAGCTGATGTGATGGGCCAGCTCCTTTCTCAGAGTGTTCTTCTGTTCACGTTCACTCTTGAGGGCGTCCAAGGCCTCCTCCAGCTGGCTCTCAGAGATGTCCTTTAGGCGTAATGCGTCCTCAAGCTGGCTGTTAAGAAGAACAGTCTCCTCTTCCAGCACCTTAATTTCATGTTTAAGTCCCTCATACTCAACCTGGGGTGGGTGGGTGGGTGGGTGGGGGGTAGATAGGAACAGGAAAAAGGAGGGAGAAAATATCAGATTAAATATGGATCCTATTCATTAATACATAGCAAATGTAAAAATAGAGGGGACTTACTGTAATGAAGGGTAATTAAAGATACAACAAACAGAAAATTTGGACTTTAACTTATGAATTACTGTAAAATCTTTGTTTTTAGAAAGAAATTGTGAAAAAAACTAATCTAAAGCCAGGCAGCATGGACTTAAATTAAACTCCACGCTTCTTTTGACAATTTAGCATTTTGGTCGTGGATGAAACCCTCAAAATGATGCTGGTCTTCATACTAACCTGGTTCTGCTTGAGTGTAGAGACCAGTTTCTGCAGTGTGATGTTCTCCTCCTCCAGCTCCGTGTAATCCTGAAGCAGCCTGGTCTCTCTGAACTTGTACTCCTTGATCTCTTCCCTCATCCGGCTCCTTTGTAGCTCCAGCATTTCATTGCTCTGCAGCAGCAGAGATTATGATAAAGTTTAAGAAACTATTACGTTATCTTAAATGCTGTGCACCCTCAGACTTCCAGAGAGGTCATTCTCTTAGGTCACCTGGTGTGCAGAGATAGAAACAAAAGCACATGCTGGACTGTTGGGACAAATGCCCCAACCACAAAAGTCATAAATCTAAATACAGTAGGCAGCAGCACTGGGGATATATTGAGACCTCAGCAAACTCATCTCTGCTCACTACTAATGCTAAGTTTTAGCCCAGGGAACGGGGAGATGGATGACGCCGTCCATTTAGGACTATAACCATATCACTTTATGGCAGGTTAATATCTACGTCTGACTCAGGTATACGTCCAGGCCCCACATGTGTCCCCCTGTTTTTTCAGCAGGCAGCAAGAGAGTACAGAGTATTTCCCAGAGATGAACTATTGCAACATTTTCAAGTGAACTGAAAAACAGAAAAGCAACCCTGGTTTTATATTTAGGCACACATTAAATCATGAATCATTATTGCACATCTAGTGTGAGTGTAGAATAGAAAATAACCGAAAAATGAGTGTGCATGAGATTTACTGCAGAGCTGCACGCTGCCCCCCTGAAGCTTCCTGTGGAGTACATATGGCAGAAGTGCTGAGCGAGACACAGTGTAAAGGTTTGCTGGTACATGCACACACATAGGAGTAAGCAACTCTGTATTCCTGTTCCTGTTTGTGTGTGTTTATGGGTAAGAGACATTTTTAGAGCTGGTAACTGGACTGAAACTAAAGACCATTATGATACACTAAATCTTTTGTTTGGAAGAGTGGTTGACAGCAGCACTTATACTCTTGAAACTAATAGAGGCTAAACGGCAATAGCTTCTGCAGCTGCACTGAAAAAAACTTCTATTATATTATAACAATTCTATGCTGATCCAGGAAAAAGAAAAAAAGTGTTAGTTGATAGGCCTGTTTTCATGTTTAATGAAAAGATCTACTGTAGGTCGTCTTTTGCAATATAGAAAACACGCGTTTTTCTTGATACAACTGCATATGTTAATAGTGTCTGTGAAAGGCTGCAAAAGATGGTGAGACGTGAAACGTGTGACAAATGAAGCTACTAATTTGGCTGCAACACCTGCTTCTCATTAAAAAAATACAACTCTTCCTCATTAATTGGTATCACCCATGCGAATGAGGATTTCAAAGAGAAGCGGAAGATATTTGATATTTACTCCATCAAAGAGCTGTGAATATGCCAGCTAGGCTTATCAGGTAATTAGCTTTCCAATCAAGACATAGAGTTTGCCAAACAAGTTGACTATCTTGACTGACAGGCTTCCTGTGCTTTACATTACTCTGCTTACATTCACACAGACAATTTTCTAGGTTTAGACTACAGCGACTATATCGTAACAGTTCAACCCCACAACACTCCCTGATGGGTTTAATGAATGGGAGTGTGTGTGTGTGAGTGTAGTACTGGTTGTTTGATGAGAGTAGCCTGCACATGTGCCGAGCTCAGGGCATTTCACTTATTCCCCAGCTTAGCGTGGATTTGCCCCCCACAATGGGGTCGTGGCCGTGGTGTCTGACCCTGCTTCGAACTCTTGCACTGTCCGACACAGTGACTGCAGACATGTATACAAGCATAAAGACATGCTTGCACACATGCAAAAAGTCTCTGTCTCAACTCAGCTCAACTCTGCATGTGACTGTGATCCTTCTGCCTTTATCAAACACTCAGTCTCAGAGTTGATCTACTGAAATGAAGCATATTGTGAAAAATAGCACAATTAGTTTTATTTAAACTCAACAAATACATATTAAATTTAGAGACAATTTTAATACTTAAACACAAAATTAAATCATACCCCAGCTACACCACACAGCAGAAATAGGCTATATTCAAAATAAATAAAACATATGCATAATATTAAAATGTAGATTTTAAAAATGTCCAACAACTGAAATTCTTTTTTATTTATTACATATACTGTGTCATAAAGTGCTTGATTTCCTGTGTTTCCTTTTTCAAACTTACAAAATACATCTTCTGTATGTGTCGACAAGCTCACCTCCCGTAGTTCCTGCACAAGCGCATTAAGCCTCTCGTTCTCCACCTTGGCATTGGATGCCACAGAGTGGCTTAGCGCCACCTCCATCTGCAGCTCTGACAGACGGTCTACGTAGTAGGCCTCTTTGGAAGCTGACTCCTGCAGCAAAGTCTCCTCGTTGGTCTCCCCATCCTCTGCCACCTTACGCTGATTTGTGTAGGCCTGGCCAAATGCCTGGGGAGGGAGAAACAAAGGGGATGGTCACAGAGCAGCAAAGTGAAAGAATGCAATGCAGAATTTAGAAAAGAAGAATAAAACATCCAGCAACCATCTTTGGGAAAGTCCTGTCATTTCACATCAACTTCTTGATCCGTCTGAGGCACAAAAATGGCCTCTAAACGTACCACTGCTGTACCTTTGTACCTTCTGTCTATGTTGGATAATGTTTCAGGGTGATCAATAGACACATTGTTCCCATTTTCCTGACACAGGTTTTCACGGCACTCAGAGCTGACTTGTCATGATAAAGGCGCTGAGGTCTGATTGAGAAAATCAAAGGAGGCATCAACAGCAAAACAAGCTGAGACTTAATGTGTCAACACTGCAGGGGTCAACATTCTGAAAAAGAGAAATACACGTATACATGCACCAGTAAGGAGTGACATTTATTTTGTATGGACCAGTATTTTTCTGACAAGTTGCCTAGACAGTATTTTACAACTTAACAGGCACCTCTCAGCACAGATGCAGCTGCTGCCTTATATGTTTATTAAATACTATGACCCATCCCTCACTTTCTCAGCATTCCAGCAGTAAAAATGGGTACAGTGACCACTGTGGTCTTATATGGATCAATATGGCCAAGTTCACAATTGCCACTCGACTGTAAGCAATACAGCACATGTAGGTGTTATATTCTTCAGGATGAAGGTTCTGGTTTCTGAGTAACTCAACCAAATCGACCACAGTCTAAATCATAAGGGAGCCGTGTATTTAGAACTGGATGTATTAATAATTAACACACGTCTTCCCAGTCTCACCTCACCATAACAACAACATTTCCTCTGTATGGGATGAATCATTTATAAAGAAACAGGCATTCATTATTCTGAGGAGACATGCAGTCCAGTGTGCAGCTGTCTCTTCTTCCAACCACCACTCGTCATTTTTCATCTTACTGATATTGATTCATGAGCAAACCAGTTAAATAAGCAGCATGCAGTATACTATGTACCGCAAACATATAACACATATACCAAAAATCTACTTTTGCAGAGATCTTCAGAGAGCTGAAATGTCAAAATTGTTATGAGATATGAGTATACAAAAAGAACCTCCTTACTCGCCCCGGGGGCAACCTTTTCCTTCACTGTATTAAAATTCTTTCTCCTGGTAGAGGACATAATTCTTTTTACTCTCTCTGTTTCACACTCTCTTGTTCTCCCTCTCACTCAGAGGGAGAACAGGTGCAGTGTGAGTGTAGTAAATGATTAAGAGGGAACGGCCTCTATAACAAAACAGCTGATTAATTCTCAGCTGAGTGTGAATAAATGAGCTTGCATTCTCGTTCCGATGAGAGGCTGTCAGCATCCGAGCAGGCCTCACCTAAACAGCTGAGCCCTACAACAGGACGACCTCCGTGTTCAACTTGTGGTATCATAAAGTCAAAGTCTTTTACAAGTTATGGACTTGACTACTTTTTGGCCCAGAGTCTGCTGTCACTGTGACGTTGCCAGCTGATGGAGATTTCAGAATATTATTGCTCCCAACTTGGAGAGTCTCATACAGTATATAAGATTGTGTTATTAAGTTCTAACAAGGTAAAAAACGAAAGCACAAGTTAGGATGTTGCAGTGTCCACTTGAGAATAAGTGTTCTTGAAGTCTTGAATTTGTAACGAGCGACAGATGGTTTCATAAGAACCTTTCTTCATAGACTGAGCCCCGCTCCTAGAAGCCTGCTCGCTCCATCTGTCTACTGCGCCTCTTAAAAGAAAGTTACAGTGAGTGACACTGATGGCTGACGGTCAGTGTTTACACATAGAGACGCGCAGTATGCTCTAACCCTCCTGCTGCTGTCACACCGTATAGGTTCTGGAGGGCTAACAAAACACTGTGACGGCCCTGTATTCTTCAGGCTTATTACATGTCCAGCACTGTCTGCATTAAAGTGATAAATCTGCAGTGTCCCTGTGTCCTAATTGGCAAACACAACGCAGTGATTACATCCAGGAAACATGTGAAGAATGGTGCAGGAGATTAAAGTTTAATATCATTTCCTAAGGATTAATACGAAGCTGCAGATTGGCAGCACGTTTGGGTTTTCTTACTGAAAACCCGATAATGCATTCAGCCTTGAGGCTCACAGGCCTTCTGTGTCTCAGTGGATGAAGTCCAGACAAAAGAGTCCCCTTCTATAGATAATCATCCCTGGGGCCTGGAAAGAGGTGCAGATAGAGGGAACAAACCAACCACTGCACCAATGTAAAGGGAGAAGGGTGTGTGTGAGTAGCCCTGAAATCCTTACCTTTCTGTTGCCATCCCTAATGAGGAGTCAGGGGAGGGCCTGTGGGTATGTGCATGTGTGTGCATATACACAGCAAGAGTCTATTTCTATACCGTGAAGGGAGAAAATGGCGAACTGTTTCTGCTGCACGGATGTTCATCTCCACCAAACAATGTTTTAAGACTGGATGTGTGGAAGTATTATAAGCCTGATCAAGACTTGTTTATAATTTAGAGGACAAACGGCAAACCTCTGAGCTAAAAGAGCTAAATGCATGTTGTCCTGTGCGAGATAAATGTATGATTTATTTACATGCACTTAGGTGCACAGGTTCGTAAGAATGTGGTTTTTATTATACAGCTTGTTAAGACAGTTGCACTCACTTAGAGTCAAAGATTAATTCCTGGATGATGACAAGGAGACAGTTAAAAAGGACATAATAGGTAAAAGGCAGGTCAACTCAATTAACTATACCAACCCAAGTATTACTGGTACTGTACGGGATTATTCCAGCTTGGAATTTTTAATTTCTACCGAAAGTCGGACTAATCTCTATTGCTGCAGTGTTTTGATAAGTTTTGAGGAAACAGAAATCAGGATATTAATCAACTCATGAGGAGCAACGTTCTTATGATTCACACACACACACGCACACACACGCACACACACACACAGTTGTCCAGATGGTTGACGGCCATGTCAGGGATTTCAGTACCATGGAGAGAGACATGCTGCTAAGAAGTCTGAGAAGACGTTTACTGCTGCAGCATGTTATGCTGCAAAATCAAAATGAACACATGTGTGGCCTCGTTTTTGAGACCAAGCCAAATATGTGTTTTTTCCAGCGGTAACAATCACAGCAGCCCACAATCACATACATAGTCACAGAAGAACAAGGTTAGGATGAGTCCAGTCACAACAGGACAACACATCAGCCTGGGGGGTAAATAAAAAACAAACACACACTCTCTCACTCTTGTCTAACGCTCTTGTTCTTGTTTCTCACGCTGTTTGACTTCGGTCTGGGAGGATAAGCCGCAACAGTTTGTTAGTTTAAGTCACAAATTCCAGAGACTCTTTGTGATCTGTCAAGTTATATTTCTCATGAGATGATGCAGTTTCCCTAGTTTGTGCTTCAAATCATTTTGCAAACCCTCAATGCAAAGTGCAAATGCTTTCCCTTTGTCTCTAAAAATACTGTATTATCCTGTGTGGACTCCATCGTAATGTTTATAATCCCTCAATTCTACTGTGGAAGTCCAAAATACAGGAGGGTACAAAGGTACGGGAATTAACAACCGATATACAGTCTGTCTTTCAGGTAAACCCCAGTAATCTGGTACGTCCATGAAGATTAACGATGACGATGCATCTGACCATGATGCAATAATATGGGTCAAAAAGCAAAGCACTGCATCCTACATTCTACATGAGGCAACTGTCTTTGTTTAGAATTCCTTCCCCCGAGCCCACTTTTTTCAATCCTGCACATCCTACAGACTTTGAAGCAACAGTATATGACCCTTAGTTCAACACATAGCGCCAAGATCTTTCTTACTGTGGAGGCTTCTTATTGGCGTGTTCCTATTCTTGACAAATCTGTGTAAAGTGTAGAGCATGGCAGCAGAGGGTAGAGGACCACCGTGAAGCAATTTATACCCTGTAATAATTAAGTCAGCATTAACATAATTTTTTTAAGTCAGGGTCACAGAAGACTGTATGCAGTAGTAGAACTCTTCTTGCTGAGTAAACATTACTTCACATGTAAACCATCAGTTGATGCTCAATCTGATTTAAAGGCCTTCTCCATGATGAACTACACTATAACTATATTCATGAGAAACACTGCCCCGGCATAATTTGTCCTTTAACAAAGACAGAGAAGTGTCCTCATGTGCTTCACAGCAACAGGAAAAAGTGCCAAGTCAAGAGATCTGTCATCTATCTAAACCCACAGGCACATTCCCACAAGCAAGGGGAAGCTGGGTAATCACAGGCCAGCAAAATGAAGGTCAGGAAAATGTAACAAAACATGAAAGTAATTACACACGTTTTACAATTTAAAAATACAACCTACACTGGCAAGACAAGGTTTGGAATCATTATAGCAAGACATTACTGGATTAAAAAAAAAAGCAATGTAAAAAAAGAAACAAAACACAGAAAACACACACCTCATTCTGTATCAATTTACTCAGCATATAAACCAACTAATGCTTTAAAGATGACATTTTACAGAACAACTACTATTTGATTCTTAACTAGTGGTAAACTCCCTTTTTTTCCCAGACATTCACGTGTGGATGAAATTGATCATGCGTTAAACACAGTGAAATAAGTGAATAACTACTAAGGAGGCATGCCACGTGCAGCCAGACAATGACCACAAACCACACCGAAAGTCATAATGTTTTGTATTGCTTTCTTCCCAACCCAGTGTGACCAGTACCTGCAGCTTGAAGCTGAAAGGTCTGCCAGCGAACCGGCTGTATTTAGTTAAAAAGATGTGGTTTCGATTTGGCTCAGCTCTGGCCATGATAGAAAACCCTGTAGAGCACTAACAACCTGCACAAGCTGCACCAGCTGTGACTGTGTCACATGTAGCTTTCTCTCTGCTTGGTAATGTGACCTCGAGCATAGCACGAACAAGTGGACCACGAAAACACATGGCCTACCCTATAGGGCTATCCAGCACACAAACACATACTCAGAAATACACATGGCTACAGGCACACTAAGCAAAGTATATGCACTTCACTGGTATTCATCCCTAAGTTCTATCATTCATTTAAGCACAGATGGAAAATAAGGAAGCACAGAGGAAGCGCGAGTGTCTAAACACAGACAGACAGAAGGATGAAAAGAATAATATAAGAACAATCATTACAATGATTTTTATGCAACTAAATACATTTTACCTTCACCATCTCAGCTCTACATTTCTAGCTTTTATTGCCAGTGTGTCGTCAGCGTTGCAGGCTTTTACATTGACTCGCTGTATGTGTGCCGCTGCGAGTTGACGTTTGCTAAGAGTTCAAATGTTCGTGCGCGCAGGTGTGTAACTGTGCAAGTGAGAGAATGTGATGCTGCAGCAAGGTAAAGCTGTGACCCAGACAAATCCTCCCCCTCGGGGTACAGCCTGATAAATACAGTGATTCACAGAGGCCATGGAGTTCATTAAAACTGAACATTTACCTAACTTTGCATGGCAGACGCTTTTATCCAAAGCCACAGTAATGAGAATTGCACTGAGAAATATTGTGTTGTATCTATTGGTATTCTGTGACGGTTCAGCAGACACACCCAGAGAGGCACCCAGAGACACATGAGAGAGAGAGACAGAGAAATAAGAGACCGAATAAACAGATAACGCTGTCTCCTCTCTCTCTGCAGTGGATTTCTCCTGATAAAGAGGACTCAGCCAAGCCAGACTAACACGGACTCCAATGGAAAGGCTCGCCTGCACACAGTGGCCCTCTTGGTATTGACACATGGGGCCTCTGGGTGACTCAGTGTTTTTGTGCAGTCATCAGAGAGCCTCCATGCCGGCCCTTGAAAGGTACTGATGTTTATTTTTTTAGGAGCACTAAACAGTATCTTAAGCTGATGGGATCGGCATTAAAATGATAACACTGGTACAAAAACGGATGCAAAGCCGTTTTGAACCAACTAACGTACGGAACATTACAGGAATGCCAGATATTCCAGCCCATTGGATAAAAATGACTTGATGCTGAATGTTTGAAACATCTTGTTCATGTTCATCTTTCTTGTTCTTGTTTAAAATCGTTTTTTGAACCTTTCAAGTGTGGGTCTAGAATAATGTGTGTTCATACAGGATGGGGTTAATTTAAAAAGGTTAACGGTAACATTACAGTAACTGTGATGAGAAATGGGAGAGGCAGGAGTTTCAGATAATGGTGCTCATACTTGCTCCACATCATCGCTGATATGACGGCCTCTGGTCATCCAGATAAGCAGCTCCTCTTCCCTTTGCAGAGAGGATAGGCACGAAAGAAGGCTGTAGCTGAAACTAAATTGTTCTGTCCAGACACAACCAAGACAGAACCACTGAAGTCAGTGATGCTCTAAATGACTTAAAAATGTATTTCATCCATGGGAACAATGACGAGAACAGACAACGAATGCACAGCTCGCTCAATGAAGACCTTTCAGTCGCAAATACAAAAGTTTCCTTGCGAGACGGCGGCTGCGTTTTTGCTACGCTTTCAGAGTTTGCAGCACACACAGCTAAAGTAGACGACTAATCAATACAGCAGCCGGCAGGCAGGGGAGTCCTATTCCCTCGTCTTCTTTTACCAACTACTGTATTTCACTGCAGCAAAAATAAGCTCTCTGAAAAACAGACCTTCGGGGCTCTGCAGGGAAAACAGTATCATGCTCTGTTTTCATGTGAGGATCATGTGGTTTTAATGAGGGGGCAAAAGATTCGGAGTCAGAGTTTTCCATTCTTTATCATATTACTGCATATAGGCAACCAGTAGCCACTTTCCGTCTTCCTCCTCTCATCTCCATTAAGCCAAGACAACCCTAACATCCTGAAACAACACAGACACTGATGGGCTGGAGTCACTCAACACCACCACCACTTTACCGTCCGTGCCGCCTCTCCCTGTCTGGTTTTAATCACAACATCTGCACTCAAAGCCCACCACTTTACTACACATCACCCCCACAGGACAGACAGAAAGTAAAAAGAGGAGCCATGCACACATACAGGAAAAGTGGTCCTGATGTGTGACTCAACTAGAAAGACAAATGACCTTACCTCCACACACACACACACACACACACACACACCATCGGCATTCAAAATGCCAGAGGTCAAACAGAAGTGCAGCCAGGCTCAACTGCATCCCTGAGCCTGTTGCTCAGGTCACAGGTCAACATCACCAGAACTGCCGCACACAATTTATTATAAACATCAGTATCCTGGCAATATAATTTAAACCAAATGAATGATATGATATGTGTGTTAATAGCTAGTTAATAGGTACATATATACATCTGACCGGAGAGTTGCTGAATCAGATTTCGTTACCCGACTACAGTCCTGCAGACATGACACTGTACCAAAACACGGTTTAACTTCTCATTCCTTCTTTCCTAAGCGATGGATTAACGTTCTGTTCAGTATCATCCGCTTAAAAGAAATTACAGGGGATCTGTCAGGTCTGTTTCACCGACATGTACCGATGAACGCCACACTACACCACACACAGCAGCACGCTGCTCAGATATGATCCGTTTTCATAGGCACTGAAATCGATGCATAATTCCCACTTCACTCCAGGGGTGAGGAGCATAGAGGAAGGCTGTGGACGAGAAGGAGAGTCACGGGACATGAGGAGGGGGATGGTGAGCGCATGGTGTACTACAGCATAACCGAAAGAAGGGTATTGATTCAGGCCCTTTGTTCATGTTTACTGTCCTCCTGTGTACTCCTGCCGATGGAAAAGAAAAGCAAGAAAGAAGTGGAAGAAGTGGGAGTAGAGGGGAGAGAAACCTGTAATGTATCCTTTCTCCCCAGTCAGGACAGATAGATTTACAACCACAGCTGCGCTCATGTCTGATTGTTATCCTTGAATTAGAGGTCCGGACAAACACGCATGATCATACAGAATGGAAAAGTTTGTGTTGAAGTTTTGGTGTTTTCACTCCGTGTTTCTGTTTGCAGCTGGAGGCAAAGTTAAGCAGCCGCATCCGCCCATCATTACTAGTCCCTGAAGACCAAACAATCACATGATATTACCTTGACTTGTGCAGACAGCTACTGTGCACCAAATCCAAGGAGAGATGGACTGACAGCCAATCAGTCATCTACCCGAACCTAATTAGAAATTTTTCAAAACCCTGTGAAAACGATTATTATTCTTCAGTGTTTCTAATGTTGTGACTGTTCTATTCACATAAATGGAGGTTCCTCTTAATATAATGCGCTCTAGTACGACTTCACCACTCGCTATGGCCGAAATAATAAAATGACCTTCCTGACAGTTAAAATAAACTGAGAAACTATAACCTTGTAAATGTACCATTCCTGAAAACACAACACAGACATACAAACACGTGCAAAGCCCCACACAGCCTGTTAAGATTACATTTATATAAAAGCAAAAAGGCTTTAATGCTGACTTGATGAATCATGACTGAATCTTTCTTTTGTGTATTTAAAGAGTTTGATGCAGACCTCAGTTGGCATTTTTCCTCTGCCCCAAGACGTGAGAACAGAGCTGACCTGTGAACTGCCGCTTCAGATCACACTTGTCAGTTGTGCTACAGAACTGCTTGAACATAATAGAGCCTGTCAACAACGTTAAACGTTCCAAAACACAAGTATAGGTATAATTAATGATGCTAGACGGCTATGAAAAGGATTTTATAGCAGGTTTAGGACTGTGTCTACAGATAATTTCAAGCTTTGATGACAATGTAATGAAAATACTTTGAACCATATAAAGACACTGCTCTTCCCGCTCTGCAGTGATGGCATCCTCCTCTTTCAGCCTCTTACAGCGAATCTCATCAGTGGCTGATCTGCCTGGAGACAGCACTAAAAGGCCGGAACCACAGAGTAACGGTGTCGCTGTCACTGCTTAGGCAGCTAAACAGCGACATACAGAGCACACACACACACACACATGCAGTGATACTGGAAGTGAGAGAGTGATGGAGCTGGAAGGCAGAGTGAAAGACAGTGAGAGAGGATGAGTGAAAGGAGCTGGGTGAAGGGGAAATGAAGAGGAGAGAAAAGGACTACAGAGCTAGAAAACACTTCTCTGCTTTCAGCGGCAAAAAACACGCACTCAGCATTTCAGCTTGGACCCTGCACACAGCGTAGAGACTTGTGCAGCCTTTACTGAAGAATATTCAGTATAAATACTACAGAAAGCTTAACTAACTAACTAACTTATGAACAATCAGCAAACCTCCTCATATTGTGACGGTTGTAGATGTTTTAGAAGACAACACTGGTTCTAGCTTCCCATACATCCATTTTTTTAACCGCTTGTCTTTGTAAGGGCCGCGGGGGGTGCTGGAGCCTATCCCACTTGTCACCCGGCAAGAGGCGGGGGACACCCTAGACAGGTCTTTTTAGTAAAGTAAGTGAAACTCCAAAAGAAGCTACACGAGCATGGCACTTGATTTATTTTGTTTTTTTTTAATATATATATTTATTTTTTGCAGTACTTGAGGTCTAAAAATACTGGACGTTTTCTGGTATTATAACCATTTTATATTTTCTGCAAATTAATGCTCTTAATGTCAATATTTGTGTTTGGAATTTGGGAGTTATGTTGTCAGTAGTTTATACACAGCTAAGTGTCAAATTTACACTTAGAGAGTTGATTTTAACTCCGTACAGATAACATTTGGTCCCACTCAAAATGAGAGTAAAGTGTTAATTCTACTCAATTTAGTGTCAAAATTAGAGACGAAATGTTTGCTCTGAGACCGCGCACACGTGCAGACTGGTCCTGATCAACACTGTGTGGAGTTAAACCTTTACACTGACTTTTAACTCTGCTGTTAGAGATGGTTAAATATCTAGGTTAAAATGGGTTTACTCTGAAATATTGACACTTTTTTACTGTGTAGAAAAAAACAAAAAATCAGAAAAACTGCTAATTTTGCAGTGGTCTCTTAATTTCTTTCCAGAGCTGTGAATATATGTTGAAGGTTTTCTTTTCCTTCAAAACCCTTTGGAAAATGAATAATAAGTGGACAAAATGGAAGATGTAATCGATCCTTGTATGAATGCATAATATTTGATTTTTCCCAGTTTCCCAGTTCACTCAGTCCCATAAGCAATTCCAATTTCCATTTTATGCCCTTTTATTCAGCACCTCTCCTGAGGAGAGCCGATGTGACGTTACTGTAGCAGCAGGTTTGCTTTCAAAGAGGAATGTGACAGGAGCCCTCGGAAACGACCCATGTCATGAAGCCGTAATGGCCTTTGTTGCATGTTGAACCATCTCTCTAGATTACCACATGTCTTGCCTGCCTCCCCCTAACCACTGCAAACAAAGGTGAAATGGCAAATATATGTATTTGTATGTATGTATATAAAAATACACAAAAGACAGACTGGAACCTGGGAGCGTGGAAGTAAGAGCACATGAAAACAAAGAACACTGTTGCTGCGCCTTTCAGCCACATATACACATCAGCCTTTCTTTATCTTTTCCTGCCTCCTCCCCTCGTCTACATGTTCAGCACTGTTATCTTTCAGCTTCCTTCTCTTCTCTGTCTTATCACATTGTTGCTGATCCCCTAACACATCACCCATCATTCCATAATGCATAAGTGTGAGATATTAGCTGGACAGCGCTCTGCTGCCGGCTGTATTAGGCTGTCTCTTCATCTTAACTTGCTGCTGTGAGCAGCACAAAAATCATTCCGATCCCACATGTGAGCCAAAACAAAATGTTCAACTAAGTACTGGACTAAAAGGTTACGATGTGGGACGTGTGCAAATGTAACATGCATGCATGTTACAACAGAAGCTTGTGATGCTGTTATGATTTTGTTTATTTGATTATATATATACATACATATAAATAATATAATATACCTCGATAAAACAACATATATAGGGTACAATGATGATGATGATGATAAAGTTATAATACCAATTTTGTGATTAATTTTCTTTGCAGGTCCCTTCAAATGATTTGTTTGATTTTACTGACTATTAACTTGAATATAACATGCTGGTGCAGCTATGATAAAAGATGACACTGTATAAATAAAGTCCATGCTGGCAGCACAGAGCAATTATCCCCCAGCTCACACACAAATCCACAGAAAATATAGCTCTCAGCTTCCCCTTCTCCTGGCCCTTTGTCTGTAACATTTCCATAAGCAACCTTGAGCTGTGGAGCCCTGTCAGCACCCACTTCCTGTTACTGAATGCATGTTGCATTATTGGTTACATTAATATGAATATTTAAAATTCTACATTCAATAACAGCCGCCACCAAATGACGTAAACATTAACACAATGCTCTGTAAGCTGTGTGTGGGTGTGTAAAGAATTTTACTTTCATCTTAATGTCCCTCAGCCTCCGCGACCCAGGTGACAATCAAATTACTAAGGGAATTATTGGTGAAGAAGGAAGAGTTGACCTGAAATTCACGAGTTGTGTCCTTCAGACACACTGTTAAGGAATCCTGAAACAATGAAACTGGTTGGTGTGGGAGGTGCAAGGTGTTTGCAGTGTGCTTGAAGAATCCTGAGCTTGCATTACAGATATTGTGATGTCCAGTGCTGGTGTGTTTCGCTTCACTGCACAAAAGCACCAGCATTTATAATTTACTTTCTTACTTTCTACCTTATTCTATAGAATTATAGTTATAATAAGACATAAACTCATCAGGAAAGAGTTGCATCAATTATAGTTAAACGACATTGTCCTTATTTTGTTGGGGACCCCGGACAACATATAACGACCCCTGCCTGTGTCCACTCCCCACTCTGACCTTCCTCGGTGCAGAACACAGGTCGATGCCCGCGGGGCTCAACAACAACAAGTCACTTCTAAAACGTTATGATCCCACAAACCTGAGTTTATCTCTCTACAGCTGTCAAAAAAAAGCAACAGCGCCTCGACCACATACCTCCTGCAACTGCTCCAACTCCTTCCTGAGAGTCTCCTGCTCGGTCTCCAGATCTGCATACTTGTGCTTCAGAGCCTGGTTCTCCTCCAGCACCACCAGACCGTATTCTGCAGCCCTGATCTTCTCCCGGTTCGCGTCGGCCAGTTCCTGGGTGAGCCGCTCCACCTCGGCTCTGCACTCATCCGCCGATTCTCCGCAACCTCCGCCGGCGGCCATCGCCCCTCTCCGTCTCTGTCCGTCTCCCCTGTCGCTGTGCGGCTCCCACCAGTCTCACCGCCGCTTTGGAGGGAGCTGGAGAGGCGGGCGGAGGCTGGAGGGATGCTGAATGTCCGCCTCCTCCTCTTTTGGGATCCAGTGGAGGCGGCAGGGAGGAAAAATAGAGATGCAAATATTTACATGTGCCTCAAACGTTACACCTCATATAGTCTGGATCGCACCAATGATGCCTGCTGAATGACACCCTGTAAAACAGAGAGCATCGTTTCTGCTTGTTCATGGATGCAACGGCGCCACCTGTCTGCTCTTTCGGGGCATGGTGTCTCATTTCCGCTGCAGGAGCCAAACGCACAGTGCACATCACAAACCGCAGGCCAGCTCGTGATTGTGATTGTGCTCACTGGATGATATGAATAAATGTATCCCTTCGTTATGGATGTTCAGCAGGATATGCACAGATATATTTATGTTACAGTATGAGTTCTGATGTTGTGCATATCAATGTTCTAAAGACACGAAAACACTGTTCACACTTTGCAATGAGGATGTGTTGACAGCCCTCATGGGTACATATAACTAACTGCGTACACGAGTCACACAGCAAATATGACTTAAAATAGACACGTTCCGGCTGATTTCATGTTTCCTCCGCGTCACAGACGTCTCTGAATCCATTAGACTGAGAGCTATTAGCCCAGTCTCATGACACTCTTATTGTGTTACCGTTATGATGTCATGACCGCTTTCATGAGTCAGATGAATTACTTTAACACTCACCGAGCCATTCCTGAAATTCTATGCATGACAAACACTGGACAAAATAGACAGGAAGTGCTGGGTGATTACTTCACTAATGTGTGAACTGATTTATGACCCTTTTCTTAAATAATATGTTGTTACCTGATAAAACAATTGTCATTTACAACGTACAGGGAAGATTGTAGGTCTGTGTACGTGATGATTAGATGGATAATGGCAGTGAATCTGCTGTATGGTCAATGTTTCCATGTACAGCTTGTAAATATACTAGAAAGTTGTCATATTTCAAAGTACTTTAAGTACTCAGCCAAAACAGAAAAAAACCCACCATATGATAAAATAATGGCGACACAAGCGTCGCCAGGATTCTGTATTCGATGTCCCCCTACAACAATGTATTCTTTGATCCTGCCCCTGCAGCAGGAGAATGCTTTACCTTATGGCGAACACGAGCAATAAAAGAAGATACGAGTGGGGTGAAAAGTTTAACTGCACTCAGTGGCTCGGTAAATATGATCAGTCATGGTAATGTTGAGGCCGCTCTGGCTATTTATTGCAAATGTGACGTTGTGTTTATCATTGGTGATTATTAGAAAAATGGATGAAGGGAACGAGACTTGTTCAAGTCCTCGTTGGAAACTTTTCAGAGGAATGTAACATGCTCTCGTCTCACTCTCACAAGGCTTCGTAAGGTTCTGGGAAGGTTGTAATAAACATCTGCAATATGTGTAATATTTATTGAACAACTACAGATACATTTTTAATTTACATTTTGAAGTCTCAGTCATTAACGTCTGATTGTAGCTTTCTTTTAATCCTGACTGACAAGTGCTCCAAACTGGCCAGCTGACCTGCCAACAACCTCGATTTACAAGCCCAAATTAAGATAAGGACAGGTTGTCAAAAAGTCACCCAGTTTATGGCAGCACCGTATCTTATCTCTGACAAGTAAGTGTGGTGTCATGAAAAAATCTAACTTCCCTGCAGAGCACAAACACAGCTCTCTACGAACAAGGATGGCGCAAGACTAAGTGTCCACAAACCTTGAACTGATACATCTGTGCAGACTTATCACAAAGACCTTTATGACAAAGAAAGCCAACTGAATACCCTCAGTAGCCTATCAGGATATTGATTTCAAATTAAAACTTTATTCAAATGTTCAAACGCAAACTTTATTTTAGGTGGACAACACAGAATATACAACAACATTTTAACTGTTAAATTAGCTGTTTGATTCGTGTATCTCCGGAACCTTTTCCATATAATTAAAAACATAATTTCAGCAGGACAGTGTCATGATTTCTAAGCTTTATGCTATCTTTCTGTACCCAGTGGGTCATAATACAGAGTCCTGTGATCTGGGGAATGTAAGTTGTTCAGTGTGGTTGGGGTCAATGTTGCTCCGAGGAACAGGCTTGATTGAAGGAGTTCGGGTAAACAGCATGGCATCCAGCCCACAGCTGCCTGTAGCTGGGGCTTCTAAGACAGTGTAGGTTACAGATTTAGTTAAAGCTTATTTCACTCCGCTTTCATACACACACACAATATGTAGACAAGTGCAACTGCATAAATACTACAGAACACAGAATAATTAGCAGAATCACTTCTGGTTTGATTGAGGCTTTGAGAACACGTGTGATTTGATACCTTGTAATAAAGCATCTGATGACTGGCTGACTGTATGTGCTGTCTGGTCATCAGCTCTATGTCCTTAAGCGTTTCAGCCTTTCTCCATTTGGCTCTGCGGTTCTGGAACCAAATCTGACCACAAACAAGAAAAGATACATTTTGTCTTTTTTGTCTACAAGAATTAAAAAAGAAACAAAGAATCCTCTACATTTTAATTCAGTGACATTATTCAGTTTGAGCCATTTACCCAGTGCCAGTGGCTTATTTTAAAGTAATTTAGGATTAATAAAATAACAGTAAATAAGTTAAGTATTACACGCCGCGTGTCCACATGGCTTCTTGTCACTTTGACTCAGTGTTATTACAGTGTCACATAAAATATAAGATACAATCAGTGTAAACGGCCACTTAATTAAAACCTTTTTTTGTGCTCGGTAAAACCACACATACTCTCATTAGTGAATAATTCCAGATGATAAGCAGTACGTGTCCCACCTGTATTCGGCCCTCAGTGAGGTGCAGACGAAACGCTAACTGGTCTCTGGTGTTGATGTCTGGGTAGTGGGTCTGCTGGAAGACGTTCTCCAGCTCCTGCACCTGGAACGGTGTGAAAGTTACTCTTGTTTGCCTCTTTTTCCTCTGACCTGTGAAAACATGATTGTTACAGACCTCTTCGTCATGCACCTTTGAAACTTACAGTTGAACACGCATCTCACTGTTAAAGTGAAGCTACTTAATTTAAATTTCTCATTAAATATGAAGAAAATACTCACTCACACACCCTGTGATACTTTTTGGAGACTCTTCAAGTAGTCTTAGTTGAACAGTTTCTATTGACAGAGGGAAAGTTGAGCAAAGTGGTTTGAATTTGTATTATTTTATGTAGAGAAAATAAGAAAAGAATAAAAATACAAAAGAAGACCAAAAACATACCTGCAAATAAGTGCGGATCAGATGTTCTGCTGTTCTCCTTAATTACCGACCAGTTACGATGAACTATTTTCTCTCTCTTGACACATGTTGGCCTCCTCAGTATTTCTTCAATCGAATGGGATAATTTTTTATGTGACTGAGATTTCCTTTCCTGATCCACGCAGAAGTCATTCTCTGTATCTCTTTCCTGTAGTTTATCCCCTGCCATCAGCACCTTTGTCATTTAATGTCCTCTTATGAAATAGTTTTTATTCACTGCTATCCAGAAGTTTTTTTTGGCGGTGAGTAGACCTCAGGCCAAGAAAAGTCTTCACTGACGTCGTCTTGTCCCCGCTGGTCTCTCTGTTGCACTCCACTCTCTACAAGGTGAGGACGGCAAAGCTGTCACCCTGTGTTTGACCTGCATCACATGGTCATCATTAGGGAGGAGCAACATACATCTAAAAAACGTTGTAATCAGCATCCATTCTTTTTTTTCTGTGTCCCTGAAGAACTGCTCATTTAAGGAGTGCTCATTGTAAATATGTGAACGTACACTTCTGATTATATCATCTGCCCTTATCACTCAGTCACACACACAATTTAATAGAAGTCTAAGTTGTTTAAGGCTTGCTGTGTAACAAACAGTGGAACAAACTATTTCACCGTAACGTAAAGTCAAGATTTACTCTCTAAACAACAATCAGCTATAAACATTTTTACAATTATGCTTCTTTTTCTTATCAGCCAATTTATAGTAAAGCTAATCTTTAACGCCTTGGCCTCGGTTTGCCCTCTCACACTTAAATTCACCTTTCAGAAACAAGAGGAGCACAAGCTGTGAGTGACTCCTTGTGCACACTGAAGAGAATGTCTTCAGTGTGCAGCGTGTCTCCATCTAGTGTCGCCGGCTCTGCAGTGCAGCAAAACTACAATTTTTTTGCATTAGGTCTCACGCGCTGCAACTGTGAACCCACACAGGCACAGTACAAATCCACAAACTTAGATTTTAACCTGATTATAAAGGAGCACTCCATGAAAAAAAGTTTTGCTTTTGTGTCACAGGAGCAAAAAAAATGTTTATATAAAAAGATTTATATAATTATCTAGTTTAATTATAACCAAACGCTACACTGTGACACCGTAGGGAAAATCACTTGTGTGTTATGCAACAATTTTGTTCCATTTTAGTCTGTTTCAGTCATAAAATAGCATTTTATAACAGAATTCTCTGCATACTGGAACATTTGAGTCCAAAACACATAATAATCTTTACTACCTTACACATGAAACATGAATGCAGCTTGTCATGTCAGCTCCAGCTGATCAGTGGAAGATGATGCTCAACCTCTGGAGACAGAGTGTGAGATAAGATTTTCTTTAGGCTTTACAGCATATTTGAATACAAAATATCCAAGCAGTGAAATAGGTAGGATTATAGGATTTTTGTATGTTTCATTCATCCAAATCAGACAACTTATTTTGAAAAGCACTTTGTCTCACACGAAGACCTTAAATAAAATCAATGATGGTTTTAATTTCAACATGTGCAACACATTATTCCCGTAGAAAGGTTCACTATTTAACTCTTTTATTGAACACCACATGTCAACCAATTTAATAATGAAACAGTCTCTCAGACACACAGCACACTCACTCCTTTCTTTAAAGGACATTTATAGTAAAGGGGACTGTGCCGCTAGTTTCTCTGCACCTTTCATGTTGGCTCCATCTTTAACTATTCTATTTGGTGCATTGTTCAAGCTCTTATTCCTTAGTATTAGTGGCTTAATATGATCACGTGCTTTCTAAATTATCGTGTGATGCAAGTTCTCACATGTGTAATGATATAATCAACAATAGGTTGTGGAACGAACTATTAGCTTTTTTCACAAAATTAGCCTGCCTTGGTTATTGGACATGCATTCACCAGCATGATTAATGTTACTGTAGTCAGAGCTATAGCTGGTTATTACTGCCAGTTCAACACCTTAATGAGGCTAAAATATTGTGTATTTACTGACTTGGTCAACATAAAGTACACACTCACAGTATTCACAGCCACCACTAACTAATTAGAATGAATACTGGCTCCAAGCTCAGGCTCTCTTTCAATCTCTTTTACTACAGGACATGTGATGATTGTATTCTTCACTTACTCACATGCACACAGCAGAAAACCTCATGATGTTCCAGCGCTGGTAGACTTAGCTTTCCAAGTTTCATGTGAGCTCAATTTCCTACAGTAGTGCCTTATTTTTAAAGCTTGCATTCCCTACTATTTGGACTTTCCACAAATATGAAGAGAAACATCCCATCAGCTCACTTTATACTTATTTTTGAACGCTGCTCGGATGTTTAATCATCATTTAACTCAAGTCAATAAATAACCATTTGTTACACTAATAATCACGCTGTATGACCTCTTTTGTATGTTTCGTATATGTTTTGTAGGTTGAACTGTTCTCCCAGATGTTTGATGCCAAGGATGGTCTCATTACCACACAACTGGAATGTTTCAACAACTGGTTGATAACTTGTTATGAAATTTGCCAGGATTCATACACACGTTGTAGCATTAAAAAAAATATTCCAGGATATTTAGGTAACTAAAGACTGGGAAGAACGAATGGAGTTAAGGAAATGTGTGTATAACAGTGAGCTGTATGTTTTATGATTCCAGCAGAGAAGAGGTGATGTGTTATATATGTCTATCTTCTCTGATTGGATATAAAATTATCAATGACTAACAAAGAATTTGCTTTTTCTACAGTCTCCCAGTTTAACACCTGGAACCAGAAAAGACACCAATCATCTAACAGATGATTTGTAAATTTACAAGCCAACACTGTGCGACTTATTAAGTGGCAATCCTTCTTAATAAAGTAGATGTGGGCTGCTGTCGAGATCTTAATTAAGGTCAAAAATCTAATTTAATCCAAGATCATGGAGGGGGGGTTGAGATGTATGGTAAATTAGGAAATTAAGTTAACATTTACTGAAGTTTTACCCATCATCAATACCAGCTTTGTGATCATTTTGGCAACATGTGATAATACTGGAGGTTTGTCCTGCTAAGACAAATATTTATTCTTAAAGCTAGAAGGAAAGGAGTCTGGAAAGACGAGTGAACACAGAAATCAGCCAGGCTGCAGGAGAAACAACAGACTAAAGCACACAGTGAGTATTTCCTGTAAGGATCTGCTCCATATATGCTACTTTTAATGTATTATATTATTACTTTAGTTTTTTAAGGCTTATCAAGGGTTCTTCATATTATATATAAGAGATAACTGAGACTATGATGAGAATGCGGTGCCCTGTCTAACAAGGATATCTCCTCCCTGCTTGATGCTGGTTGGTCAGCTGCTGTTACTGTTGTAATTGGGTTCACATGAGCTGCTTGTGGGACTCGCAGTCTCGTGTGAACTCTGCTCCTTCTCACACGCTGCCCACTCCAATGGTACTCTTACCTCCCAGTTCTCTTTCGTCTCATTGTGTTCCCACCCCTCTGAGTTATGTAGTTTTCACCTTTCTGTTCTGGCTCAGACGACCACCGCCTGAGCCTATAGGCTGAAGCTGAAATGACTGCAGAGAAGGACAGTAATGGTCGGGACAACTATGCTTTTGCAGTGAGTATGATTTTTATTTATTTTTCAGCAGAAACATCTGCATACTTTATAACTTCTTGTGAAGGGAACATAGTTATCTACAATGATTTTTATGTTTAAAATGTAACGTCACAATCTTAGAGTTTGAAAGTGAATTTATGTATTTTTACATTTTCTTGTTTGACCACTGAACTGTGGAGCGAGTTGGACTTTTAGGACACAGTACAAGGATTTCTAGTCAGTTATTTATTGACACCAGGTAGAACAGCAAGCAACGCTGCCATGGATACATGGCATTGTACTTGTTTACATTCCAGCTCCTCCATGCCTTAAATCACATTACTAAAAACATGAGTGTCCTGCTGTTCAGTTCGAGACACAAGAAACATGTTTTTGTGGTTCAAGTCTAAATGTTGATTAGACACCAAAATGATTATATTTTGTCTGGATTTTAAAAAATGCAACAGAAAGACATTTTGCATGTCAGGGCAAAAATGTTTAGGCCTGCCAGAAAAAGAAATGACTTAGCTGTCACATTTGTTTTTAACTTGTCATATATTTAGGAAGTGATAAAAGAAAATACTTTTCAACTCGAAATGAATTTTACACTACAGAGAGCTAATACATTTTTTATCACATGCTTTTAGGAGGAAGTGTCAACACTGGAGAGTTTTAGGGTTTACAAAATTGCACTGGCTCCTGGCTCATTGGTTTTAAGTGAATTGCCAAAATGCAAAAATGTGAATCTGCAGCATAGCACCATAGCCACTGTGTCTTCACCTGATATCTGTTTGCTTTTCTCTCTGACTGATTGAAGCTTGAAGGGCGCGTCTGTGATCTGCCTCACAGGAAAAACAGAGAAATGAACTCGTCTACGAATGAAGAAAGCAACAAGCTGGCATACTGTGTAACAGATGTACCTCCATGGTACCTGTGCATCGTTTTAGGCATCCAGGTACGTCAGCAAAGGTCTTGATAACAAGTCTCCACTCACTTCCTGATTAAGAGCCCACGTGTAATGGCAGCGTTTCTGACCACGATGCCATTACTTGACCAAAGTGTCAAGGGAAAGCTTCTGTTGAACGTTTCCTTTATAGGTAATTAGACTGATTAGTCAGTGAGAGTGTTTTATTTGTTTGAAAACATGGAGGTTCTTAGTTTCACACACACACACACACACACACACACACACACTATATATATATATATATATATATATATATATATATATAAACAAGATACACAATAATAGTATAATAGTACACTATTAGTAAAATAGCTGAATGTTAGTAAAAAACACATATACGTTTATATACAATAGTTTAGTATATACGTATAGTTGACTTTTAAAGTATTTTTTTACTTTGTACATATGCTTAACCTTTTATTTACTGTTGGGTCAGATTGGATACTTGAAGTATACTGACAAGTCAACAGAAAGGTATAAGTACATTTGGCCTATACTTAAATATACTTGAAGTATACTGTTACATGTAAAAATGAAAATAAGTTTAAACTTTATTATGAACCATGATCCAATCAAAAGTGTACTACAAATACAGGATTTTTGTTTTTAAGTATGCTTTTGAACTAGGTATATAAAACAGAGTATATTGCAAGTATATTCTTATAGTCTGGAAAGTATATTAGTACATTTATAGTAAACATAGGCATATATAAAAGTTATTTTTTAGCATACTTAATAAAATAAAAGTGGGCCAATGTAGTCCCAAGAAGTATTGAAAAAGTATACTACAAGTTTAGTAGAACACATTAACACAAGTATACTGTACTTACTAGGTAAATTATGCTTGGGAAACATACATGTATAATTCAGTATATGTAATAATATGGACGTGAAGTGTAAGGATATATATAAATACATATACATATACCTATATATATATATATATATATATATATATATATAAATGACTAGAAGAAACAGATCAACGATGAATGTACACATGTCCAAACTTGATCATGAAAATAAAACTCATTTTATTTCTATTTTTCTTATGTTTTAGCTAAAACATGCCTCATATGTTCTTCCCTTTCTACCCATCTCTCAGCACTGTTTGACAGCATTTGGAGGTATCATCGCCATCCCATTAATCTTGTCTCAGGGGTTGTGTCTGCAGCATGATGGCCTCACACAGAGCCACCTCATCAGTACCATCTTCTTCGTCTCTGGTATTTGCACCCTGTTGCAGGTTACCTTTGGCATTAGGTAAGAAAAGAAAAAGAAAAGTAGGTAATTAGCAGAAACATGCTTTAGGTAAAAAAATGGTAAGCTTTTTCATGTTGCATTGGCTCATGGTTTAAGACAGAAATCCAGCAGTACGGCAGAGTGTATTAAAGTGGAATTAACTGTGCTGCTCCTTCTGATTAAACAAGGACTACAGACCAACCTCTCAGTTTCCCTTCTTAGCCTCTTTTGGACTAGGGTGGCTGCCAAAGTCAGTATACATCATAAACATGAACAACCCAAATCTTACTGTGATAATGGCTATACAGCAGCTCCTATTACAGGGATTATTGGGATTATCAAGTAGATGCGCTTTAACATTTTGGTTTGATTTAAATGTAAATGTAAAACGTAAAGACAAGATAAGATAAGATAAGACTAATATTATGACCAAAGGAAATATTGTTTGAAACTCACCACAAACATCTAATTTCTAAACATATAATAGTATTCATAAAAATCTACACACACAGAAGACTTGTAATAATGTAATGGCTGTTTTGTTTTTATAGCTCTGAACTTGTGCTTCAGCTTTTGCTGAGTTGGCCTGGTCAAATATTGGTGTCACACTAGGATTAGGGAAAGAATTTCCATCTTATTATGTTTGGAATCTACCTCTTGCTAAATCCACATTCCTCTGACTTAGCACCACTGATGCTTTCTTGTCTCTCTCCAAATGTTTTAGAATTGCTATTCCAGAGAAAGAATACAAAAAGACGAAAGCAATGTAAACTCAAATCAAAGATATTTGCAAGCGACGTGTTTCTTTACTTTTCCCTTGAATTGTCCATGTTTTCCACCAAAATACTTGTCGTCTGACTGACTGTGAAAGTTGAATGATCCTGTTTCACTGGACATTTTGAGTTCTGTCTCACGGTGAAGTGAGCAGCATAATGAAGATAATTACTTAGCAGATGACTTCAACTCATTTAACCTCTGGTCTAGCATTTCAGAGAAGCACTCTCTCCTTCACATGCTTGAATTCAAAAATTTTATCATGTGATTGTACAAAACAGGGACTGCAGACATAGAGACTTTTGAGGTGGACGTGAGGATGAGCTGCATGTTTCTTGTTGTTTCCCTAATCTAGTGCAATGTGTGATTATATATTTTCTAACTGTGTATCTGTAATAAATCGGCCTTGATGTCATATTAATCTGGCTCCTCTTTTCATCTGCCTACATCCTTTCCCATCTTCATTATAAGATTGCCCATTCTCCAAGGCGGTACTTTCACATTGTTGGCTCCCTCCATGGCAATGCTGTCTATGCCAGAGTGGACATGCCCCTCTTGGACTCAGAATGCAAGCTTAGTCAACATTTCCTCCACAGAGTTCACAGAGGTGTGGCAGAGTCGAATGAGAGCAGTAAGTCAACCATCTGATCTATGTAACAACAACTTATAAGTTAAGTCACAGAACTTTAGCAGAACAAAAACTACTTTTGACAATGGTATTTTATCAATATATCCAATAAAGTGCCACAAAAAGGCCTGGTGAACATTTAACACAACTGTTAAACCTCACTCATTGGGCCTAGTTCACCACCATCGGAAACATATTTGTTGAAATGCATCATACAGCAGATGTGAAAACCTAAACAACTTTCTAGATTTCATTTTAACTCCATTGTATTGTATTATCACCTAACAGCAGTCCTATTAGTTGTTCCAGAGACAATTAGCGTCTATCAGTGAATCGTACTGGTTTAACAGCCAAGTGTCAGACGCATAGACAGAGAATTATAGGAATTGTGTTCTTCATTTACAGAAACTCTAAAAAGATAACATTGCTGTTGGCATGACCAGATTTTCCAACAAAGGTTTAAGTTGCCTATGATGAATACATAGTAGTTTTGTAAAAATGTTTCCATTATCTCACTTTGGGGATTTTGTTTTTCTTCAGCTCCAGGGGTCCATTATGGTGGGCTCACTTTTCCAGGTGTTTGTTGGCTTCTCTGGCCTTATCGGCCTCTTCATGCGCTTCATTGGACCTCTCACCATTGCACCCACCATCTCGCTTATTGGACTTTCCCTGTTTGACTCAGCTGGCAACAGTGCTGGCAATCACTGGGGCATCTCTACTATGTGGGTAACATCTTTCATGATCCCTTTAGGCATTATTGTGTAGTGTAGAGAACCAGAAGTACAAAAACTAATTGTTTGAAATTTTTATATTGATTAATTTTTTCTGCATTTATGATCATGGTGATGGGATTAAATATCTGTCCCTTCCCAATAGCAGTAGAAAAGAGTGTGTGCCTATTGTAACTTACATTAGATTATGTTAAATCAGCTTCCTCCTATACTTACAGATCAGCCAAGTTTTTCAAAGAAAAGAGACTTGTCCTAATCTTTGCAGTTGGGGAGCCTATTAAAAGTTTCCTAACAAAGAAAGTTCCTCTGCTAAGTGGCTTTATGTTGGTCAGAGCTACAGTCACACAGCACAGTCCTACTTACATTAAACACTGCATTTCTTTCTTTCTTTTTCTTTCATAGGACTACAGCACTGATCATCCTGTTCTCACAGTACCTTCGCCACATACCTTTGCCCTTTCCTACGTACAGCAAAGATAAAAAGCTGCACACCACTCGTGTCTACATCTTTCAGATTCTTCCTGTATGTATCATACATATTGTACTGAGAGGATCAAATGCATTTATTAGAACAAACCCATAATCCAACTGTTTTATATGTATCCTCAGGTTCTGCTTGGAATCACTTTGTCTTGGCTAATCTGCTACATGTTGACAACCTACAATGTACTTCCTACTAAACCAGACCGGTATGGTTACCTGGCCCGAACTGATCTAAAGGGAGATGTTATAGGTCAGGCTCCCTGGTTCAGTTTACCATATCCAGGTAAGTGAACTGACCTTTTAGTACAGTAATAAAAGGTTTAGAAAAAAACAAACAGGCTCCTTATGTTGTGTTATTATCTGATTCATACGTTTGAATTTGAACTTAGGTCAGTGGGGGATGCCAACTGTTAGCCTGGCAGGGGTGGTGGGCATCCTTGCTGGTGTGATTTCCTCCATGATAGAGTCTGTTGGAGACTACCATGCATGTGCCAGGCTCTCTGGGGCTCCACCTCCGCCTAAACATGCCATCAACAGGGGGATTGGTACTGAGGGACTGGGCTGTTTGCTGGCTGGTGCCTGGGGTACAGGAAATGGTACCACCTCGTACAGTGAGAATGTTGGAGCTCTGGGTATTACAAAGGTAAGAAAACACCTTTTATTGTATTAAAAGTAACCTAGAGGATAGTGCTTTAAGAATAACCTTTTAGGAGTTACTAATGCTGTACTAAAGCAGACTTCTATAACTTGTTTTGCAGGTTGGCAGTCGTATGGTGATTGTAGCCAGTGGAGTCTTGATGGTTCTGATGGGTGTATTTGGTAAAGCAGGCGCTATATTTACCACTATCCCATCACCTGTGATAGGAGGGATGTTCATGGTTATGTTTGGAGTCATTTCAGCTGCAGGAGTTTCTAATTTACAGGTATATGCTGGAACCTATATATTTCTAGTTTATTTTAGTCATGTATGTACTCATGCATACTCTTTTTTTCCTTGTATTTCCAGTATGCTGATATGAATTCAGCCCGAAACATCTTCATTTTTGGCTTCTCCATGTTCTCTGGTCTTGTTATACCTAACTGGATAGTGAAGAATCCCACAGCTATCGCTACAGGTGCGAATATAAAATCATACCAAATAACCCTTTCCATTTTGCAGCCCACCATATGGCACTAACGTTCAAATGTTTCCTTTGTGTTGTGTTCAGGTGTCGTAGAACTTGACCAGGTCCTGCAGGTACTTCTTACAACCAGCATGTTTGTGGGAGGTTTCTTTGGCTTCATACTGGACAACACCATTCCAGGTAATTTTCTATTTAATTAAAAATTGTTATGGTTATTATGTTTAGTATAACATATACCTAACATGTGTCCATCAGGATCAAAACATGAGCGAGGCATCCTGGCGTGGAACAAGGCTCACGAGGATGATTCCAGCAACACGCTGGAAAGTGGAGAAGTCTACGACCTTCCCTTTGGCATCAGCTCTTCCTTATCTTCTTCCTCCTGGCTCCAGTACGTGCCATTCTGCCCTTCCGGTGTGCCCAGCTCTCCGGATGCATGTGGAACAGAGACTAATTCCTTGGAGCCTAAGCAGCCACTGGGGCATCCAGAACCTGCACAGATCATTATTGGAGTGGCTCTGTGACTGGACTGTGTCAATATAGCATGCCACGTTTGTGGGATTTTCCAAAAACAATACCACCAGAGGCAGCTCCGTTTTAAACCTGTGTCCTACATTAAGGACTCCGTACTGTATAAACATGGTGCAAAGTTTTCAAATGACCTTTTGGAGATATCATATGATATCTAATACACTGTATGAACTTCCTTAGGGAGGCACTTTAAATAGTTAGTTTTTTCTTTACAGTAATTTGTATTTACATAACACTATGGAGTGTGTTTAAACCTGATACTTTGAGCTTTATTAGAATTCACTGATCTTCAAGTCTTCATGTAGTTTCCTGGATAGGTGCTGGTGAACCCAGACTAAAATGACATTTGAATGTGAGTAGATGCCTCGAGTTTGATGCCACAATTTGCATATAGATTCTTCAGTATGTCTATAAGGTGCCTCGTGTTTCAATTAACAATTTCTGTGACATTGAAAATTCTATTAACAGTCCTATGCACAATACGTACTTATGGTGGTGACAGTTTTTGGTCTGACTTATTTCGGCAGGTGTTCAGTGTGGTTTGAAAGGCCAGAGAAGAGTTGAAGGTTTCTTGTCTTTTGAAGGGAAGCCAGCCCAAAGTCTTTCACTGAAAACTCTGCACAGACTTCACTTTCCAGAAGGATCTATTTGGTAAAATGAAAAGAGGACATTGTTTTAAGTGTTCATTAGTTTTTGATGTTTTCCTATAAGTTTAAAAAAAAAACACCCCCTATATGTCTCACCTGTAATAATACATGAATATCATTAAAAAGCTGGTGATCATGTCTCTTTGTATTCTACCTGCAGCTGGAAACAGGGCTATATAAAAATAAACATGAAAGTGAGAGTAAGAGTTGGAACAAAAGCACAGACAGAAACTCCCTTTAATTTAATTTAATTTAATTAAGCTTTTTACACATTCACTGTGTTGAACACATAAGGCTTCTTGAAGTTGGATTCTGTGTGAAAAAAAGAAACAATCTGCAAAGTACCATGAAATTCTGGCCCATATGACATCCAGGTTCACCTGGCCTGCACCAGGACATGCTGCAGTTAACCTACGATCAGTGGGCATCTTAAACTGTGTGATCTCTGAGCTTACAGATTACTTTTACCTGCGGGTGATGAGACACAACCTCTAACTTCAAAAGCAGCAGAGGAGTCAAAAGCCTGGGTAACACATGGGTCATACAACAGGCTCCAAATGATGTCGACATGCAGTCCAAGGGCTCCATATTTCATAACAGTCAAGTTCGTAATCATGGTGTTAGACACAAGAAAGCTTGTTTGGCGGAAAAAAACACGCAGACAAAAGTCCTTCTCCTGACTTGTTCTTTCTACATAATGTGACACGCAAGCATGCTTACATATAGCTGCATTACACTGAACACGGAGTAAACCTGAAGCTGATGTCTTTTTTTTTTAAGAAGAGTTAATTCATTACCAGAAAAGCTGGATTTGTAATCTGTGCTAAATATGCTTCCAATTAGTTTGGTAGCTGTCGATTCAGGAGAAAGTTCAGGAGTATCTATTCAGTCTGTAGTTCAGAACTTATACCACAGAACCGTCAGTGGTTTGCCAAAGTCAGTGATGGAACATGATTATCTGCACAAAATTTGCAAAAGTTGGCAGGATCAAATCCCAGCCAGACTCCCAGATGCAGAGATTGCAGGATCGATTCCAAGCTGAGTCACCCAGCCCATCCCCCATACCAGGTGTGCCCCGAGCGAGACACTCAGCGCTGGCTCCCCGAGCGCCGCCTGTGTCTGCCCACTGCTCCCCCCTGCTCCTCCCAAGGGGGGGTGGATCAAATGCAGAAGACAAATTTCGTTGTAACATGTAAAAATGTAATCAATGACAAAAAAGATGATTCTCCCTCTAATCATAATTACAAAATCAATTTTCAGTACAACATACCGACTCGGTCCTGCTTTAACATCTAACAAATTTGGCCAAACTCTAGTTAATCCACTTGTGTCCAGTTAATTGTTTTGTTGTGTGCATAATCATTTATATCAAGGATGTAATTACAAAAGGATTTACTGACTCTGAAAGAACATTCACCAGTGTTGTAATTCCAAAAAGGAAAGAATAATCATGAGTTCTTAGATCACATGGCAGTGGGCAACTCACATGCTCCAGCTGCCAATGAGAAGTATAGAGAACTAGGCCAGTGAAACCTCCACACAGAACTAAGGATATTCGATACTGGCTTTTTTAAAACTAATATTCAATACACTGATATAATCTAACTCTAACTTAAAAAATAGGAAAAACTAAATCATTTTAGGTAACTAACAACACATACCAGAGCTCTTTATTGTTGCTTTTAAGTTTCTGTACGCCTTGTGGTGTGTGGTTTATGCTCTGCAACAGAAGGATTATAATACAAACAAACAAGTTGAAAACAAAATCATGATTTGATCATTTATCAAATTCCAGAAAAACCTCATTTAGGTGGACGCACACAACACATGGCTCAGGTGACAAGAAAGAACAAAGGGAGAAGCCAATAAAAAATAGTTTCAGACTCATTGATTGAACCTGTGAGTCGGTGGTTCCCTCGAGTGAGGAGCGTTTGGTCTCTCTCTCTCCTGGAAGTGATCAGGTGACACGTCGGTGATTTGAGCAGGAAAGGGTGCACATCAAATTAAACAGCACTGTGCAGCATGTCGAATATACTGTAACTTGATCATTTATATTCTGTAAATAGAAATCTGTAATATTAGTAAAAACTGCTATATCTCTACTTATACACTAGAGGGCAGGCTTTTTGTCTATTTTAACTGATCTGCTGCTCAACCAGTATGTTTAGTTGAGTTGATTTAGGTCTATCCCTCTCCTTTCCTGTGATCAGGTGACATGTCGGTGGGGACTTTTGACATGCATGGTATGCAGAAGTTGTGTCTTTAAAGAAGTAAAATCCAATAGTGATATGAAATGATATTAGATTTTGATACTGATATTATTGGTTGGCTGATAATATTTGAACACACATGTTTTCCAGCTGAATCTTGTATCAAACATGTACTTTTAATGGTTGCTAAATGCTGCAATCACAATTGCTTGTCTTAACATCTAAGAAGTAATGAGGTCATTACAATTACAAACTGCTTATTATCAGTAAAAACATCAGTTTCACAAAAAAGAGTGAGTTCACAAACTCACTCTTTTTCTGGTATAATATCACAAAAATCAGTGAACACTCACTGAGTAATTTAGGTATCTGCTAAGACAAAATAAATAACTGGTATTATTCCCTGGCACCCCTCGATCACACACAAAAATAAAGGTAGTTATCACATTGTTTCTTGTTCTGTGAGAAAACAATAAAGAAATCTTGCAACTTTCATTATATAAGTACTTTGAGTTTAAGTCTTATATAACATAACACTGCGTGGGTTTTCCATCACATGTGTTCTCAGCGTGTCTTTGAGGTTCTTTATCTCTCCTCCTAATTTGACTCTTTCTTGCACACTCTCTCTCTCTCTCTCTGGCCCCCATATGCAGCGTTATCCTTTTAGCTTGTTGTCATAAGGTTAGGAAACCTCAACTCATTCTCACTCAGTCTTCTGTTGTCAGCCTTGACAGGTTGCATGTAAATGACACCGTCCTTGTTTTATTGTAAGCCTCACGGCTGTAACTTATTTGTTTACTCGGTTATTCCAGCATTTCAGCACAGCACAAAGTCATATTTTCTCCATACTATTTTTATACATCCAGTCGTCGCTGAAGTCAGTTCCTGTGGCAGTCAGAATGTAAGAGATGTGGTAATCGTGCTACTGCAGAGGAATGCAGGCAGACTGTGCTGAAGCTGGCAAGAAAACTGTGGCCTCTGCGAAATCTCCAAGAAACACAGCTCAAAATGTTGAACAAACATATTATGCTTTTAATGGGAAAATAAAACAAGATGTTATTCTAGGCTGTACCTCAAATAATTTCCTTTCTTAAATTGGTGAAGTTACTGAGTGGCTCAGAGACTGATCGAGCTCTATGTTAGGGTTGGGTTTGTTTTATTTAAGGGAGATGGATAATGGAAGATCACTTCATCAGTCATACTAGGTCAGTATTTATAAACACTGAGGTTTGACATGTACAATGAAAATTCAGATTTGAAAGTAGCTCAGACTGCACACTGGAGGATAGTTTATGCCTGCTTGACAGCGATTACACAAGAGAAAGAGAGATATGTTGACACAACTCTGACTCTTTGACCATAAGGATGATGTTTGCTTTGTTTCCAATGTATGCTTACCTTTAGTGTTCACTGTGGCCACTCCACTGCGTTGCAGAGGACAGGGAGACAGCCGTTTGTTTCCCAGTTCAAACACATGCAATAACATGCCAGTGTTGTGATAGAGTAAAGTGTTGTTATAGCCGAGAGCACCATCTTTTTTCTAAACCTAACCAAGCTGATTTTGTACCTGACTGTGCTAACACTTCATTTCTACTGTAGTAAAGTCTTAATAAATGTCTACTGACCCGTCTGAGAAATGGGGATCTACACTATACAATGTGACTTAATATTGCAGTTATTAAATATTTGTGATAACTGCAATATCTCCACTTACACACTAGATGGCAGGTTTTGTCTATATTAACTGATCTGCTGTTCAACCAATATGTTTAGTTGATGTGATTTAGTGGTAGTAATAATAATTATACCCTGGGAAATTACAATAGTCACAATTGTACATGTAATGTGCAAGACCTTACAAAAACACACACTTGTGGAACTATTGTATAAAAATGGGCTTTTTCTCTGCATGCACACACATGCCTTGGTCATTTGCCATTTGGTACAGCCTGGTACTGCAGACATTCCAGCTTCTTCACAGACCATCTGTTATCACTATGCAGTCGTATTGTACGCGGCAGTCTTTGGGCCAAACTCAGTTCATGATCCAGCCACCCTCCTGTTTTTAAGTTTTTAAGTTTTTAAGTTCTCACCATTTCTGAGTTCTGAGACACACTCTCTGACAGGGTTTTTTGGCTGCTGCGCTGAGACATCACTGAGTCAGTCTGTCAGTCCCATTGTCCATCTGTTCCTCGTAGACGCGGTGCAGAAGAGCATGGCCACGACTGTAATTAGCTTCATGGAGAAGTTTGAAGTCCTCACTGGCACCAGTCGGAACGTGACTTTCTGGGACGGTCTGCGTCCAAATCTCAAACAAAAGTAGTTGTGTGGGATGGAATCTGGACTCCACGTGATTAACGAACGACCTGTTTTTTTTTTTTTTTTGGTTTAAGTTCCAGCAAATGTCCAGACTTATCAGGATGTGAAAACAGCAACTTTATTATTTCAAAATGATGAAAATGATCTAAGTGTGCTGTTTGTAGAAACAGAAATAAAGAAGGAAAAATAAATGATTAGAGATAATGAATTGCAAATGGTGGAAATATATCTATTGTGTGTTCTCTTGAAATGTAATTGGCGTATGTATGTGCATGGCAAATCAAGAGGAAAAAAAGTCAATAAATTATGAATGCCAAAATGACAAAGTAATTAAAAACCTAAATGAAACAAATGGGATATTTGCATTTTAAATTGGAAAATATATTTTAATTAAATTGGCTGAGCGCCATCTAATATCATTATGTCCAAGCATATAAGTGTGAGCAAATAGATTCAAAATAGAAGTTAAAGCTTCTTGTTTCTGGGGGGTATTTCAATCTCTGTCTGCAGACAGAGCAATAGTTTGCTTCACATTCTGGACTTATTCAACCCGAATCCTTGTCTTATCTCAAAGAACCACAGATGAGCTGTCTGCTGTGGCGAGGCCTTAAACATAGCTTTTATCACTCACAGTTAGTTCTCTGAATCTTTATTTAAGCTTGTGTGTGTGTGGATGTACGAGTGAATTATAATATAACATATTCCTGTATGTACGTGTGCAAAATCCTCAGCCAAATCCATAATAGTTACTTATATAAATCCATGGTTTTCAGCTCCTTTCCTCACATTTCCCTCTTCCTTCCTCTTTAGCGCTTTGTGCTTTTGCTGCTTCCTCTCATTTGCCTTGACACTGACTCTCTCCTGTCATTCTTCTTCTTTCAAGATCGGTGAGGAAATGTAGAAATGCAGAGCGCTGACAGTCACCCACACAAACACACACACACACACACACACACACACACACACACACACAAAAACATGTTTTCAGCTCAAATACCCAGTTTACAACTTGCTCTTTCCAAGCAAGTCTGGTAACATTTCCTCTTAGTTTAACTGTAGTAATGGCTCGGCAGCCTTTTGCAAGTAAGGCTCTGTTTCAGGCTGCAAAGTCTCTTGAAGTTCAAGGCCATTACCTCAGTTGTAACCGTGCGTCCTGCTGGGAGTTGGGAAGTGGGTCTATATCTCATCCCACCAAAAAGGAAATCTCTGTTTTAATAATTCTTTTAATGTTTTACTGCCTGCTTAACAAAGTATTACCAACAAGAAGGGGGGAGATGGTGAGCTACAGTCAGGCTGGTGATTAATATAGTTTTATACTATATTATTGTTGCGTATCAGATTGCACAATCATTTTCTTACAACTTACTTTTTCATAACACAACTAAAATGATAACCCTCATCCTAACATTAATATATCTAAATATCCTTAAACAACCATTTTAATAGGTGTGAAAAATGAGAACTGGCACAAATACCCTCACTCCCATGCTATAAAATTGAAAGCAGTCATCATGCTGTCGGTCATACAAGTACAAAACACACACAAGGCTCATACACCTACAATATTAAGTTATGTGTTGTTATAGCCGAAAGCACCATCTTTTTTCTAAATCTAACCAAGCTGATTTTCTATCTGACCCTGCAAACACTTCATTTTTACTAAAGTCTTACTAAATGTCTACGGACCTGTCTGAGAAGTGGGGATCTACCAACACAAGCACAGCTACTGTCCCAGCAACATAATACATACACGTTAATGCCTCAGTTGTACTGTACTGTAGTGTAACACTGTTTCTCCATACTTCTTGTTTGTTGCTTGCTTGTTTGAAACTCTTAGGTGACACATTTACAACAAGGAAAGTCTAAATGTTTCTTTTTATACACAGATGGTGACACAACTGTAACATTGTGCTATACAATGTGACTTAATATATATATTACAAGAACAATCATATTTCCCTTGTTCCTTTGGGGGGGGTTAAATGCAGAAGGACAATTCAATTCAATTCAATTCATCTTTATTTGTATAGCGCCAAATCACAACGAAAGTCATTTCAGGGCACTTTACA